>JAHBCN010000273.1:0-224169 GCA_019359885.1 Listronotus oregonensis
AAACAATTGGAAAAATTTTATTTTTTTAAAAGATAATAATGAATCCCGAAAGATATTAATGGATCAAAACTTTTAAATTTATCATTTTTTAAATTTTCTTATAACATACGGTTAACCAAATTACTACTTTGTTAACCAAGAAAAAGAAAAATTCTTCCCTCTGGCGGTGAAATTTTGCTTTGGGAAAAAGGTCAATTTTTGGCCTCTTTGTTTAGGATCTGTAAAAAATATTTATTTTTTTTAAGCCCAGAATTTGCCCAGTCTCAAATTTGTCTCTGAATTCAGCGTTAACTCATAAAGATTCGTATTTATTTCACAAAAAGATGTTTATTATTGTAGTATTTTAGGTCACACCCTTTTTTATATCTTTTACCTAAATTACTACGCAATAATTCTTTAGTTAGGTCAGGTACCTGGGTACCTGTAGGTACTTATATCTACCTTCCACGAGTTACCACTTTTACCTATTTTTATGAAAATATGTACCTGAATATAAAAGGTATAATATATTTAAAAAATAAACATATAAAATATTTTTTAGGGATAGAGGTGTATTATAAAATAGTGTCCCACTTAGAGGGATTAGATAAGTTATAATTTATAGTTATCTTTCTACAAACATATTTCTATTTAATATCAATTTTTGATTAGGATAAGCTTAATCCGCAACTTAAAATCTATATTTTGAATGATATATGTAAAACTTTTTTATGTGTTTTTATTCTTGGGCAAAAAAGGGTAAATATAATATACCAATGCAAGAAAACTTTTAAACTGTAAAATCATCTTTTAATAATATAATATAGCTACCTATTTATCAGAAAAATTAAAAAGTGTTCGTCAATAATGCATCCATTTAAGTTTAGCAATTTCTATATAGTGATTTGTTTCATATTCTACGTGTAAAGACAATTTCAAAAACAAAATTTTCCAATATAGTCCAGTAAATGAAGGGACAAAGCTGTAAATAAATCTATACAGTTTTCCCTTGTGGCGCAATCCTTATTAGGTCTTCGGAGATGCTTTTGAGCGACAAAAAGTTTATCAACATCAACAGGTGGGAAAGGGCTGAAAATGGTCCCTCAAGGCCCGAAAAATGGGTTTCCCGCTAATATCTGCCAAAATATGCGAATTGGAGAATTTTTGTTTAGACTAAAAATGAAGATCGCCTTGTTATCTACAGAAATGGTCCTTATAATATTTTTCAAAAAATCGATAGTTTTCGAGATAACGGGACCCAAAAGTACTCTCATTTCAGCTGCCGCTCTACCGCTACGAATTCTTTCATTACTCGGGCAATAATGTACATTTTTAGATCATTCAAAGTTTCTCGGAATGGGAAAACCCGTACCTATCATTGCTCATTTTTGGGACTTTGGGGGGCCATTTTCAGCGGGTTCCCACGTCGGAATCGTGATAAACTTTTTCTCGCTCAAAAGCATCCGCAAAGACCTAAGAATTACGCCACAAATGAAAACTGTACAGATTTATTTGCAGCTTTGGCTTCTTTCAGGTCTTCAGTTACTGGACTAAAAATCAATATTTGGATTTTTCAAATATTTTTTCAATTTTTTTTTAATCGAAAAATTGACATTTTGGATTTTGACCAAATTTGGTATACAGGGGTTTTTTGAAATGCTGATCATGAATCTGAAAATTGTTTTTTTCGCAACGTTTCGTTTTCGAGATATTCATTTCAAACTTAAAAATCAACCTAACCTTATTTACACTATTCCTCCTTATTTTTGCACATAATTCTTGATTTATACAATCAATTGGCATACAATATTTTATAAACATGTTTTAAAAACTTGTTTTTATATTTATTACACCTTTTTCCATTTTATTACACAAACCTTTACTTTCAAACGCCGCAACCATGTACACACTAGGAATTTTATCAGCAAATATGGCCGTGGCCTTTGACATTAAAACTTTGTAATTTAATAGAAAAAAATGTAAAAATAAATTTAAAAAAAAAACAATTTTTATAACATGTTTATGAAATATTGTGTGCCAATTTGGTGCAAAAATGATAAATTGTGTGCAAAAAAAAGGGGGAATATAGTGAAAATAAGGTTGGTTTTATTTTCAACTTTGATGATAAATATCTCGAAAACGAAACGTTGCCGAAAAAATGTTTTTTCAGATTCGTAATCAGCGCCCCATAAAACTTCCGTAAACCAAATTTGGTCAAAATCGGAGAGGAGGCAACTTTCGAGCCAATTACCGTTTTTTGGAATGCTATAATCAGAAATATGAACACCTTTTTTTCGGCATCGTTTCGTTTTCGAGATATTTATCATGTTAGAGTTAAAAATCAAACTAACCTTATTTACACTATTTCTCCTTCTTTTTGCACAGAATTCTTGGTCTGTATAATAAACTGGCATACAATATTTTATAAACACGTTTTATAAACTTGTTTTTATATTTATTTTACACCTTTTTTCCATTTAATTACAAACCTTTACTTTCAAACGCCGCAACAATGTATACACTAAGAATATTATCAGCAAATATGGCCGTGGCCTTCGACATTAAAACTTCGCAATTTAATGAAAAAAAAAATGTGAAAATAAATTTAAAAAAAAAAATTATAAGGTGCTTATGAAATATTCTGTGCCAATTTAGTGCAAAAATGATAAATTGTGTAGGTACAAAACAGGGAAAAAGGCCACAGATTCAGAGTGTAGCATGGGGATCTGAAACCGTAAGAGATACGAAGTCGGTTAAATTATGGCAAAGTTGCGCATTTAGGTGCCTAACAACATGCCGTTTAGAAAGTTAAAATTCCGATATTCCGGAGATATCCGGAAAAACGGAAATTTGGCGATTTCGTTTTATTTTTTCTGACGTTATTTAAAGAGATAGGAAAACAAAAGACACTTTTTATAGCCACTTTTTAAGCTTACAAAACAGCGTTGAGAGATTTTTCGTACGACGTTTCGTTTTCGTGATACCATCATCAACTTTATTTTTTTAAATACGACACTCAATTGTTTATTGCATTTTTTTTGAAGCATAATCCCAATTACAATGATGTATAACACTTAATATTTTTCTGTTAAATAATCATATTTTCCATAAGAGACAATGAGTTAGACAAGGAACGCACATCATTTCTTATAGGGGCGTTCCATATTTGTTAATAAATATAAAGTGTTATACTTTTTTGTAATTGGGATAATAAGGGGTTCAAAAAAATTGAATAAAAAACCCAGGTCCGTATTTAAACAAATTAAGTTGATGATGGTTTAACAAAAACGAAACGTCGTGCGGAAAATCTCTCAACGTTGTTTTGTAGAGCTTAAAAAGTGGCCATGAGAAAGTGTCTTTTGTTTTTTCATAGCTCTTTAAATAACATCAGAAAAAAATTAAAACGAAATCGGCAAATGTCGGTTTTTCCCAGATATCTCCGGACGTACTCGAAATTTTGTAATTTTCTAAAGTGGACATGGTTAGTTACGCAAATACACGCAACTTTGCCATAATTTAACCAACTTCGTATCTCTTACGGTTTCCGAGATCCCTATGCATGCACTCGAATCTGTGGCACCCTGTATAATGAAAATGAGGTTAGTTTGATTTTCAACTTTGATGATAAATATCTCGAAAACGAAACGTTGCCGAAAAAAAATGTTTTCATATTCGTGATCAGCGCCCCAAAGAACCCTCGTATACCAAATTTGATCAAAATCGGAGTGGAGAAAACTTTCGAGACAATAGCCTGTTTTTTTTTAATTATTCTATCTTTGATGAACTTTAAGAATAAACATATTTGACAACTTAAAAAAAATTAATCATGTTGATTTTACATCCCAAAAATGTGGGGTCGCGATTCTAAACAATTACCAAAAGTGATTGCTGATTGCATAGGTACCTATTTTGATTGCAGAATATACAAAATAAAGCTATACCTATTACCCAGAAATATGCTTAGTTGACATAGGTATTAAAGAGACATATATATTTTTTAAATTTTTGGTTGTCGTTTTTATGATTTTAATTTTTACTTTTCTGTTATTGGACCCATTCAATATGCAAGAGATTCGTGGGTACGTATAGGTATCGTTTGATACATTTGCCGTCTAAGGTAATAATAAAAAAAACGTTGTTTTTATTTATTTTTTGTTCGTTTTTTAACGTGTTAGGCTCTCTAAGTAGTGCTGAAACAACGAGAAAGTAAAGTTATACTGCGATTTTTCTTTCTCTCCCACATTGTTCGCAATGCCGAGCGGTAAGGCTTTAGTAGAAATATACTCAAAGATTTTGCATGCCCAAAAATACCCTGATACAAAATTAAAGCAGAGAACCTGCGTAAAAACTAGTGGCGCCTCTCTCGTTAGTTTTTTAAGTTCGTACGTGAGTACGAGCCGTTTATAAACATACATTATAATACGGATTCACGGATCATGTATTTTTTATTAATTATTTCTTTTTAATTTTTACATATTTAATACATAAATATATTACAATAACCTATTTAAACAATAAATATTAATAAGAAAATTATAATTGAGTGGAAAAAACGGTTAAAACAAGCAAAGATCTGGTAACACCGGTTGTTGTGATACAGATAAATTGAGTCAAATATAAAATTTTATTCGTTTTGCGTTTTTAGCGAAAATATAGAGAATAAAATTTTCTATCGAAATAACATATTTTGAGGTTGAAAACTTTTTTATTTGCAAAATAAATGCAAAAAATGAATTATTATACTTTTTGTAAATCTTAATTTTAATATTATTTTTTAGCTTTTGTCCACAACTTTTTTCTGACGCAATTTTTAAAATGAGCCTGCTAGATGTAGTTTCATTAAAATTGGACAGATATAATTTTTTAAATTTTACAAAATTTTATCATTTTCTAAGGTTATTTATTGACTATGTCAAAAAAAGGGGTATAATGAACTACAACGTTAAAAGTGTTTTATTATTTCAAATGTTCAATTGACCCTAAAATATTTAAAAAATTGTGAAGTGCTACCATTCAAGAAGTGCATTTTTAAGATAAGGGTGATTTTGCCCACTTTTTAGTTTTTTAATTTTAACTCAAATTCTAGGCACTTTTCCTAAGTAGACGTTAACATAAAAGTTGTTTAAAATTTACTTTTCTATCAAAATCTCACCTTCTAAAAAAAAAAAAAAAAAAAATACAAAAATATATTCGAAAAAAAAACAACGCATTTAAAAAAAAACCTTATAATTTTTTTCCACAGAAATTTAGGTATAGGTATTATTAAAAAAAACCGTTATCATGTACTTTCAAAATGGTTTTTGGTAAAAGTCTCTAGGATTTGTAGTGATCGAGATATTTATTTTCAAAGTTGGCTACTTTCATCGTTTTTTTTTTATTTTTAATGGTTTACAAAAATACTAATTAATTAAAAACTTATAGCAAGTGTACGATCAAAATGTTGTTTAATAATAGTTTGACGTATAGCTTGAGCTTTTCTTAAACTACTACTTCCAAAATTCCATTCTTCAACATTTTTTACATGGTTAAATTTTTACCTTTTTTTTTATCAGATGAGAGCCTTAAATCTGGGACATTTTTTTTTGAAACCCACTCTTTATAATTATAATGTTTAACATTTTTTATTTTAATAATTAATGTATAATTACTATAGCGATCAATATAAAATTCAAATTCTCTCACATACTAAATGCTAAATTTTGGCACCATGAGCGCTAGTGCATAATCACAAGGTCACGCAGGCTCTCTATATACACTTCCCGGTCGCGGGAGGAAGGATTCCTACTTTAACGCCTCTAGCAAGATTTTAGGCAACCTAAAAAGTTCCTAACCTAACCTTATTTTTATTGTTTAGTGAGCGTTTTTCCTTTCGTTGGTAATTGTTTACAAAACGGTTTTCTGCTATTTTACTATTATATGGTTAATATTTGGTATACACACCTTCGGTTATTCATTAGGAATACGAATTTACGTGCGCACAAACAAAAAATTGTGTCTGCCTGAAATATAATTGGGATAAAAGCTGCTTTGCTTACAGAACTAACCATGACCGACTAGAACTAAAAGCTTTTGAATTTGTCTAAAAGGTCGGTCATGGTTAGTTCTGGTAAGCAAAGCGGCTTTTTATTTTACCCAATTATTTTTCAGACGTGAAAATGCGGAGACGTCATTTTCGTTTCGAGTTCTTCTAATGTCCGCTAGGTGTGCTACAGTAGGAATCCTTCCTCCCGCGACCGGGAAGTCTATATACCGCTTATAGTTTGAACCTTCTAGCATGCACCTTCTAGAGGCAACCTTGCCGCTCGGCGCTGCGAACAAGTGTGCTAGAAAGAATAGCAGCATGCAAGACGGCCTTTAGAAGGTTTATGCTTGAAGGTGTAAACTATAGTAGTGGTTTAAACAGAAAAAAATGGTTTTTGTAAACGCAGTTTTAGCGGTTGCACCAACAATTTTAAGGAACCCTTAGCGTTAAGTATTCCTTAAATCTCCACTGTAGCTAATGACATTGCTTTTTTGACCATGTAAAGCCCTGTAAAGGATTACCTTGTGCTAACGGTTGTATTTATTTTTATGTGTATGATTAAAAAAACCACATATTTACTTCAGACTTTGCATTCATTTTATTATAAACACAGTTATTGGATACAAATAATGTAAATTGTACAAAACCCTATTATGTAGAGAGTAATCAGGATGATGGAATATCACATGACCACATTCACAATCTATCTATCTTCAAGTTTCCCTTTATGACGTAAGGTTCTTAAGAACTACTGGTACTGAAAAAAAAAGACAAATATTTAATATTACTAAATTACAAATAAATTACAGGATGACAAAAAAAGCATTTTTGTAAATATTTTTAATTTTTTAAATCTATACTTATAAGGTAAAATGAAATGGTGTAGTCGAGAAGTGTGTTTCGTGCAAAAAATAGTTAGAAGGCTTTAAAAAATAGAGCGATAGCTCATTCGACGCGAAATGCAAATCTGAGAAAAGCGTTTTGGGGATTTTTTCTGGCAATACAAATTGCAATTGTTATTTACAAAAAACAAAAAAAAAACCCCTTTTGATTTTTGATGATAGCTCAAATACCACAAGAAATATCGGAAATTGCAAAAAAGATAGTTAAAGAGGAGGAAATAACAAAAAAAAATTATTTATAATTATAATTGAACGCTGAAAATGGGTACCCACGTGACATTTTTAGTTGCGGGCTCAGAGTCAAAACCGATTATGTCACATTAAATAATTCCTCTTAAGGTATTAATTATTAATTTAAATAAAAAATAATGATGTATTTAGAACACTTCAAAGAATTTATTTCTGTTGAAAATTTACAAAAAAAAATTTTTAAACAAAATTGTTTCAAAATTTCGTCTTCATTTTACATAAAAAAAAATGTTTAAATAATTGTCTTGAAATCATTTCGCCTTGTGAAGTCCTTCTGATATACATACTTAACAAGAAGTTTTAAAAAAAATTATCCTTTGTTTATAATAATTTTAAAAGTGTAATAAAAGTAAAATAATTTTAAATACAAATGGAGCCCTACAGTGTGTATAGGGCATTCAATCCCGGGATCCCGGTTCCCGGGATTCCGCCTAATTTTTCAGCCCCGAAATCCCGGGATTATTGTCCACTGGTCCCGGGATTTGCGGGATTAATTTTTCTTATTATATTTTTTTATATTGTACAAAAGTGCTTTAAAAATAGTACAATCACGCTGTCAGAGACAATCCTGTACTTGCGGCAATGATGTGTGAAATTCCAACAAGAAGAAAATTGAACAAGAAATATCCAAAATACTAAAAAATATGTAAACTATACTAGTTCATCTCCAAGAGTGGAAAATGTTGATTTGCTTGAAGAAGCGAATAAAGGTGAAGATGACGTGCCCCTTGCCGATTTAATTAAAAAAAAAGGATGTGGAAAAAAGGTTGCTTAAAGAAAAATTGAGAGATGCTCTGGAAAAAAGTACATGTTCAAAACCTCAAGAGAAATATCATAATATGAACATATCACAAATTATATTCCAGGAAATGGAATTCTTTGAAAACGGTTCTGAACGAGGTTTTTATTTGCAGTTGGCATATGATATGTTAATGACGATTCCTCCTACCAGCGTCGAATCCGAAAGGACCTTTTCAATAGCTCGTATCTTATGCAATAAAATAAGGTCTAGTTTAAGTGACAACACACTAGATCAACTCGTTTTCTTAAGAGATTTTTTTAAAAAACAAGTTTGTTTTAAACGTTTTTTTTTTCTGAAAATTTCTTTCTAAACTTTAATAATTTTGTTGTTCCTTTAAACTAGGATAAGATAAGACGTTTTCATTTTGTATTAGGTTATGTTATGTGTTATGTTGTTACCTAAAATAAAGGATTTTTAATGAAAGGTGTTACTTAGTTATTTATAGAAAAAATATTTCCACATAATTAATTTTGGTGGAATCCCGAGATCAATCCCGGGATCCCGGGATTAAAAATTAATGATCCCGAAATCCCGGGATTGCAAATTCCTTCCGGGATTGAATGCCCTAAGTGTGTAAGACTCTACAGATAGAATACCCTTCTGAAATGTCCAAAGTTCCCCTCCTTTTGACAAATTTGGTACACGGGGTTTTTTTGGGGGGCTGGATACGAATTGAAAAAATATTTTTTTGGCAACTCGTTTTCGAGATATTCATCACAAAGTTGAAAATCAAACTAACCTTATTTTCACTATATTCCCCTTCTTTTGTACAAAATTTTTGATTTATATATAAAGTGGCACACCAAAATTTTATAAGCACCCTTTAAAACCTTATTTTTATTTATTTTGGGGTTTAAACTCAAAAGCACTTTGAAAAGTCGACAGCAACAGTGGTTGGGACCAAACGTACTCTTCATTTTTTGTGTGTTTTATGGATTTAGAGATGTAAGCTGTAGTATGTTAAAACTTAGAGCATATATTACTAGAGAAGGTGTTCAATGTGCTGACATCGTGACGGAAGTAGAAAGAGATAGCGACAGAGGATACAATAATGTATAGAAACCAGGACTAGAATTTTGTAAAAATGTAAGGAAAGAGAAAGTTAAAATAGGGATCACATGTTCTTGTTGCCCTTAAAGGTAACGTATAAGGTTTGTCACTGTTTCGAAAGAGATAGAGATAAGTAACGTCAAAAAATTTGCTTACCTAATCGGGCCCTAGGTGTATGTGATATCGTGGTTACTGATGTTACTTCAATTTCGGTGACCTAAAATAAGTTGGAGACACTAATTTTTTATTGTTTTATGAGTGGAACTGAACTGCCATGGTTATGGCTATGATGCTAATCAATTCGCCAGCTCTCCCCTTTCCAGTTACACGTTGCGATCCGTCTTAAAAGCTCACATCGCTTTAGCCCCAAGGGAAAAAACAAAGGAAGTTGGGGGCCCATTTTTCTTTTTCCGCAAAAAACTTTTTTTGGGAATTTTTTTTCCCCGGGGTTTTTTTTTTGATTTTTAAAAAAACGGGTTTTTTTAAAAAATTTTTTTTTTAAAAAAAAAAAATTTTAAAAAAAAAGGAAAGGGAAGTCAAAATAGAAATTACTTTTTTGTTTTTCAAAGGTAACTCCTTTTTAAATTTTTCCCGCTTTGAAAAGGGTTAGGGGGATTTTTTTTTCAAAAAAAATTGCACCATCGGGACCTTTAAAAACCCCAGCTAAGCTTTCAATCGCGTTCTATACTGGGGAAAAGTCGAAACGGAAGTAGTTTAATCAGCTGATTGTGATTGTCAAACAGTGCAAATTTTAACCTCTTTCGTCTGTGAGCAGTTGAATTTTTATTTGAAAGTTGAGTGTCATCATTCCGATAAGAACCGAGGGTTTATTTTGTCAGGATGTACAATTACAAATCAAAACAACTTTAATTATACTCCATTTGATAAGATTAAATACCATTGCGTAAGAACCGTTCGTGGCTATATATTGCATCAAAATAATCAGGCTGCACAATCAATAAAAATACCCGCTAATATTCCATTTTGTGCATTTGGGTGCAAGATTTATGTTATAAACGAGAGAATAAATAAAGTAAAGTATGAGTAACAGCGAGCTTCGTAGAAGAAAAGTAAGTTATTAATAAATTAAGCCATTAGTAACATAATTTTATTATTTTGCCTATCTTCTGTAGAGTCAAAAATTACATTGTTGCTGTTCTGTTTCTAATTTGTCTATGAAGTAGGGTCTAATGTCCAGTAAAAAAATCTATTAGCTTCTTTAATTTCCTATAAGTATACAAGTTTGTAATCAGACATTTTGTGGTTAAATATATAATTTAGTAAATTTAAAATATCATGAAATTGTTTTTTTCACCCAAAAAAAAAAATTTAAAGTTAAGTTTTTTTTCGTTAAGAAAAAAACTGTTAAAAAAGGGTTTTGGTTTGACCAATTATATTATAAGCTATTTAAAACAAACAACCTGCTGTTTTAAATAATCTGCCTTTTAAAATTATTTCATGCTGTTCTTGATAGAGAAAAACTTTCCAGCTCTCCCATTCCAGACACACATTGTTGTCAACATGAGCTTTCCCGAGCTTTGTAGGTGGAACTTCTGGATCGTCGGGCTCTGTAACCCCCAGAAATTCCGAACTTTTCCAAAACTTCAATTCTTAGCAAAAAAAATTATCAATGCAGGGCACAAACAATGGCGGTCCGACCAAAGACTGCTTCTGGTATCACGCATAACCGTTTTCTTTCAGTACTGCCCCTCCCTGCTGAGCGTGCAACCATCTTCCGCCATTAGGAAAATACCTCGTGTGTGGGGCCCTAAGAAAGGAACAGGTATAGGAATCTTTGTTCACAATGCTTAGCCCCATAAGAAGGACTCCATGGTTTGGCTTGAGTTTCTCCTTGATCCCCGATGGTAAAAGCTGTTGATACAGCACCTTCAGCCGCCTTCCCGGAAAATTTATGTAGTTTTTTTATCGCGAGCACTTCACTGATCGGAGGTCAAACAGGAATTGGTCAACAGATTAAAAAGTACAAATTTTTTGAAAATAGGGTCAAAGCCTTTTTGATCCCTCAAGTCTTTTATACTTTTGAGGAGTAGGTAGGTAGGTAGGTTTAAAGTGAGTGGGTATAACACCCTTCCACCGCGACCGATCGGTCTATTGTGGCTCACACCCTTTTATATTTCTCCCACCAGGTCCAGACTCCTAATAAATCTGATGATCCTGTTGGGAGAGTGATCTTTCACCTCCCCCGGCAACAAGGTGTCATTGCCGAGGATTGCGAATCTTGGTCGTGCCAGTGCTGGGCACGAACACAATATGTGTTCTGCCGATTCATCCCCCTCCATGCACATGCGGCACTCGGCGTCTTTCGCAAGGCCGATCTTGTGCATGTGGTATTTTAATCTGCAGTGTCCTGTGTACAGTCCCACTAGAGTTTTAAGGTGTACCCTTGATTGCTCCAATAGTTTGACAGTACATTGTTGGTTCGGTGGGCTTATGAAGACCTTCGAGTGTCTGAGACCCGGAAGTCCATGCCAGTACCGAAGATTTTCTCTTTGTGCCCAAGCTGATATGAACTGCTTGGCCGTTCCATAAGATATACCGCTGACCGGTTCTGGCCCTGTGAATTTTGTCTCCGCCCCCCTCTTAGCAAGGAGGTCTGCGGATTCATTACCCTCTAGGCTGGTGAGTCCAGGTATCCACAGTAGTGTAACCTTATTGTTTTGACCCAGTTTGGTCAGCGCATTCTTGTAATTCCAGACGGTTTTTGAATTGCACCGGCTGGATTTAAGAGCCTTAAGAGCTGCTTGACTATCGAAGAATATTTTAATTGTCTTACGTGTGCAGTGCCGATCAACCAGCGATCTAGCACACATCTCAATAGCAAATACCTCCGCTTGAAATATGGTTGCGAGAGTGCCCAGGCTAAAGGAAAACTCTGCCCTCGGCCTCTGTCCTTTTGAGGAGTACTGGGCACATGAGTGTGTTTGAATTTTGACTCTTTTACTGTTTACTGTCTTAAAGTACTGAGGTCTAAAATTAGATCAAGCTTTGTTCACAATTTTCTTCCTCTCTTCAACATTCCTTAGTTCAGATAGATCAGTAAAAAACTTGCCAAATTAAAAAAGGGTTGAACAAAATTGTGGACAAAAGTTGGTCTAATTTAGATCCCATAAGGAGAGTAGGAGAAAGTTTATTAATAGGGATAGATTTGGTTTGCAGGGGAGAAAAATATCTCTTTAGGCAGCAGGTTTCAGTCTAGATACTCTGGAAATGAACGAGTCGGTTTAGTGGGAAGTTCGAGGCTTTTCCAAATAGGCTGTGAAGAAATGCATGAGTCCTAACACCTGATTTTAAAACATTCCTATGTTTAAATGCATTTGTCATCCCTGTTTCTATTATATGTTTTAAACTGTTCTAACCATTTAAATGTATATTTTTAATCTTTTATAAGTGTTTACATATAAGTTATTTTTTATTTATTTAAACTTAGATTTAGTAAATTACTGATGTATCATTGTATGCCATTGTTAACCTAATCTTATGGTGAATAGAATTTAAATTTAAGTTTAAAGCTGCTATAGAAGGATTAATTACATCTTAAGATCCAGCATTCTATGTTAAACCTAACAATTTTAAAAGTGTTCAGGAGGCTCAGTAGTTGTCTAGTTTGGCCAAGTTCCTAATTGACATTTTTTTTGCTTCTTTTGCATCCATTCATCATATGTTATGTGTTTTATTAGTAGATCATCTGCTGCAAGACCATGTAACATAAAATTTTCTCGCGTCGCTCTCATCCGAAATTTCAATGAAAGATAATAAAAAGCTAAAATAATAATTTGAAAGTCCCTTTTTGTTCCAGCTTATTTCTTAGAATGTTGAAAATGTAAATTTTCAAGGAAATCATTTAATCTTATTTATTGAACTTTTTATAAAAATATGCCTGTTTCAGGTAAAAGAACATAATGAAAAGGCGACAGGCAAAAAACGGAAATCAAAGGGAGTTACTCCAAAATCCATACATACATCTTTATTGTGTTTAGTTTTAAGTGGAACTATTTTAACTACTTTTCTAGGTAAGTAAACAAAACATTTGAAATAATACGTACATACCCCTCAAGGACAAGTTAGTTAAGATAATAAGTTTAAAAATTGAACTATCTAAATAATAGGTATAATTCATACATGAAACACTGTTTCTTACCATACGAGTATAAAATTGAACTATCTAAATAATAGGTTAAACGTTTGACTTAAACAAAACGTTTTGGGCTTTATTAAGGGGGGTTAAATTTGTTTGGTCAAAAAAAGCCTATTTTCAAGAATTTTTTATAATTTATTGTTATTATAGATTTATTTAGAAAATTAGTATATTATAAGACAACATTTTTTTGGTAGGTGGTAGAGGAGCTTTCCTTGCCTGAGGCGAGTACCACCCCACTTGCCCTTTAAAGGACTCGTGAAGTCTCAGGACGTTTCGAGTTCTGGGCGGTGAGTCAGTTTTCCTTCTTCCTCTTCCTTCTTCCTCTTTAGTTTTCCTTCTTCCTCTTCTTTCTTTTCTTTTTCTTTCTCTTTTTTTCCACTCTACTAAAATTTGGAAATAATGATGATGGCACACCGAACGTAAAGTTATCCGGAGGTAAAATACCCTCCATTCGGTTCTCCGGGCGAGGGGTACATTTGGGGCCACCATCGAAAAGTGTAATATCCTTCACAAATATATGTGGGCTTAACTCCAACGTAAACTCTGTTCACCATTATCTTCAATCCTCCAAACCCCACATACTATTTCTCACCGAAACCCAAGTAAGTCCCAAAACAGCAACCAACCAACTCCTTTTCCCAGGTTATGAACTCATTTCATCTTTTCGACCCCATGGCGGCGTTTGTGCTTACGTTCGCAACGACCTGGCTTGTGATAGGGTTTCTAACCTCGAATCGGGTAGGCCTGATATTCTTTGGCTTAAACTTTCTTTCAGATCTTCTACCAAATTTATCTGCTGTATATACCGGTCCCCGTCCGACAATTCCTACAACGAGCTCTTTGATTTCCTTTCAATAAAGATCGACAATATTATTTCCCAGTTTCCATTGGCCGAAGTAATCGTTCTCGGATATTTTAATGTTCATAATAAGGATTGGCTAGGATCCACAAAAACTGATACACAAGGCAGAGCAGCAGAAAATTTCGCAATTAGCAACTCGCTCACCAATATAATTATGGAACCTACCTACTTTCTCAGGGTTCCCCCCCACCGTATCTTACTCCACTCATTTTGAGGCAACTGAAAGCATGCCGCCACGAACCGTGTCATTTTGAGGCAACTGAAAGCATGCCACCACGAACCGTCTGGCACTACAATTCGGCCGACTGGGATGGTCTGAGAGATTTCTTTGCCAGCTACCCTTGGGATCCTACCTGCTTTTCTACTTTCGATCCTTCCGAAATACGTAAACAAATTACCGAAACAATTCAACTAGGCATTGAGACCTATATTCCCCACACTAAAAAAAACCCCATAACTTCAAATCACAAACCGTGGTTTTCTAAATCCTGTGACAAAGCCAGAATTTTAAAAATTCAAGCCCACAAAAAGTTTCTTCAAAACTCCAGTCCCGAAAATCGACAGGCTAGCATCGAAGCGAGAAATCAGTATAATCAGACTATCTCAGAAGCAAGAGACCGTTTTAACAATCGAATAAAAGATAAAGTTCTCTCTTGCTCAAATGGCAGTAAAGCTTTCTGGCCCTTTGCCAAAAATATTAGTCAGAACTTTTGCACAAATTCTTTTCCACCCCTAATCTCTGAAGATGGAATTGTCTCTACCTCCAAACGAAAAGCCGAACTATTTGCCAAACAATTTGCTGCCAATTCTACGCTTGATCCTCCTATTAATCTTCCCCTTCCAACAGTTGTCCCTGTTTCTCATAAAATGTCCGATATAATTTTTAAAGTTAAACAGATAAGCATATTCTTTCTTTCTTAATACTAAAAAATCGTCTGGGCTAGATGGCATCCAGCAATGTCTTAAAAATGTGCTCCCGAGCTTGCACCCATCTTAACTCGCCTCTTTCGAATCTCATCGGCATTTTCCCGGAGAGTTGGAAAGCTGCCCGTGTGCAACCTGTCCCCAAAAAAGGATCCAAAAGTCTCCCTTCCAACTATAGACCTATATCTCTTCTTTCAGTTGTTTGCAAAGTAATGGAAAAATTCATTAATTCCCCAAATCTTAAAGTATCTGGAAAACATAAGATCTTACATGATAGACAATATGGATTTCGTCACAGTAGATCCACAGCTGATCTTCTTTCCTTTGTCTCACACAACTGGAACAAGTCCCTTGAGTTTTTGGTGAATCCCAGATCGTTGCTCTTGACATATCCAAAGCTTTCGATCAGGTCTGGCATGATGGGCTTCTTAACAAACTTCCTTCTTACGGTCTTCCACCTAAGCTTTGCTCTTGGCTTTCCAGTTTCCTTTCTAATCGACGTATATCAGTTAGTGTAGATGGTCATTCCTCCAGCTTCTACCAAATTAATGCTGGGGTGCCCCAGGGCTCAGTGCTGGCACCCACGCTGTTTCTTCTACACATTAACGATCTTCTCTCTTCCACAATCAATCCCATTCATAGTTTTGCTGACGATAGTACCCTCCACTCTAGTATTCAATTTCTTAAGCCACCGTGTAATCCTGATTTCGAAAACAAGCGCAGGTCAATGCAGATATCTCTTTCACAAGACCTCAAACTTATCTTGGATTGGGGCGCCAAAAATCTTGTTCAGTTTAATGCCTCGAAAACACAGTCATGTTCGCTGTCGCGAAAAGTCTGCAAATGCTCATCCCTTACATATGAGCGGCCAAGTTCTGCAGAACAAAGAGTCGTTTAATCTTGTCGGCGTTACTTTTGAGAATAACCTCAACTGGCACAAACACATTTTATCCATAGCTTCGGCAGCTTTAAAAAAGATTGGATTTCTCTTCCGAGCCAGAAAATATTTCTCTTCTTCCAATCTGTACACTCTGTATGTATCCCAAATCAGACCCTCTTTAGAATATTGTTCTCATGTCTGGGAATGGCGTCCCCTACAACACTTAGCATTCTGGACTCCATTCAAAGAAGAGCCGTTCGTCTTATTAATGATCCAACGCTCACAGAAAGGCTTCCTCTTCTTGCCCACCGTCGAGCTGTAGGGGATCTGTCGCTCTTCTACAGGTATTTTCACGGCTTCTGCTCAGAGGAGTTGGCCAGTATAATTCCTTCTCTGGCAGCTCCCAACAGAGCAACACGTAGTGCAACTTCTATGCATCCTTTTACAGTTCAGTTAGAGAGGCCCCGAACTTCCCGCTTTCTTCGTTCCTTTATTCCTAGAGTGTCAAGACTATGGAACCTGCTGCCCGCAGAAGTTTTTCCTTCTCCTCCCAATCTCCAAAAATTTAAGTCCCGTGTGAACAAACTCCCTCTCACCACACTGAAGACACCCACGGTACGTTAGTACTTAGGCATCAGCCTTCGTGGACTGTCCCAAGATAAAAAAAAAAATTGAAGAATATTTTTTTTTTAAAATTGGTACAAAAATATAAAGAAATTGCGGGGACCGCGATTCCTCAGCACTGGATTACTTAAAATCAAAAAAACAATTTTTTTTTTTGATTTTTAGGTTTTTCTCTCAATTGACGCCGAGTTTTTATTTGTTTCATTAACTTTTAAATTTTTTGAATTATTTTGAAGTCCAAGTATCGATTTTTTGACAATAAAATCGACCTATTTGTTATTGTAAGATTGATATTATTTAAAAAATAAAAAAAAAATCGACGTCACTTGATACTTATTTATATGTAGAATATGTGTACAAATTTTTAAAACGATCTATTCAGTAGGTTTTTTGGAATGGTGGTTACCGACTTTAAAAATTACTTATTTAGGAAAATCGATTTAAAGTTTTGTATGCTCATGCAACCGAGTTGGAGCAACAGTCATTAAAACTATCATAAATCCGTCAATTTTGCTCCAATTGACTTCAAACTTTATTACAATATTCTTGAGATGTTCTACATTCAAAATATTAAATAAAAAAAATGAAGAAAATTTTTTTTTAATTTTATCGTTTAGCTTTTTTTGTGAAACGAATTTCGCAAACACTGTGACTAATTTTTGACTTACCTCTTCGTTTTTGGGATTAAAACGGTAATAGTGTGGGTGTAGTAATATAACAAATATCGTTACCATTTTTTAACACGGTATCTAAATCAGTAACACTTGTCTAGTCTAGGAGTAGTGTTACTGACTCGACAAATATAAAATATTTACAGTAGTGGTCAAAATTATAGCAACTTTTAAAAATTCCTAATACTTTCATAACTTTACAAATGGCGGGCAGTTTATATAAGGTTTGTTCCAACACGTCGAAAAACCGTCACCGAACGATCACGGTCATGCGCAGTGATTAAAGTGCGTTCCAACAGAGACGTGACGGTTATCGGACGATCCTGTTTGTGTACCAACAAAATTTGGGATCTTTTAGTTACGGTTTCAGAACGGTAATTCTGATACATGGCCTAAATTGAAAACTGTTTGGGTTGACTTGCGCATTGAACATCTTGGCACTGGATTTTTTATTTTTAACAGCTGTTTCCTGTTTATTGTTTCATATTTCATCTTCATATGTTTACTGTTAAGGTAGGATTATGCAAAAAAGTTAAGTTAATTTAAGTTAACAAAAATTAAGTTATTATAAATTAAGACAGTTGTGTGAAAACATGCCAATCAGTTTAAAAATAACAATAAAATTTAGTATACGTAGGGCAAATCACTGTTAATAGGGTTTTCGTGATTTTTATTTTATTGGTGCACTCTCTGGCAGCTGTCCGGTAATTTGTTAACTTCTTAAATATTTGGCTAAAAAATATATAATTTTGTTACATTTTTTCATAACGCATGGGAAAGACGAGTTTCTGTAAGCCTATTTTATGATGTTATTGTGTGGGAGTTTAATTATTTTAAAAAGGAAAAGTTTATTTTATTTTATAATGAGGTTAAAAAATTAAAATAAGTTAAGAAAGTTAAAAGTTGTTTATCTTTTTAACTTAATTTAATTTTTAATTTATGTGTATAATAAAAACCATTTGATCACATCATGTTTATCTTTTCTTGTGTGACTTTAACTTATTTTAATTTTTCTGCATAATCCTAACTTTATTTAGCAAATAGCGTGCAACGTGCTTTAGCATTTTCTATTTCCTCGCTTGTTTAATTATTCAAAAGCATTAATTTTTACACCTCCGAAGCACATCATTAAATTTAATTATCTTTAAAGATGAGTGACGATATTATGAGTGATATTTGCTAACTTTGATCACAAACATAATAAGTAGAAAAGTAGGTTTTTTAACAAAATTCAAACTTTGACAGTCCCAAAACGTTTGTACTTTTCGTACCGGCACGAAACTATTTTAAGGCCGCGCATGCGTCTAAGCGCACCAAAAAACAATTCAAAAACGATTTCGAAACGATACCGGATTTCTTGTTGGAACAAACCTTTTGATTTGACAGTCCCAAAAACGATCCGCAAAGCGATCCAACGTTTGTACTTTTCGTACCGTCACGAAACTATTTTAAGGCCGCGCATGCGTCTAAGCGCACCAAAAAACAGTTCAAAAACGATTTCGAAACGATACCGGATTTCTTGTTGGAACAAACTATTTTAAATGTTTGTCTAAAGTATTTTTATTGTGGTGTGCAATAACATTTTAGACCTTGACAAAACAAAGTTTTTGTATCATAATTTTTTTCGGACAAAAATATAGCAACTTTTTTGATTTCAAGATAAAATTCCATTGTGGCCCAAACATCTTCAGTAGTTGTTTTGTTTAAAACTTAGTTTCTTTAGAAGTTAAAAATATTAAGACGCGTTTACACCGAAATTGACAACTAAAAGTTGCTCTTCTCAAATTTAGAGAAACAAGTGAAAAACTTGTTGCCAAAGAATTGGTGCGAAAGGTTTAGGCAGTAGTTCTCCAGTTCTCCACTAGTTTTCTACAAGTTGCTTGCGCAAAGCGCGCAGCAACAAATCTTCCACTTTTAGTTGTCAACTTTCTTTGATCTTTATCGAAACTTCACGGGAAATCAATATTTAGTGGAAGATTTGTCTCGCCACAAGTAAAAGACAGAAAAAGTTGCTATATTTTGTAGAAAAAGCAAAAAATTGCCGCAACTTGTGGAAAACTTTGGTGTATACTCAGACGTCATTAAAATGGAGAGAAACAGTCCGAAATGGCGCGAAATTTGTTATTACATAAGTCTATTGTATCGCGAATAATTAAAAGATTTACCGAAACGGGGTCACTAAAACTGAAGAAGGAAGGCCGAAAAAAACAACAAAAAAGGATGACGCGATTATTTTAAGATTGGCAAAAAAAATCCATTCTCAACAAAATATCTAATTCTGGCCAAGTAAATTTTAGTTCCAAAACAGTAAGGAGGACGCTGGCAAAAAAAACATTGCTTTCAAAAAAATGTAAGGCCAGATTGGAATTTGCTAAGCAACATCGTGAGTGGAAACATGAGCAAACATATAGTCTTCAGTGACGAATCGAAATTTAATTTGTTTAGAAGTGACGGCATTTGCTATATGAGACGCCCTGTAGATAAAAAGACTTAATAAAAAATAAAGTTTGCCTGCTGTAGAACATGGTGTGGTTCCATACAAGTATGGGGCTGTTTTTCTGGTAATGGTATGGGTCCACAGAATAACAAAATCATGTATTACCTTGGTCCTCGCATTCGCCCGACTTAAACCCCATAGAAAACTTGTGTATAAAGGAAGATTCCAAAATCCGTTCTAAAAATAGTTCCCATTTTGACCAGCTCTTCTAGAAGCTTGGAATTCGTTGGATAAGCAGTATATTAACAATTTGTTACTTTCTATGCTAAAAAGATGCGACGAGGTTACCGGTGAAAAGGAATACTACACTAAATATTAATAATCGCAAGATATTTTTGTAAAAATTTTGTTAAAAAGTACTTTTTAATTTTATTATATTTTTTCCGCGGTTTAACTGGAGTTTTATTTTTAATATAATATAGATTTCGCACTGAGAATACTTTGCTAATGTAAGTTAAGGAAAGTTATTAGCTTAATTTTTTTCAGCCCTTTTCAAAAGTTGCCATAATTTTGGCCACTACTGTATAACCTTTATTTAAAGGCAACAAAATTTTGATTAGTCCAAATAATATCCATAATTTGTTGATAAAAGCAACAAATTATGTATATTATTTTTCTATAAGTCAACGATTACTTAGGTTTGTTTATTTTACAGTCCGTTAAAGTCAGAAAATACAACCGATACGTTTTTACGAATTTTTTGTAAGGTCATTTCATCTGGCTAAATTTTCGAGCATATACAGACGGCTATATCTTTTAGTAGTGGGGGGCTTACCAGTTTTTATCAGGTTTTTTTTTGCTAGCCATATTTTCTCTAATTGTGATTTCTTTATTAGAATAGATGCATAATAGTGTGGCCAAAACACATAACATGTAAATCTAAACAAACCAGATTAAAAAAAAAATGGATGTATAATTGTATAATATATTTATATAGTCGATTTCGGGATCTACAGAGTCCTTATTTAGTTTCTGAATAACTAAAGGCACCCAAGTAGACACTGATGCAGGCAGTTGTTCTTACAACTGAGTTTATTTTGTTTTTTTTATGTCCAGTATGTTCTGTGCTTATTTTTATCGTTGTGTTAAGATATTATTCTCTAAAAATTGTTTAATTGTGTATGTAAGAAGCACAAATTAATAATAATTTAAGTTTTTATAATGTTTTATATATTTTAGTTTTATACACTGATGAAATACCATGGTATTTAGGACATAGAGTGGTTGACCAATTAGCCAAACAATTAATTGGTTACCATAAGCCAGTCCATGCAGTAGTTATAGATGCTGGAAGCACAGGTTCTAGAGTATTAGCATATACATTTCACGAATCCTATTTTGGTAAGATAGTATTAAATGTGATGATATAATTGTTGTAAATTCAAAATAAGTGTAAATAATTTCAAGATAGAAGTTTCTTGTTTAAAGACCAGCTATAGTTAAAACTTATCTAGTTTCAAATTATGGTTGTTAATTTTGTAAACTGCAAATTTATTATATTTAACTTTTGTATTTGGTTTATGGACATATTTTATTACAATATATATACAAGCTGTTTAATTAAAAATATAATAATGTGCATAAAGCCTGGACCGAAGGCTAATAAAGCAAATGTTGCTATTTCAGATTTTTGAGTTTTACTAGATATTTCTATATTTGTTGGATTTAGCAATTGTTCAAGTCATATCTTGTAAATGAATAAAATATTTTGTTGCATTAGTTTATTATTTAAAATTTTATTACTCTTAAGCATAATCATATATTTAAATTAATTGTTTTAGGAGGATATTTAGTACTAGACAAGGAGTTGTTTGAATATAATAAACCAGGCCTATCATCTTTTGCCAAAGAACCCCAAAAGGTAGGTACTTGTTTTAAAGAGACAACAGTATATATGTGTGGTTTTTTAAGGAAATTTGTTATTTTAGGAAGATCCTAGTCACTTTATGAAGCATCGGCATATTGTGTAAAATAATCAACCTACACGATCTGACGCTGTTTCGACATATTGTGTGATAACATAACCTGAATAAATGTAAAGATCGGCAATTTCGTGAAGAAGCGGTTTAGTTCTAGTTAGTTTTGTATTTACCAAATAAAATATGAATGTACAACTTTAAAATTAGTCAAGTTATGTTATGACACAATATCATATAGAATTCTGATGCCGCATTGCCGAATAGACCACAAGAGTGACAGAAAACGCTATACGAGTCGCACTCATGCAGTCTCACTCTAACGCGCGTGACGACAAAACTGCATAGCGCGCGCTAGAGTGAGAGAGTCTATATGTATTATGTCTACCCAACTCTGTCTTCACACGTCGTCGTGGTTGGGCCCAGTAGGATCTTTTGGAACATGCGCTAGAGTTGCTGATTATCGGCAACTCTTTTGGCTAGCGTATGGAACGGGATCCGAAGCTAAGATGAACACAAGGCTTAGCATACCGTGCTGATGAGTGTATGACATCCTGTGCCTTAAACAGGTGTCTCCAACGGTGCCTCTGAGATACAAGGCGACCTCTCAGATTATCTAGCCTTACTGCGGTAATGCGGGGCTCTGTCGTGGTGGACTATTACTTCCCTGGCTCCAAACAGAAAGCGGACAGAACCGCTTTCATAGGAAAAAAGTGACAAAGGTGCGCTGACCGAAACGGATTGATCCGTTTCGAGAGGTGCCACTCAAGGTCACACGCACACAAAGATGCGCCGACCGAAACGGGTGAATCCGTTTCGAAAGATGCCCCTGAAGTCACCGGCGCCTGTTTCACGCAGAAGGGCTAATCCATCCCGAACAAACAGGTGCTTAGGAAGGGTTCCCTGAATCCAAACAGAAGACGGACAGAACCGCCTTTATAGGAAAAAGGGTTCCCTGGCTTTAAACAGAAAGCGGATAGGACCGTTTTCGTAGGGTAAGGCCGGAGATGCGGCCTCAGAAAGAACATCTGGTTCCTGTAACAAGGACCTGGTAGCTACCCACGTCACTAGACCGGGAGAGGAGGGCATGACGGATCTAATCGTCTGCTCGTCATACTCTTCAGGAGACAGGGACACCAGAACACATTAGAACACATTGTGCTCGTGTCCGGTAGCGACACGAGTAAGAGGAGATGTAAAAACTCTCTCCCAATCTGGTATCAGATTCATTACAAGTCCGATCCTATTGGGAGAAATATAAAAAGGTGTGAGCCACAATAGACCGAGCGGTCGCAGTGGAGGGCGTAAAAAGTCCACTCACCAAAAACCTACCTACCTATTATATCTATGCACAATATGACGAACAGCGCGGACTCCTTTTGATAAGTCTAGGCATATCGTGTACCTTGATTATTTTACATTAGCATTTCGTGGACTACACAATTTTGGCTGTTTTGGTTTTTCCCGTTCTCGCGGAATATTGCTCCTCCCTCCCCTCCTACTCCATCGCGTCACATCACATCACGCTCCCCGCGCATCGTCTTCCGTCACACACTACGCGGTGTAGCGTGCGTCGTGCGACGGAGCAATTTTTATTTTATCGTATTTCATTTGTCATTATTTTGTAATATAAATGCGGTTTCATGCAAACTTTCCCCCCTCCATTTTACCCATTTACGAGGACGTTTTCCAAAATCCTTTCTTAGCTGACTTCTCCTATTTTTCTGGGTAATCAGAAGCCTAATATTAACTCCCATATTAACAACTTTAAAAATAACGATTTTTTTTATAAAACTTTTATCCCCATTTAAACCCCCCAAAAAATGTAATTTCAAAAATTTTAAAACAGTATTTTAAACCGTAATCAATAGCCTAGTTACCAATTTTTATACTTTTAAGTCCAGTCCATTCTACCCATGTAGAGGGAAGTTTCCTAGAATCCTTTCTTAGCTGACGTCTTCTATTTTTCTGGCCTAATTACCAACTCTCATATTTACAACTTTAAGAACGACCCCCAAAAGGATGTAATTACAAAAATGTTAAAACTTAATTTTTAATCAAAAGCCTACATACCAATTTTTATTCTTCTAAGTTCAGAAATGACAAAGTTCGATCTAAACTTTCACCTTTCATTCTACACCCTTAGGGAGAAAGTTTTCTAAAATACTTTCTTAGTTGGCGTCTTCTATTTTTCTGCATAATCAGAAACATAATTACCAATTGCCATATTTACAACTTCCAAAATGACAATTTTTCTGATATTAACTTCCCCCCCCCCCAAAGGTGGTAATGTCAAAAATGTTAAAACAGATAACTTTTAATTGTAAATAATAACCTACATACCAATTTTCAATCCAGAAATGATCAAGTTCCACACAAACTTTTACCCCCTCCCCATTCTACTCGTTTAGGGGAAAGGAAGTTTCCTAAAACCCTTTCTTAGCTAAAGTCTCCTATTTTTTTAAGTAATAAAAAGTCAAATTACCAACTCTCATATTCACAACTTCAAAAATGACAATTTTTCCGTACATATAACTTTCATCCTCATTTTAACCTCCCCAACAGATGTAATCTAAAAAATATTAAAACAGATTATTTTTAATCATAATTAAAAACCTAAATACCAATTTTCATACTTCTAAGTCCAGAAATGCTGAAGTTCAATAAAAACTTTCACCCCCATTCTTCTCCTTTATGGGGTGAGTTTCCTTAAATTCTTTCCTAGCCTATCTTCATCAGGAATAATGTGGGATTCTAATGGTAAAAAAATTGTATGAATCGACCCAGTAGTTTTGGAGCCTATTCAATGCAAACAAACAAACAATAAATCTTTCCTCTTTATAATATTAATATAGATGATACGCCGACGCTTCACAAAAACACTAGAACCTTAGTGAAAAGACGGATTTCACGAAAGACTATGACGTATATATTATTACTTTTAATTTTATCAGTTATAATAATAATAATAATAATAATAATTTTATTTCATAATTTGTTTGACATACAACAAAATGAAATGACGTCACGAAAAACAATAAATTAATTACATAATAGTCTATATCTTACATATTAAAATAATCATCCATACAATAAGGTTCTAAGTTGATTAACATTTTTTTAATTTCAATTTTAAATGCCCTCTGGCTCGTTATTCTTTTTATTTGTATCGGTAACTTATTATAACACTTAACACACATATATTCTGGGTTTTTCTCACTTAGTTGAAGGCGATGTATAGGATAAGACAGATACTCAGCTCTGGTATTGTAACTGTGATTACTGAGTGGTTCCAATAAATGTCTATTTCTATATAAAAACATCAGACATTCATATGTATACTGCATATACTGTCATTATTCCCATTTGCCTGAATACAGTTCTACATGATTGTTTAAAGTCAAGTTTCTTTATAATCCGTATAAGACGTTTTTGTGCAACAAAAGTGGATTTGATATTTCCGTCACGACCCCAGAAAATTATTCCATATTTTAAAATTGATTCAAAGTTGGCAAAATACATTATTTTTAAAGTTTTTTCATTCATATACCTTGCCACCACCCTGATCCCATAGCAAACAGATGAAAGTTTTTTGGACTTATATGGACTGACCAGTGTAAATTTTCATTTATATGTAAACCTAAAAACTTTGTGTTTTCAGACACAGATATTTTATTGCCTGTTAAATCTAAGTGGCCAATATTCTGCATTTTTGACTGTTTTGTTTTAAAAAATATAATTTTTGTTTTATCAGAGTTCAAAATTAATTTATTTTTTGTGAACCATTTTGAAACTGAATTAAAGAGATGTTTACTATCTGTTAGAAGCTGAGACATAGTTTTATTTCCTATTAGTAGATTTGTATCATCAGCATAACTAACTATAGTTTGACAGGGTCTGTCCGCTGCAGAATAAAGGTCGTTAACAAATATTACAAATAAAATAGGTCCAAGGGTCTATTCCATTATTATTATATAATATTTGTGATATTTGAGTCCTCTCATGAAGATAAGCCATTTCAGTGCATTTCCTCGTATCCCATACATTTCCAATTTTTGCACCAATATTTCCCTGTCCAGACAGTCATATGCTTTAGACAGATCAAGAAATCTTATATCTTCTTTAATATATGATACACGACTATTATGACACCTAACAGACTAAGGTTTTGTACCGTTTCAGACGTTGGTTAGGAGAGATATTGGGCTAAGATTTGAAAACAATGTTCAACAAATTATTTTTAAGACATTATCAAATTTCCAGAAGCAAATTTAAGAAACAATAAAATATGTTTCATAAATTTTAACCATTTTTAACTTTAGAGATTTGCCTTTCGAACAATCTAGTTTTGAAATACTTCTTATTTTTTTATATTTAAAACTTAATTCATTTAAGAGAACCTATTAAAAATAATGAATTTAGGCATTTGATAAAAAAAAATTATACATCTTCCGAAATTGTTTAACGAAAGTAATTTGTATACAAAACCATTGCCTCTAGGATACTTGTCAAGTAAATTATGTCAAAATCAATTTATTTCAAAACATTCAGATAGTATGCAATCTTTTGCCAGTCACTGTATATAACTTGTTTTGCGCAGGGTGCTGCAAAAATAGCAGATCTTTTAGAAAAAGCCAAGAAAGAAATTCCCAAGGAATATTGGAGTCAAACCCCTTTGATTCTTAAAGCAACAGCTGGACTAAGGCTTTTACCACAGGAACAAGCTGAAAATCTGCTTAATGCTGTTAAAGACTTGTTTAAAAAAACCCCATTCTTGACTGATGAAAATTCGGTCGAGATAATGGATGGAACTGATGAGGGAATATTTTCATGGTTTACGGTTAATTTCTTATTAAGTAAGTAGATAAGGGTTTAATTTTTTACATATGTGAGAATTTTTATATTTTTTATCCAAAATATTATTTGATAAAAATTGATGCATGAAAAAAAATTCTGATGATGTGTTTAGAGTTTTACTTTTATATGCCAGAAATTTAAAGAGAAAGATTAGTGGAAAAAATATAAACTAACCAAACATAACATGATAAAAGGTTTCATATTATTCTTCACCAAAAGTTGATAACTCTACATACCAAGTTTTGCTATGAACATTTTTACATATCAATTTTCGGTACACTTTTGTATATTTTAATATAATCCACAATATATGTTTATTGAATATATGTTAATAATTATATTATAATATAATATAATATAAAATATAAATTTATATATATATATATATATATATATATATATATATATATATATATATATATATATATATATATATTATATATATATATTATTTATTTATTTATTTATTTTTTCCTTTAAAGACCGTATCAACTCAAATCCAGCCCGCACAGTAGCCGCATTAGACTTAGGCGGTGGCTCCACCCAAGTGACGTTTTCTGCATTAACTCCAGCGAGTCTGCAAGAAAAAGAAAACATTCACCAAGCAGTGTCTCCTGCTGGCTCTATTCCCGTTTTCACTCACAGTTATCTTGGGTTAGGTCTTATGGCAGCTCGTAAAGCTGTTATTTCCCATGGAAATGGTGACAATATTAATGTGACGTGTGAATGTGTTAATCCTGTCGTTAAGGGCAAAAAATTTCATTATAATGGTAAGTTGCTGTAATTATTTTTTATAGTACTAAAGTTGCTTCTGGATTATCTAAAAATGCTTAAGACATTAATAGCAATATTTTATTAATCATTTAATAGATACAAATATATATTTGTTTTGGTATGTCAATGTAAAATAGAACTACAAAAAGGTAGAGTAACATTCCAACAAAACTACTTTAAGATCTAAATCACCTTTAGAAATTGGGTGTATTGAAAATCTTAAGTTCAGTAGACCTTTCAAAGGTTTCTTTTTTGTGTTAATGTACTTTACCCTCTGTCTGATCTGAATGTTCAGAGGGTGGTAATATACCACTGCACCTAGACCTCAGTAGGTCCTTTGTGCTTCCTCTTGTAGGTGGGAGATTCACTGCGTCGTCCAACCTATTGATTTAAAATAGTTGACGACGTCTTTATGTGGAATCTCCCTAATTTCGGCCAGTAATGGCCAGTTCGTGCCCAGCATGGAGTTCCGTTCAAATGTGAGGGCGGGACAATCGCAAAATGTGTTCCGCGGTCTCATCTTCTTGTTCACAGCCTCTACATAAACCTGTGTTCGTTAGACCCATTTTAAATAGTGTCCGTAGCCCGCAGTGGTTAGGTTTTTTTCGCTATTGACTTGTCTGGATAGCTCAGCATTATTTTTGCAAAGTTGCAGTTCTTAGTATCATCCCATTTTCCTTTAAACAGTCGATGGGAGTATTCTTTAATGATGTCTTTAATCGCTGTTGTTGTCAGACCAGTGGTGGGAACGGGACCAACTAGTTTCCGTCCCGCAGCCGCCCTGGCCAGCGAGTCAGCTGTATGATTACCTTTAGATATGTCATATACCTTTATCCAGGCTAGGTTGACCACATTATTTAGAGAGATGTTAGTCAGGGCTTGATGACGTTCTAGTACAAGTCCCGAAGTAATGCGTGGTCTTTTCAGGGCTAGTAATGCTTGCCTACTGTCTGTATAAATACAGATCATATGGTTGGCGATGTTGCGGCTTTTAATTTCGTAAGCCGCTATGGTTATGGCTGTCAGTTCGGATTGAAGCACGCTGGGTTCGGCGCCCATTGTCCATCCGATTTTGAAGTTTATGGTTGGTGAGTAGATGCCACAGCCCGTTCCCACTTTGGTCTTAAAGCCGTCAGTGTACAGGCTAATGGTTCCTTTAGACTCGCCTTTTATTGGTATTGTTCCTCTTATGTTGATTGTGTAAGGTTTATTGAAAACGAACCTTGCTGCAACTGAGTCCGCTCTTGCCTGTAGAATTAGAAGTTCCCCTGTAACATCCCTCCACAGGCGTCGTCCAGTTGAGCCAGTGACTACATTAGTGTCTAGACCAGTCTTTCTCAAAGTGGGCAATAACGCCCCCCTGTGGGCGCTGGAGGCCTAAAGGGGGGCGGTAAGGGATACAGAAAAAATTGGGGGGCGCTGATGTTATTCAAGGGGGCGATGGGTGATTTGTAACTTTAGCAACTACTACACAACATTTATTTATTAGTTTATATTTTTATCCTATTTTATTCTATAAATATAAACTAAAAATATATTAAATATTTAATATTTTTAATGCTTTTACAACGCTATTTACTTCTTAAGATATTTAGTATAAAAAGGTGTAGTCACAAGTCACAATAGACCGAGCGGTCGCGGTGGAGGGCGTAAAAGTCCACTCACTTTAAACCTAACCTAACCTAAAAAAGGGATCAAACACTAAAAAAAATTCGATATTTAAGTGTCGCAGATGAAGTCCCCACCTCCGAAGACACGTATTAAAAATAGGTATATATTGTTGCGGCCAAGCTGAGCACTTGGCAAACGCGGAATTTTTATGTACCTAATCTAGTAAAAATAAAAAACAATAAATGGAAATTAGAAGGTTCAATTATAATTCACGTTTGGCGCGAACAAATATTGTGCGATTAATTTGTGCAATCCTGTATTTTAGTCCGTCAACGTTCGTCGGTCCGTGTTTGCGGAGTTCGAGTGCCCAAATACTCAGCCGCAGCTCGCGACCGGCCGCGACTGACGTGACTAGAGGTTTGTCATTCGCGAATAATTCGTTCAAAAAGAACGAAACAGTGCACTGGTAAGAATAAATTAATTTCCTGTTTTCAATAGATTCGAATCTTTTTTTAGCCACTTTGGACACTTGCTTGATCGCTCTGCGATGAAAAACGAACCTAGTTTGGATGATTTGTTTCGTTCATAGGGTCACTAAGTCAGAATCGGACTCGAACTTGAAGATTCGGTAATTTGATAGTTTATGACGGTAAATCGGTAGTTTTTGTGCTACGACCTGGCAAGTGGCGAGCAGTCTGTTATATTTCGATTTTGCTCACATTACCAGAGGTGTATTAGGCAAACAATTTATGCGTATTGTCGGCTCGAGTCAGTTTTGGCTATATACCTATTAGGCAGTTAAAATAACTTTTTTTTAATTTGTTTTAACTATTCTTTTAAACACATACTTAATTTGGAGGTACATTTGTAGGTTTTATCAATTATATTTTTTGAAAATTTTATTCCAAATATATTTTTTAAAATAATAATTATACCAAAATGAAATAAATGTAAATCATTTTTTTATTTAAGATAACTATCACACTTTTTTGTAGAATTTAAAACCAACCTAGTCCGACCGGCATCATAATAAAGTGAATCGGTTGCCAACGAATCTTTTCAAGTAATTGAATCAAATAAATCGATTCAGTAAAAAGATTATTGTTAATTTTGATTAAAAGATACTTTTAATATTGTAAAGTTGCATTATTATTGCTCTCTCCAATAAGAAAAGAGTTGTTTCATTAAATTCCAGGCGAGACTAATTGTTATTGAGATTTTTAAGGTGAAAAAAAATGGGGGGCGCTTCAAAATAACTGACTTTCAAAGTGGGCGTTAGACGAAATAAGTTTGGGAACCTCTGGTCTAGACCGACCATGCAGAGGCGTGTTAAAGTCATCAAAGCCGCTTCCCTTACAAATATGTCAAGGGGGGTGAGATTCAATATCACCTCCATAGCTCTAGTCGGTGTAGTCCTTATAGCACTTGTGACGTTTAAACATGCTACTCTTTGAATTTGATCTAGCTTATGTTTTGCCGTGATCTTTTCTGTTTTGGACCACCACACTATGGAACCGTAATGTACTTTAATAAGATTTGCCATTTAATAATTAGCATTTTTCCAAAATGTTATTTTATTTTATTTATTTATTTATTTAATTTAATACAAACTCTACAGGTTTGGGAAACCCTATTATAGAGTAGGAGAAGAAAATACAATATAATACAATAAAGCTTAATCTAACAACAGATTATTTTATCCTAATTAATTTATGTTTACAATTATATTCTAAGTTCATTTAAACTAATATTAAAAATATCACAATGACTTGAATCTCATTAAACTTTCTACATGACATTAACAGGAGAATTATTAAAATTATTGGTTCTGGCACTATTCAGGTAAAGGTCATTGGATCCCTTGTTGGTAATGTGGAACATAAAAATTTATTTGAGAAAAAAAAATTGGATTATCAATACGGTTATGTATTAATTATATAAATACCAAAGAGGCTAATACTCGCTGTCTCCAAATTCGGTAACCTTATATTGAGTTAACTCTGCTTTAGAAATGCCAAAATCATAGACTCCGGTTTCTTTATAATACAGATATCTAGAAATTTATTTTGTATTTTTTCAATACTATATTTATGTTTTTTTCTATTGTGGACTCCATATAGTTGAAGCATATTCTAAATACTTCTCACATATGCAATATATAATTTTCTTATGCAGGCAATATTCCTGAACGGTCTACAATTTCTAACGATAAATCCATACATTTGTAACGCCTTGTTTGTAATATTAGAAATGTGTAGCTTAAATGATAATCCTGGATCAAAGGTTACCCCAAGATCCTTTACACTCTCGACATGTACCAAAGCTGATCGATTCATTGTGTACTCAAAGTTAACTGGTGCCTTTTTTCTATGAAAGCTTAATACATGACATTTATTTATATTAAATTTTAGACCGTTTATATTGGACCATATATATTGTTTGTTTTTTAGGACATGATTATTATGTAAGTGGTCTTCAAACAGGTTATCCTACCTTAAGAACACCAATCAATGACTATGAAATGGGTGAAGAATTTCCAATAGTAGACTATGCTAAATGCTCAAAAATTATTTCTGATTATGTCCACGACATATCAAGCAAAAGAAAACCTCCAGAGGAATTGCCTTTGAAAAGTATTTTTGCTTTTAGTTATTATTATGACAAAGCTAGTCAAGCTGGACTCATTGATTTCTCTAAAGGAGGTCAAGTTAAGGTAAATATTTTTTTTATATCTTTGGACAGTCCACGAAGGCTGAAAGCCTTAATACTAACGTACCATTGGCATGGGTGTTGTAAGAGGAGATTATTCACATGAAACTTAAATATTTGGAGATTTGGATAAAAGGGGAAAACTTCTGCGGGTAGCAGATTCCATAGTCTGGATACTCTAGGGTTGATGGAACGAACAAAGTGGAAAGTTCGGGGGCCTCTAAAGTTGTACTGTAGAAGAATGTATAAAAGTAGCACTATGTGTTGCTCTGTTGGAAGCTGCCAGAGGAAGAATTACACTGGCCAGCTTTTTGAATCAAAAGCCGTGAAAATACCTATAAAAGAGCGACAGATCTCCTTCAGCCGTCGGTGGGTAAGAGAAGGAAGCCTTCCTTAAGCGTGGGATTGTTAATAAGACGTACACTTTGAATGAAAGCAAGAATACCAAGAGTTGTAGGAGACACCATTCCCCAGATCTGAGAACAGTATTCTAAAGAGGGTCTGATCTGATTGATAATTGCAGCTGAGCACATGTGAAGAAAATAAGGAAAATGTTGAATATAGAATATGTATTTGAAAAAATATCATAGAAGGGCACTCTTGGCCACATGGCGTTTCTCAAATATGAATTTTAATAAATAGTTCTTACTGTGCTAAATGTCTTATATTAAAAATTATTTTAGGCCTAGAAAAATGTCTTTTAAAATTTCCTTTTTTCCTAAATTAAGAGGAACTTCATTTTTGCGAAAGACTTAACAGATGAGCAAATAAAGCGACATTTTTGCCGGTTATATAATACAAATGCAATGGACAACTACCTTTTAAGTTAGATCAACTAATGGATAAACTACCGGATTGTGTCGTCTAGATTAGTACAAGTTTGGTTTTCTCAATGGGGTTAAACTGCGCTTACTAAGCAGAAGCTTTTTGTTTTTGGGCTTTCACAAAAGATCTTCATAGAGTGGACTTTTGTGTAATTAATATTTTTGTTAATTTTTTCGCCGAACGATGTTGGAAATTTAAACTCTAATAGATTTAACTTTGATACAAAGAAATTCTGTTTAATGTGTGCGATTTTTTTGGATTACTGACTATAATTTTTGTGTTTTTTAATGTTAACAGGATGTTTTGTATTTACTCCAAATTATTTTGCCAAATTTTATTTTTTTTTGGCTGTATAATATTATTATTATATTTATGTTAGTTTTTGACTATTTTAGAAAACATATTTATCTGTACTATATTTAAAATCTTTATACAGGTTGAAGATTTTAAAAAAGCTGCAGAACGCAAATGTCACGAAGCCAATGCTGAGCAACCGTTTATATGCATGGACATGACATTTATTTGGATTTTGCTTGAAGAAGGTTTTGGACTTTCATTAGATACTAACATTTATGTAAGTAATGTTTTTATGCTTATATCCTTCTATAATAATATGTTCCCATTTGTTTTAATTAGGCTACTCGCTAGTATTTATTGACAAGATTCCCTAAAAAAAGTCTATACTAAATGAAGATGTTTGTCTGTGATCAGTTTTACTAGGTGGCCAAAAATTCGGTAGAATATGATAAAGTTGTACGCGAAAACTTATTTTTCCTTATAGGTAAATCATATAAATCCGTCAGTCTTTATGTCAGAATGTACAGGGTTTTCCCGTATAATTGCGCACCCCTTTAAAATCTTTATTTTTATAGATAGAAAAAAATAGTTTATATGAAAGTTGCAGGATTTTTCATGAAGATTTTCATGGTGTAAGATAGAAAAACAAATGATGATCGGAAAATTAACAAATCACTATCAACTTCGTTATTTTAAATGGAACACCCCGTATATGATTGAAAATTCAAATTCTGCTAATCTTCCTCTTTTCAAATATATATAACTTATCTATGTTCGGATAAACGAGTTGCAAGTTATTTGAATTTAAAATCTGTTCTTATAAGCCATAGTTAGCCATGGATACAACCCAAAGTTTGGCAAAGTTAAGTCGCGTTAGCCATGGTTCGTCTTGGAAACCAAAAAAAAACCAAACGCGACTTAACTTTGCCAAACTTTGGGTTGTATCCATGGCTAACTATGGCTTATAAGAACAGATTTTAAATTCATATAACTTGCAACTCGTTTATCCGAACATAGATAAGTTATATATATTTGAAAAGAGGAAGATTAGCAGAATTTGAATTTTCAATCATATACAGGGTGTCCATTTAAAATAACGAAGTTGATAGTGATTTGTTAATTTTCCGATCATCATTTGTTTTTCTATCTTACACCAGGAAAATCTTCATGAAAAATCCTGCAACTTTCATATAAACTATTTTTTTCTATCTATAAAAATAAAGATTTTAAAGGGGTGCGCAATTATACGGGAAAACCCTGTACACCGATTTGAATTGCATCTTATACATTTTAGTTCGGTTATATTCGGGATTTCTGGATTTACTGTTAAAACAATGGGATTATTAGCCCGGCCAATAAGTCAAAGATTTCAAATTGGAGAATATAAATGCAGCCGGTGTTACGATCGTATGTCGTCAGGTCCGGATACGAGGGCTCTCGCGATGTTAAAATAAAATATTAAAAAAAAACTTATCACGCTAAATTTACGCGTATTGTATGTCATTTGCTGCGTTGTCGATGTTTTATATTTTTATTTTGCATATCTTCATTTGTTCAACTGTTTTTTAGGAAACTCATAATAAAAATCAATTTTATATTTTAACTAACACGTTAATGCTTCGAAAAACATTTTAAAAGATGATTTTTAAGAAAATATTTAAAACTTCCTCACAGCCTGTTTTATCTTTGCTTCGTCGGACCTAAAATAATAAAACTAAATATTATCCTAATATTAATTGTCTTTTGGTTAGTTAGGTAGGTGAGTTATATGGGGTGACTCTCCTGATATGCTTTTCAAATTCAACTAGTAAAAAAACTAAAATTAACCTTTAACATCCCGACACAACGATGTGTCGCCCGAGGCTTGTTAAAAGAAACGACGCGACGTATAAAAAATAAAAAACAGATGAAATCTTAGTGGTCCATTTATTTACCAAACGCTCTGTAAGCCAATCTAATGTTTATGACATATAGTTGGATCATTTTTAAAATGAAAATTCGGTGCCCTTTGAAAAAAAATATATAAAAAGTAGCAAAAAGGTTTAATTTTTATTGTCGGTCGCCTTTAGTTTTTATATGGTCTATTATTACAGACACGTGCGGGAAGCGGCACATTATAAAAAGCAAAGGCAGCCGCAGTTTAAACCAAATCTTTTTTGCTCTTTTTATGTTTTTCTTTTCTTTTCAAAGGGTGCCGAATTTTCATTTTAAAAATGATCCAACTATACAGAACTTAGCTGTTAATGCGAGCACCGGCAACCCAGTAAAAACGATGGTAAAAACAATAATTACTAATGCAACGAAACAGGCGAGCAGCACGAAGCAAGCATTGTTCCGCAACAGTTTGTGAAACTGGAGCAGTTTTCACAGTAATCGAAATGCAAAGCAACCAAACAGATGAACAGCTCGGAGCAAGTATAGTTCTGTGAAACAGCTTGGAGCAAATATTGGTCCGGAACGGCTCTGAGCATGGATGGTTCTGGAACAGCTTAGAGCATTTATTATTCCGGAACAGTTTGGAACTGGAGTAGTTTTCTTGAAACAAGTGTTTTAATAAACTGGAGACAGTTTGTACCTGTTCTTTAAAAAACCCTATTCCGACCATTTCTACTATTTAGGTCTTTAATGTTTTTTTTTATTTCAGCTGTACAAAAAGATTATGGGACATGAAATTAGTTGGGCATTAGGCGCCGCTTATGACGTCTTAAGAAGTAAGTCCAATTAGAAACTTATTAAAATACGTGACAGAATTCAGTGTGCCTTGAAAGTCCAAACGAATAGACGTCTCTAATAGTCCTTTTTACTGTTTAATTTGTATTTGATTGGAGGAGCACAAATACAAGGTGTGTTACTATGACTATTTAGTATGGTAATATTTAGCTATATTAATCAGTACTAAGATAGAACATGGATTAATTTTTAGGACACACTGAGCAACACAGACATTTTTTTTTATAAAACTGAAACATTTACCAACAGGTAGATCAGAGATCCCTAAACAAGGTTTTCAATTTACTGTACAATAAGATATCACTTTGTATCAAAACTTATTAGGTTTTATTGTAAATAAAGAAAGACCTAACTCGTCTTAACACACCATGTTGTTAGCTACCCAAAATACTTGCGTTTTTTTTAGAGGGTGTTTTTTAGTAAGTCTCAGTGCCGTATCTAGGTATGGCGGCGCCCTTGGCAGGACTCAAGATTTGCGCCCCCTTCACACACCGGGGAATTTGGGGATTATGGAATACCCATTAACGAAAACGTGGAGACAGGAGTTTTTCCCCGGAAATTTTACAAAATTAAAGTGCAAAGTTGTAGATCTAAAGTTTTTTGATCCGAGGATTTCGTTTCTTTAAAATACCAATTTTGTGATGGAATTTGTGTCAAATTCTATATTTTTTTATATGGAAATATTAGCCTACTATTTAAAATAGACACGATTTACATAAAACAACTGTTTGTATCTGACTCAAAGAAGTGGAATGTAAATTAACTATACATCCTTATTTGAGGATGATTAAACTAAGAATACATTTTCTCAACAATAAAATAATAGTTACAAAAATATTGTGCTTAGCAAGCCTACTAAAACGTAACATTAATACTTAATAATTTAGTAAATTAGATAATATGCAAAAAAATATTCAATTAAAAACTTGTATTACATGTATTTATATAAACTATTTAAAATCTTTGCTATGAAACATGTAGAAAAGATTTTAAAATATACATGGTGTTTCAAATTCAACTGCTACCATTGGGAATTCGGAAACGGTAAGAGATACGAGGAAGTTTAAATTGGGGCAAAGTTGCGTATGAAAAAAAAAAATCCAGGGCCGTATTTAAAAAAATAATGTGGATGGTTTAACGAAAACGAAACGTCGTAAAAAAAGTTTTTACTTTACCAATACATTAAGCGCAAAAAGTTCCGATAAGAATGTATTTTTAGATTTTTTTCACCTTTTAAAATAAACTCGTAAAAAAATAAAAAGGAAAATCGGAAGTTTCAGTTATTTCGTCAAATTTCCAAAAGTACAAGAGATAACTTCAATTTTTTAACAGTGTATTATTGGGTTAAAAGAAATTAATTATATTAATCAGTACTAAGATAGAACATGGATTAATTTTTATTTTTAATTAATTTTCCCAGAAATCAAAATAAACTATAAAAAGTGTATTATTGGGCTTCCCTATGGGCAACTTTGACCCAACTTAAAATTTCTGGTATCTCTTATCGTTTCTAAGATCCCAATGGTGAGAGTCGAATTTAAAACACGCTCTATACTCGTATATTAGCTAAACGAATGATGCATTGATTTTTACAGAAACTGCCAGAAAAATACATTATAACTTTGGAACTAGAGCTGCCCCCAATTTATAAAATACCAATTTATCTGCAGTTAAATATTAAAAAAATTTAAAGAGTTATATTCTCACTATAGATATCTGGATAAATTGATACTTTATTATTAATTCATACATTTTTTCAGTCTAAATATATCGAAAATAATTAAATTGTTCTGTTGTAATTTATTTATTAGACTAATTTTGTCAATAAAAAATAGTAATATAACAACGATACTAACAACTGATAAAAAAAATCATGGTCGATTTTGCGCCCCCCAAGTAGCTGCGCCCTTGGCGCTAGCCCATCTCGCCACCGCCTAGATACGGCCCTGATAAGTCTGAAAGTAATCTCTGAAACCATATAATCTACAAAATCAATTCAGAGATAAGATGCATTTTTACAGATTGTGAGGTCCTTAAAAGAAACATCCTTGATTACATTTCTGGGTATTTTTTTTATATCACTAAAGGTCTGTTTGTCATTTAGACATAATTTACACTATTTTACACTTTTTTTATGTAAGCGCTTTTATTAAAGGTGTAATTTGGAATTAGGTGTGTACAAAAAGTGTAAAATAGTCTAAACTATTTTTGAATAAGAAACAGACCTTAAATATTACACAAAAAAAAAACAAGTTTGCATTTATTAACTGTGATTAGCTTATGAATTAATTAGTGGACACTTTGCAAAGGATAGTCTGAAATCTCTAAAAAAAATTACAAGCACTAAAAACTTTATGTAGTTTTTAAAATTAATTCCTACACGACCGTTTTCTACCAAAAAGAAAAAAGAATTGTAATTTTTTAAGGCATTAACCAGCATAAAGATAACCATATAAATGCTGTTTTATAAATATAATATTTTTTTAAATATAGTTTTTTTTTCAAACTCACATCTTTTTACTTTCTGGGGACATTGTATAAGTTACTTCATACTAAATATTAATATATCTTTTTGTAGGCACCAATTTTATGACTGAATAGTACTTCATTTTATAAAGGGTTTATTGAAAAAAACAATTGTATTTTTTTTAATAGGTATTACTTTTTCGGAAACGGTTATTCTTTAAAAAACTGCACAGAAAGTGCAATAATTAGACAGGTCCACAAAACAAAGTGGTTTGTGCTGGGTGTTGGACTAAGATTTTCTGACGTATTTTTTTCCGCTGAACACGAATCTGGCGTCATAATTGGGAATCAAACACCAAAAAATATATAAACTATGAAAGATACAAAAAAAATCATAAAACAAAAAAAACTTTCCAAATTGTCTACATAAAAAGTTATATAAACATTTTTGATAACATAAATGATAAAGGAGATATAAACGAAAATGTAATTTTAACAAAAAAATTCTGTCCAAAATAGAAAAAAATATATTGTGATTTTTTTTTTTTATTATTAATCATTTATTTTAATCCCAAATCACTCAAAATTTGCAGAAAAAATCCAAAAATAAAAAAAAATCAAATTTTTTCAGGGCTATTCAGCACCTTAAAATAATCCTAAAAATTTGGTTTTTTGATTATAACTTGAATAATATTGCATATAAAGTTTGGTGTATCTTTTATAGTTTTTAAGATATTGAAACTTTATATGACATAAACTATGTATTTTTACAAGACCTTTAATTTAAATTATATAACCTGTATATCTAAATGCAATATTTTTCAAGTTATAATCAAAAAACCAAATTTTCAGGATTTTTTTAAGGTCTCTGGAAAAAAATTGAAAATTACTTTTGTTTTTTTCGCAAATTTTGGGTGATTTGGGATTCAAATGAAAAAAATAATGATTTATTATTTAAAAAAAAATCACATTAATAAAAAAAACTGGACTGAAATTTTGTGTCAAAATTACATTTTCGTTTATATCTCCTTTATTATTTATTCTATTAAAAATGTTTTTTTATAGACAATTTGCAAAGCTCTCTTTTTTATATCTTCTATAGACTATATAGTCATAGTCCAAACATTCCGTGGTAACGAGTTTATGCTGGTAAATGTACCATGTCGGTTTTTTTGGGGTTTTCTTATGTTTTTGCTGTTTGACCCCCAATTTTGACTTCAGATTCGTGTTCAGCGGAAAAAAATACACCAGAAAATCTTAGACCAACACCAGCACAACATTTTTTTTGTGGACCTTTGTTATAGTGTGGCTGCAAAATAGTATATTTTGAAAGTCTAGGTAATTACAGCCTCAGAGGGGTCGTCCACTAATTACGTAATTTTTTACACTTTTTTTACTCCCCTCTCCCCCTTGGTGATAGGTGGTGAGGTTTAACACTAACCACCACCCCCCCTACAAAGTACAAAGTATCTTAAAAAGGACCCCACACAAATTAAATGGAATTTGGATTTTTTTCAAATTACCTGAAATTTTGGGGAAAAGTAGTTTAAAGTGTGCTGAACAAAAGTCTCCAATGATTTCTATGAATAGTTTTCGCGCTACGCTCTCGTGAATCCTCTGATGTTTCATATACATATTACATAGGTAGGGCAAAGAACAGGTAATATAACAGTTGATAGATGTAAAGTATATAAAATATAATAATGAATTGGAAAAGATCGTTTAACTAATCAGCAAACTTCCTAAATTCGATTTTAATATCTCACAAGTGCATGTGTACCCCCTCTTTAGATCCTTTAGTCACGTTTTTTCTATATGTCACATCAGAGGATTCACAAGAGCGTAGCGCGAAAACTATCCGTAGAAATCGTTCGAGCCCATGAAGACTTTTGTTTAGCACACTTTGAACTTTCCCCTAAAATTTCAGGTAATTTGACAGAAATCCAAATTTCATTTGATTTGTGCAGGGTCCTTTTTGAATATCATCTTTAATTACAGCTAAGTATAATCTAATTCAATTCTGGAAAATTAAGGACCGTGATAAAAATGGGAAATCGTTGCCTGGCCTCACACGCCGCTTTTCGGTTTTTTAGAAATCGCGCGTTCAACGACAAAATAAATACACGTGATATCTCACTACACTTTCCCTCCCTCTTTGAGATATTTTGTCGAACTCCCTCCCTTCCTTTCGAGCCTCACGTGATTAATGGACGACCCCAGAGATATATAATACTTATGTTAAGAGTTATTCGTGAAGGCGATTTTAAAAACTCTACATTTTCGGTGCATTTGTTATGTTTTCCCGTCTTTTTGTAACATCAGCAATAATATATTTGCTTATCTAAGGTGAAAAATATGTAATCTTTTTGTATAATACCAGATATTTAATATATAACTGTAATCTTTACCTTTAGGAAAATCCATTGTTCTGCACAATATCTATGTACAAAAACAGCTTGTTTATTTTCAGTAAACTGAAGTTTTTAACATTGTGTTGTTAAATGACAAGACTTGCTCCATCTACCTCATTGTAACTAACCACAACTAAATTATTTCGCTAAATTTACTGTTTTACCAAAGTAAACAAGCTGTCTTTATCTTTGAATTGTTTTTTTTTCTGTGACTAGATGTGTATGTTATAGGCTGTGCAATAAATTCCATTTTCTAATTTCCATGTGTAACGTTTTTGTTTTCACGATAAAAAATAAAGCAATACACTATTTTTAACAAAGATCTTTTCTTTATTTTCACCTAGCCTGATTGTTCCCATTATAGGCTTAAAAATTTCCAATATTCAATAAATAAATTAGATTTTAAATTTAACACAAACAACATAAATAAATACATAAGTGTTAATTACAATATTAAAAATAACTAGAAAAATAAATATCTTTACTTTTTACACTGGTGATAATGGTAGCCATCTAAGGCTATGACACTAAAACAATGTGATATGTGTATGTTTTTATACTAAGCAAAAAAGACTACAGAATGTGCGAACATGTCAATGTAAACATTCTATTTCTGGGGAAAATTAGGTTATATAATTCTCTAAGATTAGCATTGCACCGGCCTTTTTTTAAATTTAAAGTCTGACTTAATTACAATTTTGGAGCAACTCTCCTAAAATATTATAGAAACTAATGTTTTTATTTCTTTAAAAGTCTGACGTCTATGTCTTAAACTAATCTTTGAATGTACGTAATGTATAGGGTAGATTTACTACTTTTACTACCTTCCTCCAAGGGCGGATTCAGAAAATCTTTACGGCGGGGGGCGGTCTTAGGTAGAATAACCGGAGGGCTTAAGGGGTATTTGTATTGAAATAGCCCTCAACGTAGAAAGAGGTCCGAGGTCCGGGGGTTCGGGAGTCCCCCGTCCAGGTTAGCCACCCGTCTGCCTTTATTTGTAAATTGCAAATTACGGTACAGTCCAGGAAACGGACCACTTCGCCTAGCATTTTTTTTTAAATGCATAGAATGACTTAAAATTTTGACAGTAGGTAGGAAATAGTCCAAGGATCAAAATCTGTACCATGCCGAAGGGCGCCTTTACCTTGGGGGTGTTTGCATCAAGAGGGTGGAATTTTTTATATTGTAACCACAGGAATCGATAGAAAAATGATTTCTAAGCAAAAAATATTTTATGCATTGTTTTTTAAAAAATGCAAACTTCTAGTTATTTGCAATCGAAAGTCAAAGTTTTTCGTCGATAAAATCAAGGTTTTTAATCGTTTTGCAGATACCTCGATAAGTATGCATTTTATCAAAAAAACTGTAAATAACAAAATTGAAGCTTTTAAAAACAAATAATATGTTTTTTGTAACTTTGGACATTACAAACCAAGTTGTGGTTTGTTAAATGTTAGCTGTTATTCATCAAACACAAAATTTCAGAGTTTCAAGGCAAATAACGCAAAATCTACGTATTTTTCAAGGAAAACTAATAAAAACTTTTTTGAAGAGTTTGCAAAGACCTTTTTTTTTTTTTAAAAAAATATGTATCATAAAAATTGAGTGAGTTATGATTTAAATAAGGTTAGACCAAAATTTTTTGAGTGCAAAAATCTTCAAAAACAACCCCTTAATCACCACCCTAATTAATTCCTTTGTTATTTGAATAAATGCTTTCATTATTTTACCTTTTGTGGTGTTTGAAGCTCCTTCAGGACTGTATAATATTGGATGTTTTTTAAGCTGTTCAATTAAAATAACTGTATGTTCTCTTGACCAGAAATACAGATGTTTCTAGAATACAGAAGAAAAACATATATTCAAAAGAAAAATTTAAAATTTTTATTACATGTAAAGACTTACATAAGTGTCTTCATTAATTTGTGAATTGTCATCACATTCTTCCCCCACAGTAAAAAGAAAAAGGTGGTAATACCATAAAGCAGGTGTATAAACTTCTTCTGTTTTTGCTACAACCCCTTAATCACCACCCTAATTAAAATGAGTCGTAGCACCTCTTCATTTATGTATCATTAATACATTTTAACGGTTTCGGTGAACTTTAGCTCCATTTTTAAACAGCAATATTTTGATATAATTTTTTTTTCAGTTATTTGTTACACCATTATAAAACACATAGGGCCTGAAAAATTAATTTTTCACTCATATTAACACAAAATAAAATAATTTCTTTATTTCCCATATAAAATATACTAAAGTAATATGGCTGACCAACACGAAAAAAGTGAGAAAGAATACCTACAAAAAGAGATGATACGATGTCATTTTGTTTAGGATTTCCTCCTTAAAAAAGCAATGTTGCCAGATGTTTTCTAATAATTTGTTATTATTGAAGGTTGTTTTTTTCTCATTTACCAGAAATGAAGTTTTTTTATAGAAACAACAACTTTCAAACTATTACCTAGTTTTGGTTAGTTGTCGTTAGGTTTTCCTCATTAAATTGTAAAATTTCTTTATCATAAATGCGCCGTCGAACAATTTTTTTTGATCCGACAACGTCGCAAATTCTGGCCTTTTACTTAACCTAAAAACATAGTATTTTTTCGACTTTTAATTTCATTTTTCTCTGCAAAAATGCATTTTTTCGGATTTTTTCTTTTGGAAATCTACTCAACAAAATGTGTTCTTTTTATCTGTAATATTTATTTTTTTCAAATCGAATGGAGCTAAACTACACCAGACCCCATTTTAACATACATTAACCGATTTAAATGGTTTAATTTTGAAAATAAAATGCAGCTGCAAGTGAAAATCAAATTTTAGAATTTTAATAAAAAATTACCTTTTCTTTAAAATAACTAGAAACCCAAGGAAGATACGTAAAAAATACTAAGGTATTAAATTATAGCTCTTTAAATTACAAACATTTTGCTTATTTTTTAATTTACTGTATGACGAAAATTAAGTGAGATATAATCGCTTAAAACGCATGTGTATAGACGAGCACTACCTTCTTTCAGCCCTTTAGACTCACTCCTTTAAAAAAGTAAGGGTTTTAAACAGTTTAAATATATAGCACTTATAGCTCTTAAAAAAATGGTTTTTAAAGAACTTTTTATCACGAAAACTGAAGCAGTTATGCTTAAAAACAATTTTTTGGGGCACTCTAAAAGCCCCTAATACATTTTTTTTGTAAATATCTTTTCAGTTCAATACATTTTTTAATGTAATTGTACGTATTTTTCCTATTTTATGCATTAAATATATTATTATTATATATATATATATATATATATTATATATATATATTATATATTATATATATATATATATATATATATATATATATATATATATATATATATATATATATATATATATATATATATATATATATATATATATATATATATATATATTTTTATTAATCCATAAAAGGGGTTACTTTTAAGTGTTGAATTATTTCAGCTTATATTTCATATTGCATAATGAAGATTTTGAAGAGAAGTGTAAGTTAAGCTTAATCACAAATTTTCATGTAAACACTGTGATAATATATTAATTTCTTAAGGTTTTTTTTTTAATTAAATCATAATAGGGTTTGATTTTTAAGGGCTGAAATATTTCAAATAATGTTTCAAAGAAACAAAGTACTACTTTTTCAACCTATTTAAGTCAAATTTTACTCAATTTAAGCTTTATAGGTTTTAGCAATAAAGGGTAGTTTTCACCCCTAAAAAATAAAAAACGCCCATGCAAATTGCATGAAAATTGCATTTTGAAAAAACTGCCAGGTTTTGCATTTTTTTCAGCTTTACACCTGGACTAGTAGGCCTACGTATTATAGTGACCACATTATTTTTTACAAATAATTTAATGCCTAATCAAATGCAATTGGCAATATAAAAAGTTTTTATTTAATAACTAACTAAGTACCGTAACACCGTAACAACAGTTTCATTCTTCCATTTTTAACTCGTTCTTTTTTATTTTTCGCCTTTTACTTTTGGCTCCGGGGGGGGGCGATCGCCGCTCTCTGAATCCGCCATTGCCTTCCTTATTATTTCTTCAGTAAATGCAAAAGTTGTGTGCCTTTTTAAAATTTCCTTATTGTGAGGTTCTACTGCTGTAACTTCTGCTTGAAATATTAGTCATTAAAAATACTACTTTGTCTAAAATTTCTATGTTCTCAAAGGGTTCTGAATTAATAATTATTTGGGTTCTTTAATTTACTTTAAAAATAGTATATTCATTAAGTTTTTAATGACTATTGAGGGTTATTACTGAATCGGCGGTTAAATTTTCCATTAGACCATTATACATAATTTCATTTATCAGATTTTCAGCATATTTCCTTTGGTCATCAGTCATATCTCTTAATTTTATCGCTACATTTTTACCGATTGTATCAAACACATCATCATAATGTGCATCTACAAACAGCGTCTCTTTATTGTCAACTTCCATGTTTTGTAGATCACTGTCTTTAATAAACTAAAAAAAATAAAATTACTGTTAGCTGCAAAATCAATAGTTAAATCTAAACTGTAGATGTTGTTTAATGTGAATGCTTAGTAGTAATTATTAACACAAATAAGAAACCAGTTCAAAAATCATTAAAACAAAGGTTTCACAAAAAAAAGCTAGTGTGTCTGTTGGCTTACCATATTATCTGTACTATCATCTGAAACATCCTTGTTTATCGTGTTCTCATCTTTATTTTGTTCAGGCTAAAAAAAAGCATTTGGTTAACAAAATGAATGTAAGACAGTTTCTTATTACCAAATAAAGTTCCAGCTTCTTGACTTTTACAGATATATCTAAAGCCCTTTATTTATTTTTTATGAACAACTCTTGGCACTTTTTTTAATGTTTAACCTCGCAGTAAAACCCAAATGCCGTAATAAATTTACACAAAAAAAAATATGTTACTCATTACTAAAAAAATATAGTAAGTAGAGATCGAACGCTGTTAGAATAACACCGATACGTCACGGTTTTATACGGGTTTGCCATATGAGACCGTGACGTATCGGTGTTGTTCTTACAGCGTTCGATCTCTACACACCTGTCTTTAGTAGTTCAAATAAAAAAAGTAATAAAAATAAAGGGTGTTTGACGTTGGTATGTAGGCATAAAAATAATTAGTTGTAGTAAGCTCTCATTATTATCACCTGGCAATGTTATGCAAATAAACCAGAATATAATCAAATTAAGAAAGGAGAAGGTAACCCAGAAATCCTTACCCGCCCACTGTGATTCTCAAATCAAACATTTTTTTTTTTAATTTCTTGCATAAATATTGGAGGAGAAAACGTTCAGACTGCTCTTACAAAATATTTTAAAACTTGCTTAAAACCAAAGAAGATGTGTGTAATTAAAATTAAATTACTATAGGTAGAATAATACACAATTTATTAGTAAAAAATACTTACTTTTTTCATCCATATATCTTTCAGAAACACCAAAAGGTCATAACACCACAATGTATTGTGCTTATTTGATCTTCTACTACCCCTATCTTGGCACTCTCTTCTAAACTGCTGTTTTAAAGTCAAAATTTTCTTTTTTACTTCCAAAAGCTCAAAATGCTTGCCTGTTTGATTAATTAATTCCTTTGTTATTTGAATATACGCTTTCATTCTTTTACCTTTTGTGGTGTTTGAAGCTCCTTCAGGACTGTATAATATTGGATGTTTTTTAAGCTGTTCAATTAAAATAACTGTATGTTCTCTTGACCAGAAATGAAGATGTTTCTAGAATACAGAAGAAAAATTCATATATTGAAAAGAAAAATTTAACATGTAAACACTTACATAAGTGTCGTCATTAATTTGTGAATTGTCATCACATTCTTCCCCCACAGTAAAAAGAAAAAGGTGGTAATACCATAAAGCAGGTGTATAAACTTCTTCTTCTGTTTTTGCTACTTTTCTAGATTCTAGTACCTTAAAATAATAAAATGACTATTGGCTTAAAAATTAAAATACTAATAATTGTAGAAATGTTATGTATTTTCAAAATTATTTTTATTTACTCAGAAACATAATTTAACTTTTTATTTATACCTATTATGTCATTAAACTTTAAAATTTAACAGTTGGGCACCCCCACACCAAGGGCGGTGTTGGAGCTGGAATATATGGATAGAGGCCAAGGGCAGATTTCTCCTTTAGCCTGGGCACTCTCGCAACCATATTTCAAGCGGAGGTATTTGCTATTGAGATGTGTGCTAGATCGCTGGTTGATCGGCACTGCACACGTAAGACAGTTAAAATATTCTCCGATAGTCAAGCAGCTCTTAAGGCTCTTGAATCTAGCCGGTGCAATTTGAAAACTGTCTGGAATTGCAAGGATGCGCTGACCAAACTGGGTCAAAACAATAAGGTTACACTACTGTGGATACCTGGACACATTGGTCTAGAGGGTAATGAATCCACAGACCTCCTTGCCAAAAGGGGGGCGGAAACAAAATTCACAGGGCCGGAACCGGTCATCGGTATATCTTATGGAATGGCCAAGCAGTTCATATCAGCTTAGACACAAAGAGAAAATCTTCAGTACTGGCATGGACTTCCGTCTCAGACAGTCGAAGGCCTTCATAAGCCCACCGAACCAACAATGTACTGTCAAACTACTGGAGCAATCAAGGGTACACCTTGTGGGACTGTCCACGGAACACTGCAGATTAAAATACCACATGCACAAGATCGGCCTAGCGGAAAACGCCGAGTGCCGCATGTGCATGGAGGAGGATGAATCGGCAGAACACATACTGTGTTCGTGCCCAGCAATGGCACGACTAAGATTGCAATCCTCGGCAATGACACCTTGTTGCCGGGGGAGGTGAAAGATCTCTCTCCCAACAGGATCATCAGATTTATTGGGAGTCTGGACCTGGTGGGAGAAATATAAAAGGGTGTGAGCCACAATAGACTGATCGGTCGCGGTGGAAGGGTGTTATACCCACTCACTTTAAACCTACCTACCTACCTACCCCACTTTTTGTAGTAGATATAGGCTACTAGATTATCTGCCAGTGGAAGCCAAAAGTCGATTCTATTTTTAGAACAGCTCACAAAGGTAGAGCCTAAGTACTACATAATGTGGCTCTCTGGCCTGTAGATGTTAAACCCACTGCATTTAAGAATTTTGTTTTAAACCTATTACAATAAGAACCTTTTTTTAAGAATAATACCGCTTAATAGGGTTGAGATGAACTTCTTGAGATAAAAATGAACCTTTTTGTTGCAATGCATCTAGTGCTATAGAAATTGGTTTCAGCAACTGTAGAAAATCTTTAGCCATTCTTTTAATACAGATATGAGAAGCTTTTTTAAAAATTACTGGATCAATTTGATCTTAATGTCTTTACATATTAAAGGGTAACTCAGTAATTTTTTTCTTCTTACTGACCAACTTGCTCTCATTATCTGTAACAATACTAGTAGCTATACAGTTATATATATTTTTGCACTTATTTATTCAGTTAATAGCCTTATAAATCTTCTTATTTTCTATAGCTCTAAAACTGCAATTTGTTGTGTAAAACCCTTTGGCTATTTGTCTGTCCAATTCTTTTTTTTATCTTGTTCAGTTTGCACAACAAAAGAATCCCCTACTTCCACTATTTTCACTTCCACCTACCCTTCCCTTTTCACAGATATTGCTGTTTCTTTGCCAACTGGATAATTTCACTTTGGCTAGTTCCAGGCTGTGACTGACAATTACCATGAAAAGTTTCAAGACCACTGCTGATATTGCTAGATTCACTTTGCAGGTTTCCCAATGACTTTTTAGTCTGTCCACTAGACGTTGCAATTCTTTACCACACTTTTTACATACTGCTCTACAACCTAGTTTGCCCACCACTTTCTTTTTTATAAAATGTTGCCAAATACTAAATTCCTTTATGCCCGGTTTGTTATGAGTCCAAATGTTTTGATAGATTGACCTCTATAAAGCAAAAATATTTTTTATAACTAAAATAAGTGCGTATCATTTATATAGCCGGGCAAAAAGTACTGGGTCTAATTTACAAAGTTATTCATTTGATACTTAAATAACATTACCTTTCTATATTCTCGTCTAAAAGCACCCCTTATACCATCAATCTTATGTTTAACAAAATCAAGATTAGCTTCTGGATCATATTCCTTACATTTATTTAATAACATATCCAAAGCTGCATTTCTAGCATCTCTGCTTTTATATTTAGGATGAGATTTATCCCAGAGTATTTGGTTTTCTTTGTAGACTCTTATAAATTCCCTCATAAAGTTCTCATGATGTTGTAGTGCCGTTAATTCCATTTGGTTTTCCATTAGATTATTCAATTAAGTTATTTCTATTTTAATAATATTTTATTGGATGATTCTTGTAAAACTACCTATTATTTTTAAGATCAAAAAATTTAAACACCTAACGACCTAACACAATATTTTTGTTTAGAAAATAAATTATATAAATAATTGATGTAAACACACCGAACAAACAGTGTAAACATAGTAAACAAGCATAAAACCATAACCTCAAATAATTTGTTTCACGAACATTTGTTAGATGATCGGATATTTACTTAAATCGATAAAGATTCGAAGATATTTTATATATTTTTACTTAGAGCATACACCAACCTGGAGGAATAATGCAAAGCGCTGAAAACGTGGTCGCGTTAGAAAAAGAAAGCAACAGTCATCGCCATTGTTATCTCTATATCAAGCGTACCTGATTCGCCGATTATTTCAATCGACAAATGAGGACTACGTTTTCTTTGACTCATTTATTCCATAGCCAACAACTCTCTTGGTTTGTTGCCAGACTTTCAAAATTTTGAAGTACTTCAAGAAAATTTTGCATTGTTCTACGTTTTTTGTACTTCAAGTATTTTACTTCAAGTACTTTTTATTAGTAGGTATTTGTACGATTAGTTTTAAAGAAGATACTTGGATTTCTACTTAATTTGACAAAAATAACTTGAAGTATGTATTTAAGTACTTGAATATTGCGTAGGACTTGAAATAAAAAAAGTACTTCAAGTGAAAAATGTATTTAAGTAAAGAAATCTTCAAGTAAATAAAGTACTTTTAAGTAACCAAACAAGTAATAAAAAGACTTCAGTATTTTAGTACTCAAGTACTTTGGTTTACTTCAAGTACTTTGGTATACTTAATACTTTGTTTTTTTCAAGTACTTTTTTTACTTCAAGTACTTTGTTTTCTTCAAGTACTTTGGTTTACTTCAAGTACTTGGATTTACTCCAAGTAAAATACTTGGGTGGTATTTTAAGTACTTTTTCAATTTACTTGAAAATGCAAGTACCTACATTTTAATGAATACTTGGTACTTGTACTTGAAGTAATTTTTAAAAAATCAAAAACTTGGTACTTGTACTTGAAGTACTATTTAAGAGTACTTTGACAGCTCTGTTCATTCCATCGCCATAATTTTGTCTTGGTTTTTGAAATAACCAAACAGCAAGATTTTAATCCAATAATTTAAACAAAGTTCGATGAAGTGGTCGACTTTCGGGATATATATTTTGATACAATTCCAATGATTTCACATTGTTTCTATCGTTTTTGTAATAAAGTTTTCACATATCTCTTTTTTTTCATTCGTAAAAGTCATTTTTAGCAACACAGTAATTTGCAATAAGACAAAATGGCATTGTGACAGATTTTAAAAAATCAAAGCCTGCTATGGTAATTTATTTTTTTTAATATTTTGCGGCTACAAGGGCAACTTGCTATACATCATTTAAAAGGCAAGATGGCGCGTCATAAGCGATTTTTGATTTTGCTGTATTCTATAGCCCCTAATTAGATATATCTCATCACAAGTAAATGCAGATCACTTTGTAATGTGATCCAAAAAGTAATAGAAAACGACATTTATTACACACAACACTAAGTCAAAAATCATGTGCCTCGATGCAATGGGGAATAACCTGGTGGCACGGATATTTTATTTAATTTTTTTTGTCCAATAAATGTACCCATTTCGATCTACTTAAAACTTTAACTAAAACAATATTTAAAGTTTAATTGAAAAAAAGTGCCACCTTTATCTGGGTGTTATATACCTGACAGGAAGCTTAACATTTCTCGATCTCCTCTGCTACTATGTGTATAGCTTATCATTTAAATATTTTTATTATCAATTTAAACATAAATATCAATAATTTATAAAGACAGTTACTCGTTCAGAATGATCTTGAGAAAATTTTAATCATATTTTTAACATCAAAAAATAATAATAATAATAAATTTAATAGTTTATTTAGCATTAAACTTTTAAAACATTTCTCTTGGTAAGCTATCTACCCATTTATTTATTACTTTAAAATATAATTAAATTAAAGTTTAAACACTAATTCAACTGAAAAAAAACTATAATTTTTTTTCATGTTAAAAATATGATTAAAATTTTTTCAAGATCATTCTGAACGAGTAACTGTCTTTATAAATTATTAATGTTATTATTTAAATCCATAATAAAAATATTTAAATGATTAGCTAAACACATAGTAGCATAGAAGATCGAGAAATGTTGTGTCCTGCCAGGTATATAACATCCGGATTTTTTTTTAATTAAATAGAGTTTAATTTTATTTTAGTTAATGTTTTAAGTGGATTGGAATATGTACAGTTATTGGACGAAAAAAAATATATCCATGCCACCAGGTTATCCCCCATTGCCTCGGAACACATGTGTATTAGTTTGTTTCATTTAATGAATAAAACATTATGAATTAATTTTTAGATGGATCGGAGCTGGTATACTTACTTGTGCCAAAAAATGTTATTAGCGAAATTTTTAATGGCCAAAATCACTTTTTTTCCTATATCTCCTTTATTACTCATTTTATTAAAAAGGTATATACGATCTTTTTTATAGAGCTTACTAAAAGGATTTTTTTGTTTATGACATTTTTTTGTAACTCTTTTAGTTTTTGAGATATTTGCGTTTTTATTTTAAATTTGAATTGTAAATATCTCAAGAACTAAAAAGGCAACAAAAAATTTCATATTATAAAAAACTGATGTAGTTATCAATTTTGATTATATACCTTTTTTCCCAAAAATCAATAGTTTTTTAATTATATTTAAAAACACGATTTTTCACGATTTTTAAGGCAAAAAAAATGCAATTTGAACCCGCTGCCTGACCTAAAATATTTCAACTGGCTATGGTTTTTAGAAAAACGTAGATATTTTTGCAAAATTTGGCATTTGACGATTTGTTTAAATTCGCAAAAAAATACAAGGATTTGCTTTAAAACTCCGATTTGTCGGTGGGGGAGGGGATAACAAAAAAACAACCTTTTTCGCAAATTCCAAAATGAAAATCCTCTTTACCAAATGGTTTCCCTTGAGGCCAATAGCATCTGGTATTTATTTGGTGTGGGTCCCATGTCACACTTTTTAGATAAAAAAGTGAGAAAGAAAAAATAAAACAAAGTTTTCCTTTGTAAATTTATTTAAGAGCAAGTAGGAATTTATAGATGATGGCTTATGTAAAATTTACACTATATTGTTTACTACATTTTACGGACTTTTCGTCATAGCCTTGTAAAATCCTCCTTTTTTTTAACTGAAAATGGTAAATGATTGCATGTTATGAGGCAAAGAAAAAATAAATTAAATGTGTATTTATAAATTACAAATTACAGACCTAGTGATTAAAGGTGTAGGTATTTACACGATAACATAAAAGTCCCTTTACAATCATTTTTATATTAAATTAAAACAGTAATGATCTGGACTTTAACTCGTAAAATAAGTAAATTCGTGGCCGTGTAAATTTTATTTGGGTGGGCTTTCTAACAAAATAATATTGATTTAAAAAAAAATCTGTTATGATGTTCGAGAAGTCAGATAAATAAGACACATCTAAATGAATAAAAATAAATATTCCGCATTTTTAGGGTACAGAGCTGATATAATTGTTATAATTTTAGTATCAGATATATCTATTTTAACAATAATAAAACTTCTTATAAATCAATCTAAAAATAATTATTTTAAAACGCGCGACCTTCTTTGAAGGCTACATTGTTAGAAAAAAGTAAAATCGATTTTTTTTTAAACAATTACACAGGTCCACAAAAAAAGTGGTGTGTGCTGAATTGGGGGTCAAATAGCAAAAAACCGAGAAAGGGTGTAATTTTAGATATTAACGATTATTTTATTTAATTTAAAAAAGCAATATCTCAAAAAACTATAAAAGATACGTGAAACTTTATAGGACATCAATTATGTATTTTTACAAGGCCTTTAATTTAAGTTATATAACCTTTTTGTCTAATTGCATTATTTTTCGAGTTATGATTAAAAAATCTAATTTTCAGGATTTTTGTGCAAATTTTGAGTGATTTGGGATTCAAATAAATAAAATAAATTATTTATAATAAAAAACCAAAAATAACATTAATAAAAAATATATTTTTTCCCTATTTGGGACTGAAATTTTTTGTCAAAATTACATGTTCGTTTATATCTCCTTTATTATTTATCTTATCAAAAATGTTTATAAAACTTTTTTTATAGATAATTTAGAAAGCCCCATTTTTTGTTATATGAATTTTTCTGTATCTCTTATGGTTTCTATAGTCATAGTCCAAACATTCCGTGGTAGCAGATTTCTGTGGGTAAATGTACCCTATCGGTTTTTTTCGTTTTTCTCGATTTTTTGCTGGTTGACCCCCAATTTTAACTTCAAATTTGTGTTCAGAGGAAAAAAATACGTCAAAAAATCTTAGTCCGACACCCAGCATACACCACTTTTTTTGTGAACCTGTGTTATTAATAAGGTAATTATTTATAATTCTGAAGTTAAAATTAGAAACCATGAAATACATATTCTTAATCAAAACATCATTTTAAGCAGGGAAGAAGTAAAGGACAGCCTGATAAGTATTTTTCCTTGACGAAATCAGATCGATTCCCAATGATCTAAAAATTTGTATTCAATCGTTTGCAAGGAAGCAATATCAGCAAATCAATTTATGTTAGCCTAATCGATTTTAGTACTTAAAGTAAAAAGGTGTTTGATGTAGATACACTTGTGGTTTATAAAATACCTAACCTCCCTCCATCCATAAATAAGTTCTAAATTTAAACAATCAAATAAATTAATATTCACGTTTATATTTATTCCTAACTGAGCTTAAAACAAATTTTAAGGAAATACACATATTTCATTTCAACACCCAAATTAAAATTTTCACACCAATATTTTCAATTGAACACATTGTTCATTAGTGGTAGATTTTTGGCCCTGGTTATTCATAGCTTTTGCATATATATTCTCTATAAATTTGAACAATAAAACTGAGCTTTGAGGTATTTCATTATACTATTGAATGCTTTGTAGGTACAACTTAATACTGTATTATGTGTAAGTTTATTGGCTTTCTTGTAAAATGTATCAAAATAGGTCACCTTTTAAAAACATCAAAAATAATAAAGTGAGACAACCAGAGCCAATTATTTTGAAGTTGCCAAATTTCTGATGAACATAAATCAACTATAAATAAGTTTTATTATTGTGTTTAAAATTCATGAGTCCCATTCGATTCTCCTTATTGTAAGCAGTAAATTTGCGTTCTGAACATTTACGTTAAATTTTGATTGTATTCAAGGTATGTTTCTATTTAGTTTTGTTTGAATTAAGTATTCCAAATAACCCGTATTTATACTTACGAACCCAAAATTAGTAGAAATAGGTGACTTGAATTCTTGTGATTTTTACCACAGCTCTTTGCCATTTGCCAAATTACAATAGCTTAGTTTTCAGTGGCGTGCAAATTGTGTATATACTTTATTATGGTTTTGATAACCTATTTCTTTGTTTTAAGTGATATCATGTCTAAATTACCTCATATATTTAAAAAAAATATATATAAACTGACAGATAATATTTAATGACGTGTTTTTATAGTTAGAATTCATTGTCTTTATGGTCTAAGAGCTGGAGCCGAAAAATCTTCATCAGTAATATGGAGTTTCTCCCGTAAAACATGTTCATTTAGTATTGTTAATAATGTTCCTGCGCAGGCTGACAACCTATTAGATACAGGGGATCAAATCTGCTCATAATTTTTTTAGTCCGACGCACGGTTTTCACCTAGAAAAATTAAATCTAGATATTTCTCTGCATGGTAAAATTGTTTACCGATATTGTTATGATTTGTTGTTTGTAAAACAACTTTGTTTATATTATTTAGTATAAATAAGTTTTTATTAACTTATTAGTTGTTTAAGCTTTGTTAACAAAGAAAAATCTTTACTATTATTATTATGCAGAGAAATGGTTTTTATTTTTTTAAGCGAAAACCGTGCATCGGATTAAAAAAAAATCAAGTGATCAACTTTGCGTATAAATGATTGGGGATTTCATAAATATTTTTTATTTTAAGAGAAATTAGTGACACTATCATTATCTGCCAAAATAGGCGGGTCAAATTCCGCACGAACGCCACTGGTAGAAATCAAAAAAATGTAGTATCCTAAAAAATGCCTCTTGATACATAGTACATGTATGCCAAAGTATATTAATATATCTAAAGTGGTATTACTGATAATAATAAATGCTTTATTTTTGAAAATTTTAACACCCTGTATCTCAAAACTTAGGACGTTGAGGAAGTTTTCTTTTTAAAATGGACACAAAATTACCCCCTTAAATATTGACATTCAATTAAAAAACACCCTGTATAAAGTAAGCGCTCGGGATAATTTGACCCCGTTTTACCGCCCTCAGCATCCACCTAGTTGTCAGCCCTTTTGGATTTAGACACCTTTAAGTGGTCAAAATAGCTGACATGATCGATGACGATTTTTTGCCTAAATTTTTACCCTCTTTACCCTTATTCGCCACCCCTTTTGTATCCTCCTAGCTGTCAGCCCCTTGGGATTTCAGTTAGACCATCACCTGTGAAAATTTTGAAGCATATATTCGATGACGATTTTTTTCTCCAAAAATTTTGCACTTTCACCCCTTGTTGCTACCCCCTGTATTCAATAGGTTGTCAGCCTGCGGGGGAACATAATTAATAATACTAAATGAACATGTTTTACCGGAGAATCGCCATATTACTGATGACGATGATTTTTCGGCTCCATCTCTCCGTCTATTATATGAAAGACAAGGTTTTTCTGAAACTATCTGAAGGCTGCAGTACCCTAAAATAATATAGCTTGTAAAAATGCAGGCGGTTACTCAAAAACAGTAACTTAAAAGACACAAAAAAGATATGTTGTCAATAAAATACGCAAAAAGTAGGTATAAAGGCAAAGAAACAGTTTTTTTAACTTTCTTGTTTGCTTAATATGCAGTGTGTCCCTGGGCAATGTCGACAATATGAATAACATCATTACTATTGATTTTACCAGAAAGTCATAAAAAAATGCTATAATATATAAGTTTTTCATACAGAAATATCAGAAGAGATAATAATAAAAAAAACATGGAATTGACATATGAAGAAGAACCAGTATTTAATATTTTAAAGAAAATGTTTGTAAAACAACTTTGTTTATATATAATATTATTTAATATAAATAAGTTTTTATTATATTTATTGGTTGTTTTAGCTTTTTTAACAAAGAAAAATCTTTACAATAATAAAACATATTTTGACATGACTATTATTCAAAATACAGGCCAAATACAAATTTGAAATCTAACTTCAAATTTTAATAATTTTAATTTAATTGATTTGAATTTTAACTAAAGACATTATGTAAATTCCTTTACCAAAAAAGAACAAAATTATTTAATTAAATACTATGGATTATTTTGTAATTATGCATAAATAACCAACATATTTTGCCTAACATAATAAGAAATATGTACCCAAAAATTCTAGTTTTTTAGTTTTTTAGCGACCTGTACTTCAAGTTTAAAAATTTTATATGACAATTTTTTTTTTTGACCAGCAACTTTTTTTAATTTTAAAGTCCGACTTTTCCTTGTAATATGAATAAAGAAGAGCTTTTTTATTTTGTGAACACCATCCACACAGTATATAAATAAATTTAACAAATTAATATGGTTACAGAAAGAACCACAAAAAATTAATAATAAAAATGGTAAATATGGCTAAAATCAATACCATTTTTTAATTTCCAAATTGCATATTACAATTACAACCATTTATGTAAATTGTTTGGGAGTAATTCCTCCTGATCTTGCCATGGTTTTAATAAGTTTTTCCTATAAATAACTTGACGTTACGTTCTAAAAGACAAAAAAATATTATATTGTTAAAATTAAATTAATCAAATGAACCAAAATTTAAACCATTGATCTAAAACATCAGTAACCAAGATTACTCATGCAACTTACCAATGCAAAAAATTGTTGTTCAGTTTTCTTCACACTCAGTTTAATTTGGCTGCAGAATAGTTTGACTCATAAATATGTCTTAGAAGTCTATTTTGATATAAAAAATTATTGTTTTAATTTTCATGGAAACTAGATCAAAGTCTACGCCTATGCCCAGAAAAGCAATAATCGCTTTCACATCCCAGTTCCCCTGTACTTCGTCTGGTGATTAAAGTTACTGATACTGCTGTCAAATTTAACGTCAATACGACAATTTTACATTTTAAATGGGCAAGTTCAACCACCAGTCGATATTCAGGGGAACCAACTTAAGCCACATTATACAACTGTACCTTGATAGTAAAAAGAACCTTAAAAAAATATCAAATATAAAAAAATGGGGAGCTCATGTCAGACGTCATTACTACACTCAATACACAGAATAAATAATTAAATACAACTTAAAATATATATTTTTATTCCTGGACAAAATCTTTTAAACAAAAACAAGTTTTAATACATTTTTTACAAAAAAAGAGACAATAGATTATCAGAAACTAGGCAACTTCAAATAAATTGTACAGTCAACGTCAAAAATAATAGGCAAAACATGTATAGAATATGTGGTTCTATATAATAGTTACATACTAGTCGTAAATTACCTCTTAAAAACTTGTCAACTTATTAATGTATTGATTTGCCTTTTGCCTAAATATCACTTGCTTTATCCCCTTGTTACAACGGAATTAACGAAAAAGTTTAAAATACAAGCAAATGATTTTTCGTGATATTTTAAAACAACAAAGCCTTTTCGAGACTCTCAGTTTGTTGTCAACACCACTGTTAAATCGTTTCGAGTTCGAAAAAAAATTATTTAAATAACGTAACAGCAATATCGGTCAACAATTAAAGAATCACAATATTTTTATGCACATTATCCCATTGAATTCTCGATATTAATGTAATATATGGTTTCTGACTTGAGATTTTTTTCAAAGATTTTTCTGTTTAAGACAAATTAAAGCTTTTAATGATATTAATATTTAAAGTGTAATTTTATTGTGTGGGAAGGAAGTATGAAGTTCCTTTGAACACAATAAAACCACTTTAAATATTTATATCATACACTATTTTTTTCATAACTTCTAATCTGTCAAAAAATAGGCTTAAAAATCATGATAATTTTAAGTTCAATCTGATTGAAAATACAGAAGAAAAAAACCGCATCATTTTAAATAACTAGCTTAACTAGTTTTTATTGTGATTTCTTATGAATTGAGCACAACAGAGCAGTATTCGAATTGTAATGAAAAAAAATTCAGCAGCAATACGAAATATCATAAAATGTTTTTTCGAATAGTGTGAACATAGAGGTGTTTCTGGATAGCAAAGTGAAAACAAATTTTTTGCTTAATTTAAATAAAAATTAAAAAGTTTAAAAGTTGCAACACTTTGTACCGGGTGTCCAAATAAGAAAGGACGCTGGCTAGACCTCAAAAAATATTTATCGCACAGCGTTGGGGAAAAAATATTTTTGGTAAAGGTCGTCAAGAGAAATAGCTGGAAATTATTTTCAAGTTTCTGAAATGGCCGCTGGGGGGCGTAACTGCAACCTTGAATCTAAAAAAGTGATGTTTTTGTTGAATTTTGCTACATTAACCTAACAAAAAAATACCTGTTGTCTAAAAAGCAAACTTAAAAAAGGGTTTACTACATCGTTTGCAAAAAACACCACCATAGTACAGCCCAAAGATATGGAGGAATACAGAGACTTTACAGAGTACCTTAAACAAGATCCGAATAACCTATGGCACACCTATTCCACATATGAGGGAAAACTCATGCTTTCATGATCAAAGGGTTGGATAACAGGCCAGATCCAGATGACATAAAAATACAGCTGAAACAAGAACATGACATTACGGCCTTAAAAGTATACGAGATCAAGACAAACTACAGACCGCTGTACATGGTAGTCACAGGTCCGGAGGTTACCATAAAGAAACTACAGCAAGTACGCTACCTGAATAATATAGCTATCAGATGGGAAAGAAAAACTAACAATAAGCCCATCATTCAATGTAAAAAATGTCAACAGTGGGGACACGCAACAACATATTGTTACAGAGCGCCAAGGTGTCTCAATTGCGGGGGTAGCCACCTCACCTCGCAATGTACCACACCTAACACCCTTATGTGTGCAAATTGTGGCCAACCCCACAGATCCAATGACGAGTCCTGCCCTGTATATAAATATAAAATTAGTAAAATCCAGCAAACTAATCTAAATAAAGCAATTAAATATATAGAAGCCCCCATTCCAGTAACCAATGCTTGGAGCCAGGCCAGGGCAAGTGGCCCAACAGTAGCCAGGGCAAGTGGCTCCAACGCTAATAACACGCAGAGACCAACAACCACCATCAACAGGAACAACACATACCCTCCATCACCAGACATACAGGATTTCCCACCTCTACCCAGGAGACAAGTCAGTCAAGCTACAAATAATACCCAAGTAAGTGACATGCAAAATGTTCTTAACAGCCTACAAAATAACGATTCCTTCAATTTTTCTGAAGTAATGAGATTCATTAAAGATTTCGCCGAAATCATAAAAGATAAAGGCAACCTAAGCAAGTTTGACTTAGGCATTAAAATTTTACAGTTCGTTTGCGACAACGTAAATCAATACAATTTTTAAACCTAACTTAAATCAAAATAAATAAAAACAAAAATCTTAACATATGTGAAATGTGAAACTAACAAAACCTCAAATATTATAACATTTATAGACCAAAAAAAGCTCTTGTCAACTAACCTAAGCTTGTTAAAATCGGCTTAGCCGTTTTGAAGATACAGAGTGATTTTTACGGAAACTTTTAAATACCCCCCACCACTTTATTTTTAGAGATACAGCAAAAATTTTCAAACAAAAAAGGTTCAAATTATCCTCGGCCTTAAAAATCAGATATTTTTTGTTAGGTTAATATAGGAAAATTCACAGAAACGTCACTTTTTAAGATTCAATATGACAGTTACGCCCCCTAGCGGCCATTTCAGAAACTTAAAAATAATTTCCAGCTATTTCTCTTTACCACTTGTCTAAAAATATTTTTCCCCAACACTGTGCGATAAACATTTTCTTAGATACAGTAGGCGTCCTTTCTTATTTGGACACCCGGTACATGTTATTTGACAATTAAAAAAATGCTTCAAATAAATGCTTATTCCAAACATTAGGTTAATTGCTTTTTTGGAAATGAAAAGGTGAAAGATATTAACAAAAAAAAATATCAAGGAGTTAAATTAATGAATTTCTCAAGAATGCACTTGGTAAGAGGTATTTTATGCTAAAAATTGCGGCAACTATGGGTTTATTTGGAGTGTGCCACAGTGAAGATCTGTGTCAAATGACTGAATAATACTGAAGTTTCATGGTTGTCAATATGCTTTAAAACAATTAATTAAAATTTTTTAATTACTAATTTATTTAATTAAAATATGGTGACGTAAAATGCAACCTAGATGTTTAAAGTTATTTAAAAAAACAAGAATTTATTTGGAATGTTGTATGTTTAACACTATATTATTTTTGATACATAGTGACACAATATTATAAACCAGAGGAACCACAAATACTATATTTTTCGTCTAATACGAGGTGAATTCATAAAGACAAAATAAAATGTGGCCAGACTAGAAAAAAACATCTCAAAGCAAAACCATATATCACATTATTTGCTTAGATGCTTATGTAGGTGAATCACAGAGTCCGCTAACACTCATGCTCGAACCCGCACTCGCGCTTCTTACATTCTAGTGAATCACTACGGGACTCTGCTGTAGACAGACCCCGACCATGGGGCTGCCATCATCCCGATTACCGTCTCTCGCGTTGCCGTCTTGTTGCCTGTTTCTTGTGCTTTGCTGGGGTACAACCTGAGCGCCTTGACTATTGTGATGCTGCTTTGACGTATGTCTCATAGGGTAGCCAGTCTGCGCGTAAGGTAGAGACCCAGGGCCGTGGTTCAAGACGGCCTGGGGCACTTGATGAAACCGTTGCGGCACTTGTTGGGGTTGAGCCCGGTAGGAGTGGTGCTGCTGCTGGGCACGCCCGGATGAGGGCGACGAATCGCACTCCATGGCTGCGTAGGCCGAAGGGGGTTGCTGTTGGTGGGATTGGTAAGGGTGGCCTGAAAGCAGCTCTCGCGATCGACTTACTAAATTTAACCCTGTAAAGATAGAAACAAAGTTGTCGTATTATTAAACAAAAAGTGCTAAAAATCTAGGGGGTTAAAAGAATTAAAAAAAAAACAACTAAAGGGTAAAAAAAATGTAAAAAAAACTTTCTATTTTTCCTGTTAGTAAAAAAACTAGGAATTTAAGAAGGATGATCAGCATTTTGAGATATCTGTAGATCTTTTAAAATTTTCTTAAGGTAATTTAAACAATATTGTATTTAACAAGTCATTGCAAGTCCCATTATCCTTATGTTGATGAGGATTTATTAAATTTAGTGTCCCGCGAAATCAAACACTACTTCTGCAAATATATTAGTTTACAGAAGGCATCTCTTACTATTAAAACAGCTACTTAAAAATTTGCTTTTAATCGAATGATATTTTGTATTCTTTTAAGAGTGTATATACAAAATTTAAAACCATGGCTTTTAGCAATAACAACTTCAGACCAATCAACAATATGTTTAAACGAAAGTTACTTCATCTTTGGGTCTTACTTTTTTCAGTACCTAATAATCATATTTATGCAAAAAAATTAATTCGATTTTAGATATAAAATTTTATGTTTTCTAATTTTATTTTCTAAAAACGCTTAATTTTAAGTTTTTATTTTTCAGTGCCAAATTACTTTGGGCCACTGGTATATTTAATTTTAAATAAGAAGCATCAGAAAAGTTTTACTTTATGCTTTAACATTTATAGAGATTTTTTTTATTAAAATAGTTCTTGATAAAAACTTAAAACTATTGATATACGTTTGTTGAAACCTAGTTTATTGCAATTTGACGAATTGTTTCAACCTAACATGTTGATGTGAATACTTTTGTATATTAATATTAATAAATGATTTGAAACTAAATAACCATCAAAATATAATATTGTTTAAAATATTAACAATATTGTGGAAAAGTTACTAAAGGCAGATATTCCTTCTTAAAAACTAATCTAAAAATGTGGATTAACTACCATTTAATTCAAATACCTGTATTAAATTAGAGTGGTTACTTGTAACCATATCACTATGTTAGTCATTGATTTGGGTTAGTCCCTGGAAATATTAAAACAATATCAGCTGGTTGCTTTAAACATTTAGGAGATCAACAACCTAACAAATTATTATCTATGTAATGATCTGAAGACCTCTTTAACAATTCAACAATGTGCTTTTGGATAAATGTAACTATATAATTTAATTATATTATTTACCTCAACAACAGCACAGGTATTTAGAAATCTACAAAGAAAAACTTTTAGCAAAATAAATAATTTGCAGAACAATAATGCACCAGACTTGCCAGATCGTAACATATTTAAAAATTCGTTAACCTACTCTTTGCTTTTCTAGATATTTTACTTAAACATTTAAGTATTTTAATAATAAGCCTAGTAGAAACACACTATTTTGGTTAAATGTTATATTCTGAACTAGTCATACAGGTGCCTAAAAAATAACTTCTAATATGACTCCTTTACGAATTTAAGAGTTCACACTGTAAACTGCTTGTCGACAATTTATTTGAAAGCACAGAAAATTCTTAAAAATATCTTATCTTGAAAACGTTTATAAACTTGCCACCGAAACGTTGATAGGGGTTTTTATTGTTAAGGGTTTTTTTCTTCGTTTTGTTTTAGGCAATTTGCAAGTTCATAAAGGTCAATAATTTCTGTATAAGCACAGATCCATACCCTGGACTAGGACCAAAGAGGTCAAGCAGATATTTTTAAATATCCAGCAAATATTTTTAAATATGGAACGTTTTTATCACTAGGGTTTTTAAATCAATTAAATCAAAGTTTTTTAATCAATTAAAAAATATAATGTTTAAGTCAATTTGCTACACACGGGTTTAAGAATTCCATTTTTAAGAAATTACAGAAGTCCAACTTATAATATGGAAGGTGAATAAAAAATTTCTACTCATAAAAAATATATATTTATACATTTAAAAAATAAAAGAGATTGTCTTCATGACTGTTCCAACAGTTTTTTTACCTTCCATAATCATATTTTAAATTAGGGTTATGGAACAACAGTTAAAAAAGAAGGACCTTACTTTATACCAAGACTGTATACTTAGTAATATATATTTTATACAAATTAGAATCTAAAATATAACTTCTGGTGTGTTAGTGCGCTTTTCGCAAAAGCAAGTTTTTCAGTTATTTTCATTGTACCTATAAAAACTATGACACATATATTACTTACTACATACCATGCTGACTATTGGGCATGTCAAGCGACGCCACTGCTGGACTACTGCTTGCGCTAGAATTGGCTGCAGCAGCAGCTGCAGCTGCTGCGGCCGCTGTGTTCGTACTTTCGTCCGAGGTGCGTTTAAAGAAGCTATGCTGGAGCGCATAGTACGGCGTTATGCGAGTCTTGGGGTCATAGTCGAGCATGCGAAGAATTAGGTCCTGCAAAGTGAGATTTTTTAAATCAATTGCATAACTTAATATTTTAGTTTTAAAAGCTTTAAATAATGTGCCTGCCTATTTTTGCAGATATTGATGGTACGTCACTGATTTCCTTAAAATAAAAAATATTTGTAAAATCCCCAATCATTTATAAGCCAAGTTGATCACTTTATTTTTTTCAATCCGATGCATGGTTTTCGCTTAAAAAAATAAAAACCATTTCTCTGCATGATCATAACAATATCGGTAAACAATATCACCATGCAGAGAAATATCTGGATTTAATTTTTCTAGGTGAAAACCGTCAGACTAAAAAAAGGTTTGGCAGATATAATCTCTTGATTTTTTTAGTCTGACTGATGACAATGATTTTTCAACTCTAGCTCTTAGACCATGTGGAGACCCTGTTCAGCTAAACGACGTCTTACTGTTCTATCATATATGCCTGATGGTCCATATTCGTCAATTTTCTGGAATATTTTGACTAAAGATAATAAAGGGTCATTTTGCGATAAGCTTGTAATTTTCCTGTCTGGACGTTGACTCGTTTTTATCAGTCTCCAAGGGCTTTTAGGACGAATCACGTGTCTATGAACTTTATATTTTTTAAATATTCGGGAAACTGTTTTTCAACACACTCAGCCCTTTGGAAATTTGACATTGTCAAATTCCTGCATTATAAAGATTTATTATTTGGCTACGAATATCTGTATGCTTTTCCTTTGGACAACATATATCATAGAATTTGACTACACTTTAAGGAACACTTTTTTTCACACAAAATGATTTGCATTTGAATAAAAAGAAATAAACAAATAGTTTCAACCATTTTGTCGGCCGCAAAAAACATTTGTATTTTTTTGTGATCCTTTAAAGAAATATGAACACAAATTATATAAATATCTTGAAATCAATCTTTAGTCCAAGAGTATATGTTGTTTATTGGGCCAATTTTCATATGCAGGCTAATTACTTTAATTTTATTTTGTTTCAACCATTTTGTCCAATACTGTAAGTTGGTCCCTACAGTAAGTGTGTGGACAATAATAAGGCGAACAGCTCTTTGAATGAAATCAAGCGCGGTTTTGGTGTGGGAATAGGCATTCCCAAGATATAGGAACAGTATTCTAAGAATAAATGTTGGTACTTGGCCTTAAAGAATTAATTTGGTGAATGTTAAAAAAGTGACCATCTGGTAATGGGATTAATTAGCTTTAATGTATTTGAAGATCTTTCAACGCACTGACATTATGAAATAATGTTGCAAAATAAGAGATTTTAAGGGATTTTGAGTAAAGCTTAATTTAAATATAAAGTTAAAAAAATTATTTTTACAAATATACTAGTGGCGCACAAGCTAGGGTGAATTTTGTCTTTTTAGGTTATTTCTCTATAATTATTTATTTTAATATAAGGGATTAACTGTAGTACCCTGAATCTTGGAAAATTTTTAGCTTTGCAACCTGAAATTCTTACCTTAAATTTAAGATAATCTGACATTGAATGTCCAGGTTCTCCAGCTCTCCGACTTCCGGGTCCTCCATTTTCCACACCGAGAATATCGTGCAACCGACGTGTTGCAGGTGCTTTATATTTCTTTCCGTCCTTTGTCTTCTTTAAGATATACCTGTTGCAAAACAACAAATATTTAAAAAAAATACATATTTTGATTTTAAGCTAAAAAACACAAATTGGGTTACTTTTAGAGTTCTTAGATGCTAATCAGTTAATTAAAATTTATACAAAATCAGTCATAAACAACAAAAGGGTCACTTTTCTTATAAAAATGCTTATATGAATACCATTAAATTTTCTCTTGAATAATCAATGTTTTATTTTGAATATACTCCTTACCTTCTATCACCTGGTATTTTCTCAAAGAACTTCCTCGTCTTGCTGGCTTGTTCCAAGAGATGTTTCGGAGGCATTCCTAACACTTCTACAATTTTATTCATCTGATCGATTTCGTTCGAACCGCTGAACAAAGGTTCACCAGTGTGCATTTCCACTAAGATACATCCTAATGACCACATATCGATGGCCAAGTCATATGATATGCCTAGAAGGACTTCGGGCGACCGGTAGAATCTTGACTGAATATATTGGTATATCTAGAAAGGAAAGTGTTGAATTTATATATTATAATTAATACAATGTGTGATCAAAATCAAGTGCCTGAAGGAAATTTTTATCTATACAGACAATGCACACCAATGTTCATTATGTTAATGGCTAAAACAAAAGAAAGTCAATAATGCAAGTTAAAGGCAATACAATTTTTTCTTAAATAAAATTTGGCAACAGGCAAAAAAGGTTTCAAGCCTATCTACTAGCGTTTTGTACGTTGTAGGTGTCTTAAGAGGCCGTATATTACAGGATTTACAAACAAGAAGACTGCAGTACAGTCTAGGCATATTAAGCATGAATAGGCTAATGAAGTGGGAAGTTCGGCGCTTTTTCAGAGAATTATAAAGATATAGATATAAAAAGAATTTAACTCGCTTATTTTTAGGAGAAAATGCCATGGCAAATACATATAGAAGAATGGAATGACAAGTATTTCACAGTTTGTCAGTAAGCAACAGGATGAATTTTTCTTATAAAATACTGGTCATTAATAAAGACAATTGTTCTTCTTTGGATTAAAACAGGAATGCTAAGTAAGTGTTGTATGGGAAGTAGTTTCCTAGACATGTAGTACCTAGTACTTAATCATCATAAAAACCTTTGTGGACTGTCATAAAGACAAAAAAACCCAAATGTCAGTTTAGTTCATAAAGCAATTATCTAGCTTCAGGTGATCAAGAACGTAACACATAAATGTGTGTGAACAGCGGCCTATCAGTGAGGTCTTTACTAAGTATTTTGAAGTAGATATAATACTTAAAATTTTGGGTAAAATTTTACTTATCGGACACCACGTCGACTTTGATGCTATATTGCAGTCGGGGGTTTTTTGGGGCGCTGATTACGAATCTAAAATTATTTTTTTGGTAACCTCTGGTTGAAGCCTGCAAGTAAACTAATTTAAAATGGACAATATTTTCTAAAATTCCTCCTTTTAAAAACTGGTTACTATCAGATGGGAACCTACACTGATTAGGCACTTACATACTAAACAAGTACACTAAAATTTTAGTTTTAACTCTTATTTTAGGTAAAAAATACCTCAAATGAATACAGTTTTAGGTAATGTTGTAAAATCATAATTCAGTAAAAAAAGGATTCATTTGAGGTTTTTTTCCTACAAATAGGCACAAAAATATTGTAAATTTTAGTCTAATTGTTTAATACCTAAGTGCCCAATCAGAATATGTTCCCATTTAAAAGTAACCAATTTCAGGAAGAAGGAATTTTACGAAATATTATCTATTTTGGGGTTAGTTTACTTGTAGGCCTCATAACTTAAAAACCCTGTATGCAAAAAATCATCAACATGGACGTGGTGTCGGATAAGTAAAATTTGATTTTTTTTAATCATCTATTTACTTATAAATGAGAAAGGTTAATTTTATTTACCTTTTTATAGGCTGTATTCGGCTAGTAGAGGTAAATTAGCAAAACTCGATAAAAAAATCACTGAAATTTGTAGTCAATTTGTAGCTAAAATGAGGATTTTGTTGCTCAAGCTGATTTCGAAAAATCGAAATTACTGCTATATTGATATAAAGATAGGAAGAATTTTTGATAAATTATCAATTACCTGTCGACTGTATCACACGATTTTGTTGCTAATTTGTTGCTTTATATTAGCAATATCAAAATATTACAATTTGTTTCTTTTTTAATTTTTTTGAAAGCATGCTACCTTGAACTTCATTTTTCACCACATTATCAACGGCTGTGATTTTGTTGCTGTCCAGACAAGCACTCAATTGCTCTTATAGTACAAGCAACAAAATAGTTTCTAATAATCCACCGATATTTTTTATATTTTTATATTTTTCCATTATATGCAAATTAGGGTCAGCAAGTTTTCACGTCTGAAATATAATTTGGGAAAAGCTAACCACAACTAACCAAAAGTAATCATGACTGACCAGCACCGAAGGCTTTTGAATTTGTCTAAAAGGTTGGTTATAGTTAGTTCTGATTAGTTAAAGCGGTATTTTATCTTCTCCAATTATATTTCAGACGTGAAAATGCGGAGACCTATTAAGAAAGACCCCGATTGGTCAACACTGCACGCTTCCATATAAATATTTAAATTTACTGGTACTATAGTAGCAATTGAGCGCTTGTCTGCACAGCAACAAAATCATTGCCGTTGATAGCAGTAATTTCGATTTTTCGAAATCGGCTTAAGCAATAAAATTATCATTTTGGCAACTAATTAGCTACAAGTTCCAGTGATTTTTTATTGAGTTTTGCTAATTTACCCCTGCTAGCCCGATAGAGAGCTTTTTACACTTAATAGAAGTAAGCAAACTAAACATTTTTTCAAGTATCCTCTAGTGACTAATTTAATTAATTTTGTAATATCCAATTCAGCTTGAATCGCTGTCTTTCGTCTGAGACAGCGGCCGATATAAGCTTTCTCTTGCACTTCAACTTAACCACACCACTTTTCACTTGCACCTATGAATTACATCCCTGATCACCTGGCAAGTAGAATGTCCTAGCGAAAAGATTTGTCTCGTTGGCAATAGTTCCTTTTGTATATAAATATTGCCATGTTAAAATCTCAAATTACCGATTTAGCACAGCTACCCTTTAGTGTGTCTCATGTTTAGATATTAAAAAAGAACCATTTTACAAGTTTTTATAGTGCTTCAAATACCTACTCTAAAATTTCCACCAGCTCTCCTACTATTAGTAGACTTACCCTTTGTCCTAACTGACAAGAGCTGCCAAAATCGACGATTTTTATCGCCGATCGCTTAGGATTGCACAGGAGAATATTTTCAGGCTTCAAATCGCAATGAATTATACTAAGTTCCGGCGTCGACAGGAACAGCAGCGCCGTACACAACTGTTGGGCAAACTTCCTGGTTAGGTTTAGTGATACCCCTCGGAAGTTTGTATTTCGAAGTAGGTCGTACAGGTTATAAGACAGTAATTCGAACACTAGGCAGAGGTGGTTCCGCCACATAAAATGTCTTTTTAATTTCACTAAAACAAACAAGAAAAATTAGTAAAAAACATTAACCATAACACATTCAGTTCTGGAAATTTTTGCTTATGGGTAATTTGTTAAGCAATATTAAAAATTCACTAACTAAAATTAAACAGGTCCACAAAAAAAGTGGTGTGTGTGTTGGGTGTCGGACTAAGATTTTCTGGAGTATTTTTTTTTGCTGAACACGAATCTAAAGTCCAAATTCGGAGTCAAACAGCAAAAAATCGAAAAAAACTACCATTGAATGTTTGAACTTCGTCTATATAAACTATAAGAAATACAGAAAATTTCATGAAACAAAAAATAAAGCTTTCTAAATCGTCTTTATAAAAAGTTATATAAACATTTTCGATAAGATAAATAATAAAGGAGACATAAACGAAAATGTAATTTTGACAAAAAATTTCAGTTCAAAATAGGATTTTTTTTATTAATGTGATTCGATACATTTGGAGCAGAGAAAAACCCGGAAAGTCCGAGAATTTGTTGGCATAAATCTATATAACTAGAAAACATAGAGGGGATTCACAACTTATTATTAAACATATGGACTTTATACAGATTAGAAGGAGAAGCAACACTTTTTGGCACGAAAGAGAAATTTGAAGATGTGGAAGCTGCTGTGGCTATGAATGTAATGTGTTTATGCCAATTAAAATAATTCTCCAAAGTAACACCCAAAAGGTTAAATGATTCTTTGTTCTGTAGAACTTAACCGCTCATAAGTAAGTGCTGAGAATCGAGACAACAAACATGCTGTTTCTTTCAGGCATTGAACTAGAGTATATTTTTGGTCCCCCCAAATCAATATTAATTGAAGGTCCTGTCCAAATACTTTGAAATACGGGAATTAGAGGTAAAAATAAAGTCTACCTTTACCATAAAATTGAGAAAAACATACTTGGACGGATCTTAAGAAGAAAAGTATTAAGGATCTTAAGGGCGGGTGGCAAATAAATCTCATATTCCAATCAGATGCATTGTCAGATCTCAGAATGTGTAAAGTATAACACAATGACCAAGCCAAGACCAAGAGGAGCACTTTCTGATATTGGGAGAGTTTAAGCTTGGCAGTAAGAAAAAGATCTGAAATATTGGTGGGTTACTCAATAAGATTAATGAGCAGGTGACTGCGAAGGTTTTGGTTGCTCTGCTATATGGCTAAATTTTTACTGATCTTTATTATCTGCCAAGAGTCATAGTGACTATCCACCCCAAGTTTCCAGTGTTCTTTGATGACTATGTAGAGTGTCTGAATAACTACAAGGAGAAAATGGTTACACAAATGCTAATTCACTCAAAAAAGCACGACATCCACACAATTAGACAGCAAGTCAAAAAATCGCTTGGTCTAATTTTAGGTCTCGGTGCCTTAAAAGGCCTAGATTTTTGGATAGGAACTTGGTTCTTTTTTTACATAGGTATTTTTGGTATGATCTAACATTTTTTGGCAACATAAACAGTGCAAGTGTAAAACTAGGTAATACCAGCAGGAGGCACTGACCAATTATTAAAATTAAAATACTAACCTATATAATACTTGTTCTCTGCATCAGCCTTATTCATCATCTCGAGCAACTTAACCTCAATTTGGGCTTGATTGAGGAAGGGTTTCTTATTCTTAATAATTTTGACGGCCACATTGCACTGTTCCACATGGTCGTAGGCCTTTACAACTTGCCCAAAAGAGCCTTTACCAATTAAGGAATCAATTTCATATCTGAAAAAAAAAAACAAATATAATTAATATTCCTAAAATACGAATGGAAGGACTTTCCTGCTAGCGTGGGGAGCGGAGGGGGGAGATGGGATTGAATAAATAACAAAAAAGAAATAAAATGCACTTCTCTTATGTATATATAACATCAAGTATAATATCAAAATAAACATAAAACATAAAAATTTCTATTTTGTTTTATTTTTTAACAGAATTTAGCACATTTTTTCGGGTGATTATATAAGAAAAAGTAATTTTAGTTTATTTCACAGTTTCTTTGTAAATGCTAAATCCCAGTATGAAAAGGAGGACACTTGAAAAAAGAAAAAAAGGGCACCTAATGGTTAACAGGAGGAGTGTCCTCCCCAAGGGAGGACTTCTCCTGTTAAAGTTAAACATTTCATGTTATATAAAGTGTTTATTTTAACATAAAAAATAATAATGCAGTCGTATAATCTATACAAGGTTTTGAATGATTGGAATGGATGGTAAAGTAAATATTTTGACAAAAGGTACTATAAGGACACATTTTCCTGTAAGAAACTACTTTTTAAACGCAGACCTCTACTTCATAACAGCTATCAAAGAGGTAGCAGCATTAAAATGAAAATACCATAGCATGAACTTACTAACTGTAAAAGAAACATGTTCTTAAAAGCGATACAAATTTGATATAAAGCTACTAACCTGTCCTCAACTGTTTTATTTTTAATAACAAGCGACTGTATAGCATAATTAAGTTTACTAAAGGGCCACCCTGACATTTTTTCACAACTTCACTTTTCTATATTTTCTACCAAAACTGCAAACTTTATTAAGGTACTTTTTACCACAGGAAATCCTTACTATTAAGAAGCAATATATATTTAATCTATATACACATAATACTCATTTCTTAAGTTAAGAATCTAGTAATTACTTCAATTTGCAGGCTGTTTTTGGTATTAAAAATTTGGAGATGTATTTACAAGTCTTGGTATTCACACACGTTTGCTTTATAAAAAGTGCCGAAAACGGGTGTAAAAACGAGACTTTTTCTCATAGTGCTTAAAAGACTTTTATGCACGAGACTTCTGAATAATGCAAATAATTATTAAAAGCAATATTTATTCATTTAATACGTTTAAGAAATTTATAGGTACAAAAAATATAAACTGATAAAACGGAGTTTAACAAAATAAAATATGTATCTTAATTTTTTTTGGTGATGGAAAGCAATAGGGATATATGTTTAAACCTTCGAGAACATACCTACTAGAGGCAGCCTTGCCGCTCGGACGTGCGAACATGTGTGCGAGAGAGAAAAAAGAATAGCAGCGGTTTCTGATACTAAGCTCTTGGGTGGACATTATTTCAAAGCTATCATCTTGAAAAATATTAGGTTGTTGAGGTAAAAAATGTTTTAAGTGAGTAGTGTTGCCGCGAGACAAGAGAAAACATCATTTTGTCTCGTCTAGTGAACTCGAAAGAAAAGGGCTCTCTCGTCTCGGCAAGAATTTTTTTCTCTAGCTTGAGAGACCACTCTTTCACATCTTGTCTTGTTTTTTTCGTAATAAAAATATGATTTATAAAACTACAAGGATCTCGATAAGCTTCTCTACTAAAATAAGGTAAATTTTAAATATATTTTCATATATTTTAGAAAAGGCATCAAAACAGTTTTTAAATTTATACAGCGCAGATATATTATATTAAAATAATATTTTAAAGTATTTGGCTATATTTAGAATATTATTTAGAATAAAAAAAGTAAAAACATACTTGGTGTTCTATTTGAAAATCCAAAGTTTAAGTCATTTTCGGTTTAACCAAAAGCTGTATAAAATATTATTAATTATCAACAGTGTGTAGTTTAACATCCTTTACATATTCTCGTTTTTAAAATAAAAAAAAACGCAGTGTATAGCTTTGCAACTACAGGTTTATACTTTATTTAATATTAAACCCTTTTTAATAACCTTTAAGATAAATTATTAAAAAAAAATAATAATTTTATCAAATAAGTCAATAACTTTTAAGTTTTAGTTATGTATCATTTTGTAAAAATTAGAATAAATTACATTCGGAACGTAACTTTGAAAAAAAGAGTTTTTCTGCTACAAAAAAATGTAAAAATAAACCATCAAAAACATTGACCATTACTACAAGGAACTTAAATTCTGATTACGATACAGTTACTGAACGAGAAAAAATTCAGTCTCTCGTCTCGACGAGAATCTTTCTTCTTGGCGGTAACACTATAACTGACAAAATTAAAACAAAGCTACTAACCTGCACTCGATTGTTTCGCCTTCATGTATAATATAATCATAATTTCTATTAGTCCACAGTGACATTTAGACAGTTTTTTTTCTCTATTTTCTACCAGAACTACAAACTCATCTAAACCCACTTCTTACCACAATAAGTTCTCACTATTAAGATGCAAAAAGTCTTATGTCTTTAAGTACTAATCTCCTAAGTTACGACTTTACGAATTACTTTAATTTGCAGGTAGTTAGTTCTTGCTATTAGGATTTATGAGATGTATATAAAATATAATAATATAAATGAATTTAGGTTATTAAACCAGGTAGATAGACTGAGTTAGCTACTAGGTAGGTTAGGTATTAACTAGTTTTATGCATTATAAATTAATTGAAAAAGGGTTACTTAACAAATATTTTTGGGTTAAATAAAACAGGAACCTTATTAGTAAGAATATTGCCGTTATAGTGTTGTAAATGGAAATATTGCTAGTGGAAATGGAAATGTTGAAAATTTCAGTGTATATATGTGTGCATATATTATATATATATATATATATATATATATATATATATATATATATATATATATATATATATATATATATATATATATATATATATAAAAAGTGTGACGCAAACGGAATAAATTCAATTTTAAATAAATGGGGGCTTATTCGAAAAAATGCCCGGACATGTCGATTGGTATTTTTAATTGCGCAATTTTTTCAACTAAAACTGTTTATACAGGGTGTGTCATGTGACGGTGGCCAATATAAACTTTCTTGATTTAAATGAAACACCCTGTATATTATTCAATTTTTGTTTTTCTTAAAGCATTCTAGACATATTTTATGTACAATGTCCTATACCTATCTTCAACTGTTTCGTAAATATTAAGCGTTTTTAGGTTTATTACATCTGTTGCCTTTGCATGCTTGCCACTTTCGTGAGGGTTACTTTTTGTGCATTTACCTAATAGAGGCAGCCTTGTTGCTCGGCTGTGCGGACAAGCATGCGAGAGAATAAGACGAATAGCTGTATAACATTTCTCTCGCTCCGTGTGCTGATTAATTGGCGGAAGGGGTGTATACACCGCCGACAAATTAAGAGAGGCAGAGGGAGATAGGTTATACACCTATTCTTGCTTCTCTCTCGCATGCTTGTTCCCAAGGCTGCCTTTAGTAAGTATATGCACAAAAAGTAACCCTCAACAAAGTGGCAAGTATGCAAAGACAATACATTTAAAAGCACCTTATATTTCCGAAAAAGTTAAAAATAGGTATAGGACATTGTACATAAAATATATCTAGAATGTCCTGAAGAATTAAAAAATTGACTAATATACAGGGTGTTTCATTTAAATTAAGAAAGTTGATATTGGCCACCGTCACATGACACACCCTGTATAAACAGTTTTAGTTGAAAAAAATGCGCAATTAAAAATACGAATCGACATGTGAAAGCATTTTTTCGAATAAGCCCCCATTTATTTAATATTGAATTTATTCCATTTGGCTGATCCAATATATATATATATATATATATATATATATATATATATATATATATATATATATATATATATATATATATATATATATATATATATATATATATATGTATCTCCAAGATAAGGAGGACCAGTATGAATATAAAGAGATAGTTGGATAGTTTAAATTTAGAAAAGTTGCGTATCGGGGAGCTTAATAATATACCGTTGTAAAATTAGAGTTATATTTTGTACTTTTGGAAATATGGCGGAAAAACTAAAAATTTAGATTTTCGTTTTTATTTTTTACTAGTTTATTTTAAAAGTAAGAAAAATTCTAAATATACATTCTCGTTGGAACTTTTTGCACTTTATCTAGTGTCAAAGTCAAAAACTTCTTACGATGTTTCGTTTACGTTAAACCAACATCAACTTTATTTTTTTTAATACGGTCCTGGACTTTTTATTTAATTTTTTTGAACCCCTTATTACACCAATTATAAAAATGTATAACACTTAATATTTATTTAACAAATATGGAACGCCCCTATAAGAAATCATGTGCGTTCCTTGTCTAACTAATTGTCACTTATGAAAATATCTTTATGTAACAGAAAAATTGGGATTAAAAATGCTTTTAAAAATTCCACAAACAATCGAGGGCCGTATTTAAAAAAATAAAGTTGATAATGGTTAAGCAAAAACGAAACGTCGTAAGAAATATTTGACTTCGCCAATAGATAAAGCGCAAAAAGTTCCAATGAGAATGAATTTTTAGATTTTCTCTTACTTTTAAAATAAACTTGTAAAAAAATAAAAACAAAAATCGGAAATTTTAGTTTTTCCGCCATATTTCTAGAAGTACAAAATATAACTTTAATTACAACGGCATATTATTAAGCTCCCCGATAGGCAACTGTGCCAAATTTAAACTACCCACCTATATCTTACCGTTTCGGATATCCCCACACTGGCCCCCCTAGCTGACCCGACAGACGTTATCCCATCTTAACTATAAATATTAAATTCGAATTGGTATATTTAATTTAAAAAATATTATAAAAACATAGTTTTAATTATTCTAATGCTTTATGGTACACAACAACATTCTATCTATCTATCTATCTATCTATTTATAAATTTATATATCCTAAAAAAAAGAAAAAGGCACGAATCATGGCCAAAACGTTACAATTTTAACTGTTCTTATATTAGTCTAGGAGGAATCGGCGCATGAGTACCGAGCACTATTCTACCTCAATTTTTTTATACGATCCTCTTTAAATTGCCCTACTGATGATATAAATGCATGTTGCCATGGCGCCATCTGGTGCCATATTGTTTAAACCGAAATTGCTTAAACAATTGCAAGGGATTGTTATTTTTTAAACGAACAATTTTTTTTATTCTTTATTGAAATCCAAATAAAAAAGGTCTTATGATTTTTAACGATAAAGTTAATATTTTTGGACATACGAATTTTTTAAAGTTTGAAAAATCTCAAATTTGGGTACTTTTGACCAATGAAAAATATATATTAAATAAGAAATAAAACATAAAAAACAAATTTTTTTAGTCTTAATACAATAGTTAATAATATCCTTATTTTTTTATTTTTTATACAGGTTTTTTGATTGTTACGCTCACTGACAAGTAAAATAAAGCTCCAATAACTTTTTAAAAATTGATTTCAGGTATAAAACTTATGGGTCAGAGAGACTGACCCAAATTTGGGATTTTTAGAACTATCTCCAGAATATTATCTCCAAAAATATTAATTTTATCGTAAAAAGTTGTAAAGCCTTTTTTATTTGTATTTTAATAGAGATAATAAAAAAATGTTCGTAAAAAAACAATTTCTTGCAATTGTTTAAACAATTCCGGTTTAAACAATAGGGCACCAGATGCCATGGCAACATGCATTTATATCATCAGTAGGGCAATTTAAAAAGGATCGTTTAAAAAAATTGAGGTGGAATAGTTTTTGGTACTCATGCGCCGATTCCTCCTAGACTATATGGCTCTCTGAGCATTTTAGGTATTTTTTTTAATGTATATGATATTTAACATAATAACGTTCATTAAGCTGACCCAAATCCAAGAAAAGTAAACTTATTTAAAACCTATTTATACGTATAAAATTTTGGTCAAAGAAATAAACTAAATAAATCTATATTATATCTACATATTTATCTACATGTCTATCTATCTGTACCATAAAGCATTAGAATAATTATCAGTATGTTTTTGGAGTAATTATTATTTTTAATTAATTATATCAATTCGAATTCAATATTCATAGTTAAGACAGGACATCTGTCGGGTAAAAAAAATATATGAGACATTTTAACTTTTCCTTTCTTAGTCAAGGATAGTTATCATTTGTCACATTTCAATGTTTATGCCGATCCAAGAGTCACCCCACAAATTACTGGAAAAACCTACACACACAGAGTAATGGGAAATTTATTTTTATACTTAGTTAGAAAGTCCCTTAAATCAGCAATTGTGCAGCAGACCGTCTGTTAACACGCATATAATGACGGTGTTTGCGTCTAGCTCAGGTAAAGCTCGCCTTTCAGTCTTTATAATTTCCACATAGTTTTTGACGTCATTTCAATGATAGTAGGAGAGCTGAAGACGAAATTTTAACGTGATCGCGGTCACGGATGTGTATCGAAATCGTTCCTTTACCCACGACATGACGTACTTTATCGGATTCCCGAGGGGCGGCCAACTGAGGTGTATCAAACAGGGTGGCGAACGGGGGTAAAGTACCCCAAAATTAAGGGTGGCTAGCGTTTTGCAGATACACTCGCCGATTGCAATGTTTTTTCCTTTGGATATGACTAACTTTGTGGCTAACGACTGTTTCAGAATGTCTGGTCGCTTGTAAAACGGGGTTAATTTTATCACATGACAAATATTACGTCATCCGGATACAGCAGACATTTTTACGGTTTATTACTTTGCATGCAAGGAATCTTATTCCAAAAGGGCGGCCGTTTCGGTGTGTTTAAATGTCCGTTAAACGCTCTTTTGGGATACTATTCCTTGCATGCCAAGTAATAAACAGTGAAATTGGTGGCCATATCTGGATAACGTTATTTTTGTCGCGTGACAAACTGGCCCCCTTTTTACGGAAGTTCGAACACATCGAAAAGGCCGCCCTATTGGGACAAGATTACTAAGATGCTGGGTAATAAACCCTAAAAAAGGCCGACAGTACCTGGATGACGTTATTATTGTCGCGTGACTAATTGACCCCATTTTACGGACGTCCGATCACACCGAAACGGCCGCCCTTTTGGGATAAGATTCTTTGCATGCAAAATAACAAACCATGAAAATGGCGACTGTATCCTGATATCGTAATATTTGTCATGTGACAAAATAAACCCCCTTTCACGGACGACCGAACATTATAAAACAGCCGCCCTTTAGCCACAAAGTCATATCCAAAGGAAGAAACACTGCAATTGATTACGCTGCTTAGGCCACGTGCGCGGAAAAATCATGTGCCATATCGATGAATTTTATCATCGCGATCGCGTTAAAATTTCAGTTCCAGCTCTTAGACTATTATAAGGGAGTTTTCTAAATGGATTAAACTAGACTTTTAAGTAACAATTACCCCTTTTTTGCCGTCTACTATTCACTACATCGTACCCTCACAGAACTTACTTAGAAATCTCCGGTTTTTACCTCAATTTCAACCTTTTTTTATGGTGAAATCAAACAATAAGTAAAACAATGCTTATACCCTTTTAATTTTCTATCTTTGAGGTACAGTTGTGTGCATAAAAAAGTCGTACAAGGTTTCTATGGTGTAAACTTACCTATGATGTTCCAGATTTCATTAAAAAGTAGTACACGTATACATTCAGACTTTTGTAATTTTTCCGAGAAGTGTAGTGGAGACTTGTACAACAATATAATTAGTTTTCAGACTGCTACAGGGCTTAGAACTATTTCATATATAATTAGTTTAGAATTTTTTTTAAATGAGAACGATGATCTTTTAAATAAGGTATTTTCGCTTATGCCGCTGTTTTTTTTGTATACCCTTTCCCCTGAGAAGTATTTTATCCTAATATTTCAAAGTAAAATAGTTTCTGACCCTATTATTACAAAAAAACACATCCTAAAATGTCCAAATAATTATTTATTTTTAAAATAAAATGAAATATTTATAATACATAATAATTATAATAATTAAGTCAATGAAAACATAAAGCTATATCAGTATTTCATAGTCATAGCACCATTATTTTCTATTAATTTATTTAGTCTAGTTGGTATCAAAGTATAAACATTTCTTATGAGATCGGGATCATTGGCTAGTTCCTCCCAGGTTTCTTCAATAAAGTTTACTAGCTCATCCCTTGCGTTTGGTTTGAAGTTAACTCTGTAGATCTTTTTAGTCATAAGACCCCAAACATTTCCCAAAATATTAATGTCGGGACTTTTTGCGGGCCACATTAGTCTCTCTATATTTTGCTGTTCAACCATTCTGTTATGATTGTGGACCGGGCAATTATCTAGTTGGTATATAAAATTTTGATCGGGGAAAAGTTCTGAAACACTAGGTAACATGATATTTTCCAAAATATTCCTGTACGTAATAGCGTTAAATCTTTCATTAATAGTCCAGTACACGCCCAATCCACGAGAGCTTAACCAAGCCCAAACATTTACCGAAAATCTACCGGATTTTTCTGAATTATGAATAAATTCTTCATTAAATCTTGTTCCTCTTGGCCTGTATACTCTTATGTATGTCCCTTAAAGCATGACTGGAAAACGTTTTCATCGGTAAATACTACACTATTCCAGTTCTCACGTAAAATGTTATTTAAAGCGAAAATGACTCATGCCTGTTTATGTTCATTTCCAAGGATTACCTTTTGGCAAACGAGTTTTTAAATGTGATTTTTAATTATCGACTAGCTGTTGATCTTGTAAATGTGTATGCTTCTTTTACATTTATAATACTATATTTCTTTGATGCTTGAAAACTACTATTGAGCTTTTAAAACTATTTAGCTGTGGCATTGCAATATTTGTACGAGAAAAATGTTAAACGCGCGTTAACTGATTTTTTTTTAAATTTTGAAACTACTTGTCAAAGTCAATGAGAAGTTTAATTAAGCCTGATTTAACATAGCCTATAATTGCTATAAGACTTTTTTATGCCCACAACTGTACATTAAAAAAAAATTTCGCCCGAAAATGTTACACCATCATTAAATAAAATGGCGCCGAATAAAGTCATGCTCACCGTACTTCGGTAGACGGGCGCACCTGGTTAAGGTACGGTGAGGTCAAAAACAGATGAGACCAAAAATTATTAAAATATATGAAAGTAGCTATGGTCGGAACCTCGGAAAAGTGAAATCGTCAATTTGTAATGTAAAATCTAAAATTTTGGGGCGATTTTAACTTTCGAGGTTGCAACCATAGCTAGTTTAATTCTCTACAAAATGGCAAAGGGGCATCAAAATTGGTCCAGTCATTTTCCAGCAATCCATGCGCCTACCAAAAAAAATGTGAGTCTTGGGAAATCTCGTTCAAAGTTTGAAAAAGGCGCTTGATGACGCGGGACGACCGGTCCGATGATCGTGTATTTCGGCTATAATAAATGATTTCCGGGCAAAACGGTTTTGTCCATATATTCTCTATAACATAAGGTATTGAAAAGTGCAATAAAAAAATCGATTTTTTGAAATTTCTAAACCAGAAAACTCCAAGGATAATTCGAAAAAACAATCGATAATCCGATTATTGAAATAACCGCTATCATGGATTATTCAGATTTATTTTTTTTTATTTAAATTTTATTTTTCGTAATTCAAATTAAATCTGAATAATCGCATGATAGCGGTTTTTTCAATAATCGGATTATCAATTATTTTTAATTCGAATTATCCCATCACTATTTCTGACCAACCAAAGTACCTACCAAAACGTGGCGAAATCGTCTAAGGTATTGAAAAGTGCAATAAAAAAATCGATTTTTTGAAATTTCTAAACCAGAAAACTCCCCTAAAAAATAAGAAGATAAATATTTTCGAAAGTCCACATACATTAAAAGTTAGTATATTTATTCTTTCTCATTCCGCTTCGATGATAATGCGGATGACTATGACAGTTATGAATATGGTATTTCATCATTTTTTGTAAGTTCTCACGGCCATACCCGTTATATTTTTATTTAATAAAAATAATATATAACTCGTTTGTCCTATTATAAAGTAAACTAAAATTAAAGAGTAAACGACCTGGACAGCAGTTTAAATTTTATAACAACCTGTTGTTTAAACTGTTTTTGTTTTGAAATAGAATAGTTTACGTAGCAAAATAAAAGATGTTTTTGTACCTACAATTTAAAAGCAAAGCACCAGTATCATCTATTTTAAAAAGTGGTGCTTAGAATACAAAAAATCAGAATTTACACAAAAGGTAGCTTTTCCCTGTTTTTTTTTATATGGAAAACCTATAAAAAATGGCTTTTTCTTTTTGGGGGTAAAAACTTTTCATTTAAGGTAGTTTACTCGTAAAACGGCTTTTCATAAGAATTAAATCAAATTGGAGTATAGGGTAAATAAAAATGTCTTTTATCTAACTTTAAAAAAAAATTATCGTCTATGAAATGAGATATTAACAATCAAATTGTGCATAAACAACATTGTTGATAACTGTCATGTATGAAAGCCAATAATTCATTTCGGAATATCCCAAAAACGGTTCTTACGATATTTTTTAAAAAGTAATGCAATATAAATCATACCTAGTATTGAAAAATTAAAAAAATACTGATTTTTTTGACCGTGTTGATAAAAAAATATTGAGTTTTGAAAGTTTACTCGGTCTGTTTGTTATTAAAAATAGTGTTCACTATTTTATTCTTTTTTTACGTAATTGCTCTTATGGAAGGTGTATTTTAGGACCAGGTGGGTCCAAAAGTGTAAAATAGTGCAAAATATTACTGAATAACGAAGAGACCTCATGTCTTGTATACAGTCGCCCACAAAAATAAGGTTTTTAAGCATTGAGAATATCTAACTTTTGGTAAAGCGTATTCGATCTTATTTGAATCAGCCCTAAATTTTTGGTGCATTCAAAATACTGATTCAAAAAAACTAAAATAGAAAAAAATTAATGATCGGTACTGGTACTAGTCAGGCAAATTCCTGCCCGTTCAATAATTAATTTTGGGGGTCAAAACAAGCCAGGAAAAATGTAAAAATGTAGAATTGCGAACGCCTTAGCTTGCTTTGACGTACCACTACTCTTCAGAAGCAAGATCGCGCGTTCAAAGCCGTTTTTTACACTTCCCCTTTATATAAAAATCGAAGATATACAAATTGTAGAATAAAATTAAAAATTTAATAATCTGTTTACTTAATTCAAATCGTTATATAGTTAATACGCTAAGTCGTCCAAAATATCACTGACAAACATTGCGATGTTGAAAAAAAAACTACCTATCGGATAGCGTCCGCCTTAAGCCTATTGGAACAACATATTATAAACAATCGTTTTTTGAAGGATCAGCTTTCCAACTTAGAAAAGGTCTAAGTTGGCATTTTTTTCAGACTTTTCTCTACAAAAAAGCTATTTGGATTGTTTTGCGTTTTTGTCCAAAGTCGCGATACAGTTACAATTAAATCCAAATATTTCACTCTAATGTGGCTATTTCTTATAGGTTTTTCCATATAAAAATAGGGAGAAGCTATCTTTTGTGTTAATTCTCAAAACATAGCACTGGTGGTTTGCTGTAAGGTTTTTGGGTATCAAAAATCCTGTAAATTGTGTTTAAAATCTAAAACCGAAAAATGTGCCACTAAAGATAGTAGTACACAAATTGGTGGCAGTAGCAAGTGGATCTGACTGACATTTCATTTGGAAATCCAACACATTTTTTGATGATATTTGTGTTAAAGTAAATTATATAGGATGCACTAGGTTTTTGTAAACAAACTTTCACCGTGAACAGAACACCATCTTTCATCAAATAAACATCCTTTAAAAATATGTCTGCAAACGCTTTAGTTTTGAGATGTGGGGCATTTTATTTTAGACTTTTTTATCTTGGTCCACAGTCCTCGAAGGCTTAAAAGCCTCAGTACTAGGTAGGTATGTTGGTTTAAAGTGAGTGGACTTTTTACGCCCACCACTGCGACCGTTCGGTCTATTGTGGCTCACACCTATTTATATTTCTCCCAATAGGATCGGTCATCAATGAATCCGATACCAGATTGGGAGAGAGTTCTTACATCTCCTCTTACTCGTGTCGCTACCGGACACGAACACAATGTGTTCTGATGTCCCTGTCTCCTGGAGAGTATGACGAGCAGACGATTAGATCCGTCATGCCCTCCTCTCCCGGTCTAGTGACGTGGGTAGCTACCAGGTCCTGGTTACAGGAACCAGATGTTCTTTCTGAGGCCGCATCTCCGGCCTTACCCTATGAAAACGGTCCTATCCGCTTTCTGTTTAAAGCCAGGGAACCCTTTTTCATATAAAGGCGGTTCTGTCCGCCTTCTGTTTGGATTCAGGAAACCCTTTCTAAGCACCTGTTTGTTCGGGATGGATTAGCCCTTCCCCGTGAAACAGGCGCCGGTGACTTCAGAGGCACCTTTCGAAACGGATTCACCAGTTTGGGTCGGCGCACCTTTGTCTGCTTGTGACTTTGAGTGGCACCTCTCGAAACGGATCTATCCGTTTCGGTCAGCGCACCATTGTCACTTTTTTCCTATGAAAGCGGTTCTATCCGCTTTCTGTTTGGAGCTAGGGAAGTAATAGTCCACCACGGCAGAGCCCCGCATTACCGCAGTAAGGCTAGATACTTTGAGAGGTCGCCCTGTATCTCAGAGGCACCGTTGGAGACACCTGTTTTAAGGCACAGGATGTCATAAACTCATCAGCACGGTATGCTAACACCTTGAGTTAAGCCTTGTGTTCATCTTAGCTTCGGATCCCGTTCCATACGTTCCAAAAGATCCTACTGGGCCCAACCACGACGACGACGTGTGAACACACAGTTGGGCTTCAGTACTAACGTATCGTGGGTGTCTTAAGTAAAGTTATGATTAATGATGATTACAGATTTGGAGATGAGGAAGGGAAGGAAAAACCTCTGTAGGCAGTTGGTTTCGCAGCCTAGATACTCTAGAAATAAAAAAACGAACAAAGTGCGAAGTTTAGGTTCAGTCCTGTTGGGGACTGTAAAGGGATGCGTAAAAGTTGTACTTGGTGTTATTCTCTTGGGAGCCGCTGGTGGAGGAAAATATGGCTAATTCATCGAAGTAGAAGCCGTGCAAATAGCTATAAAAAGCGTTTCCATAGCTCGACGGTGGGCAACAAAAGGATGTTTTTTTTGTATGAACGCTCATTAATAGTGTTGTAAATGGAAATATTTTCAGTAGAAATGGAAATATGGGATATATCCGAACCTGTCTCGGAAATACTGGAAAAAAGGAACGCGTTTTAAACCAGCACCGGTGGTGACGTCAGAGCGAGTTTGACCTTGGCAGACAAATTCGGCAAACCGAACAGTCCTTTAGTATATAGTCGTTGTGTATGAGTAACCCCCTTTGAAATGTCAAAAATCTAATACCAAATTTTTTCTAGGTAACCACAACATACCAGTATCATACTGGTATCACAGCATAACTAACAGAAATACACCTAGAATGAGGAAATAGGCATTTTCAGGGAAGTTCAGCCAAACGTTATTTAAGATATAATCTCTGCTTTATTTAAGTGAACCATGTGTGGCTAGAAAGTCGCCCAGGAAGATTAAATCAATGTTAGTTATGCTTGCAAAGTACACTATATACATGGTAAATGTCAAAAATTTGCTTTAAATTTATAATTGAATAAATAGGTGGAGCAAACGTAACTGGCTAAAAAATCGATAATTTTATATGTCAATCGTGTTATCAAATGTTACCTCAGTAGCGTGTATTTTATCTTGTTGATTAATTATTATTTTGGTTTCAAGTTTGATTTATTCGCGGAATTGTCTTAGCAAATAACTTTCTTGCTTAGAATTTGAGCCGGATATTTTTTGCCTGGTTTTGAATATTTGCTTTCGGAAATTTAACAACATGTTTCTCAAAATCACTCGAGCTTAACTCTCCTGTTTTTGTCAAAACAGGTTTCGTATTTAAGAAAGTACTATTCAAAACCAAGCAAAAAATATTCGGCCAAATATGAGCATTTAAGCCATTACCGAGGCCATTACCTATGATAATATTTCATTAAATGTTTAGTTTATTGGGTTTTGTAGTTTTTATTTTTTATATTTCCAGTGTTTCCTAATATGTTTCCTGAAATATTTCCAAAATATATATTTAACAAATTTCCATCACTAGTCATTAATAAGGCGAACGGCCTTCCTTTGGCTGAATCAAGATTGCCAAGGGTTGTGGGAGACGCCAGGTCTCAGACTGGGAACAATATTTTAGACAAGGTCTGATTTGGGAAACATACAATGTATAGATTGTGTTTTTGGGGCATTGAACTAAATTTTTGGTGCCCCAATCAAAACTTAGCTGAAAGTCTTGTGAAAGAGATATCAGCATTACCCTGCGCTTGCTTTTCAAATCAGGTTTATGATCGGTAGGATAGTGTTTTTTAAATGTATTCAAAATGTTGAAAGGTACAATAATTATGAAAAGTTAGACAGTTAATAAAGTTTAGGTAAAAAATAAGATGTATTTTTTTTTGAGGGGAATTAATCACCAGTATATATTAAATTTTAATTAAGACGTTACTAACCTGTCAAGGAACTTTTCACCGGTTTTAATGATGTAGTCATGGTTGTCGTCGTCGTACCCGTCATTGTAAATCTTTCGTTCTTTCTTGTGGGAACTATCATCGCCCTGAATTTGGGCCGCCCTCCGTTTCTTTTTCGCGTAGTATACCTTAAACAAATAAAAATTTTAAATTTATATAGTAATAAACAATTAAATAAGGCTACTTTTTGGAACACTATATGTAATTTTAGGAGGTATTTAATTTTTTTACCTAGAGTATTTCATTAAATTCTTAAATTGAACTGTTAACCTCCCCCCCACTTTTTGTAGTCAATATACGCCACTGCTGATTTACTATTACAGTAAATTAATGTTGGCAAAAAATGACATTTATTTTTTCCGAAAAAAAAGCCTAAAGGGTTCTAATAACATCTAGTAACGTTTAAGATATAGGAAATAAAAAAAATGTTAACTGATTACTTCACCTTTATAAATCACCACTATTTTATAGCTTCACTAGTTATAGCTAGTTTTCATGTTATAGCTATCACTATAACATGAAAACGCGGTATTTATAGTGCCTGATTACCTGTATATTCAAAATAATTAAAATCATTTAGCCCACGTTATCAAAAAAATGATGTGTAAGATCCGGCCGCTTGAATCTGCAGATATCTGCATAAAACTTATTTTATTTTTATAAATGCAACATGATAGTAGAATATATTGCAGCAGGATTGCCCGGCAAAATCTAGTCGCAAAATAATAATAAAACTTAGAGATATCACATATTATAGTGTCAAATTTAACGTTTTTTAACACTGGTTTCACCGGAAACGGCCTTAACTTTTAATTTTCAAATGAGACACCGTGTATGTTATTACATTTTTAGATTTCGGGAAATATTCTAACGGTATTCCATATGTAAAACTTTGACTTTTAAGCTGTCAAAATTATACAAATGGGGTACCGTTAGAAGCAGAATATTTTTAGGAATCCAAAAATGTAATAATATACAGGGTGTCTTATTTAAAAATTGAAAGTTGAGGCAGTTTTTGCTAAAACCGAGTCACCGGATGTCACATGATTTATCAAAAAACATTAATTTGACGTTATATGATATCCCCATGTTCCATTTTCTTATATCTTGAAGATTAAAGCGGCCGGATCTCGTACTATTAGAAAAAATACAATATTTCCTAAAATTTTCGACGTCCTCTATCGGCTAAAACAAGCAATTTTAGATATATTAAAGTTGACTTTAATCGATCTATTTGGGCGTCGGGAGTCTGTCATAACATTTTGTACACGTATTTTGCCGACACCCTCTATAGCATTTATTGTGAAAATATGGAGTATATACTTAAATTTACTCACCTCGAATAAATAAAACAACAACTGCAATGCGCTTATTGGTAGTGTCAACAATATAATCACCATACTATCTATAGTTGCAAACCGGTGTTAAAAAAATAAATAAAAATACACTCTCACTAGGTTTAACGACATAATTTAACGTATTTAAATCATGATGCTTATCCTGTTAATAAACAACATAAATTCACTGATGGGTACTTTCAAAACCATAGAGCAATAAAATCATTAAGGAACCACTCAACACAAAGTGACTAATTTCAATAGGATCGGCTGGTCAAATATTATATTAGGTAAAAAAAAAACTTAAAGCAAATATACATTAGTATATCAAGAAAAAGCATAACAGACTAAGCAAAATCAATATTTTGAAGTAAAATTTTATCAACAAATCCTCGATCGACCAAATTTAAGTATGTTTAAATTTATTAAAAATTTACATGTGATCACTGAATTATTTTCAAAGAAACAGGTTCAAGGGATCTTATGAGCATTTGTCCTATTAGTAAGGCAGTCTTTAAAATAGACGTTACACACTGAATAAAAATTAGACCACCAAAATAATGTATTAATCAAAACACTTAATTAACTGAAGCTAAAAAACATTCTAATACTACAAAGGACAGAAACCACACTGAAATGGTCTGTCTTATACCAGTATGTCAGTTGAGCGACAAATTCAGTTTAAGTCATTTATCTTATTTAATAAATATTTACCTTTTCCCAGTGTGGACTTAAAACATTTTTATTGTGCAGTACTTATTTATAGGTTTAACTTGGGACTAGAATCCAATTTGTTGATGAATAATATAATATTATATATTTTTTACTGCTAAAAACCGACATCTGATATGTTAACATAGAATTATTAAAAAAGATAGGACTAATTTTTTAAGTGCAACTAACGACGAAGGAGTCAACATATTACACCATCAATTCGGTCAGACAGGTTCAAAAAGTTCGGTGAAAGTTTACGGAAGAACAAGTCTCCGCAAATATTAGAATAAAAAAAACCGTCGTTAGCCTAACTGTGAATGGGATTAGTCCTGTAAAGGAGAAAAGACCATGTATGTGAAAAAAAATAGAAATCTAGTCAAAGGCCTTAGCTTAGATATGCACTTTTAAACGTGCTATTCTGTGCCTGGCAGCGTTGGTGTTGACTTGTCTGAACCAGTTCCATTTTTTTTAGCGTTGGCACATCATACATTTACTGTTGATGAGGTTGCTTCCAGAATCAGAGGTCTTGATTCCAACAAAAGTGAGGGTCCTGATGGATTACCACCAGCCCTCTTAAAGGGCTGCTGTGACACTGTCTGCTCCTCTTTGTGCAATTTTTCAAAGTTCTTTCGACAAGGGGATATTTCCTTCTGCTTGGAAGTTTTCTAACCTTGTGCCTATCTACAAAAAGGGAAATAGGGCTGATGTAGCTAACTACACAGGCATTTCGATAATTTCTAAGATTCCAAAATTATTCGAAGACGTCATTACGGATGAATTATTTTCCACCTATAAAGATTATATTTCTCCTTTACAACACGGTTTTTATCGTGGTCGCTCTACGGCAACCAATCTCGCTATATTCCAGAACTATCTTTTTTCTTCGGTTGAGGCTGGTCGCCAGGTTGACGCTGTCTATACAGATTTGTCCAGGGCCTTTGACAGTGTGTGTCATGAATTGCTTCTGAGAAAGCTTTCTGATATCAGTATTTCAGGGAGTTACTTAAAGTGGTTCGGTTCCTACTTAGATCACCGTTATCAACGTGTTGTTGTGCTAAACTCGATATCTCGAGACATAGCAGTGACGTCTGGGGTGCCACAGGGTTCCCACATCGGTCCTGTACTGTTTCTGTTGTTAATTAACGATGTCACGTCTTGCTTTACAAATAGTAACTGCTTGTTATTTGCAGATGATTTGAAATTCTTCACCTCCGACACTGCCGATAGTTATGCGTTACAATCCGATTTAAATCGATTTATAAAATGGTGTAAAGCGAATTCTCTTTCCCTTAATATTGCGAAATGTACTACTATCCATTTCACAAAATCTCTTGCACCCACCCAAAATGTCTATAAAATTGGTGACTCAATCCTGAAAACTTCTTCCACAGTGAATGACTTGGGTGTAATTTTTGACGAAGGCTTATCGTTTAACCTTCATATCGACACAATCGTATGCAGAGCATTCAGAATGTTGGGCTTCATTAAGAGACATTCCCGACATTCACCTGCACGAAGGCCATTATGTCACTGTATAACTGCTTGGTAAGAAGTGTACTCGAATATTGCTCAGTTATCTGGCAGCCCCGTTATGTTTGCCATATCGATAGGATTGAGAGAGTACAACATAAATTCATCAAATTTTTGTTATTTAAATATCGTTTTCCATATCAAGACGTCTGCTATGAAACTAGATTGCTTCTGTGTGGTATGCAGACGCTGGAGAATAACGTAGACAAGCTCTCCTCTTGTTTCTTTATAAACTGGTTAATGGGATGATTCACTGTAGTGATCTGCTGAGTTTGGTGGATTTCTTGGTCCCCAGGCGTCGAACTCGTCACACCTCCCTCTTCTTCGTGAAAGGACATAGGACCAATTATGGTCAAAACACGTTTATTGACCGCATGTGTCAAAATTATAACAAATTTTATTACAATTGTGACATCTTCAATATTGGTCTGTATTCTCTTAAGAGATGGCTAAGGTTTGGCGACGTCTGATTTAAGATTTAAGATTATATTTTTAAATTTTTAAACCCTTAATCGAGCATTTACTTAAATGGGACTGCTGTGATTGTGTGTTGATATCAAGGAAGTTTAAAGGTGTATGGAAGCCCAATACTGTAGAACAAAATAGTCCAGGCGTGCAGGGCAGCGGGAATCGGGGGATTGGCCCCGCGAAGTTTGCGCAATGAATAGTACGTCAGAGCCGCACTTCCATAATTCTTTGTTACTATCTATAAAGTTGACATCATCAAATGTCAAATTCAACATTCACTGATTTTTTTGCACAAAATTGTTGGTTTATTAAACGATACTACCATAGAATATTTAAAATTTTTGGGTAATACGATTTTATATCATCTGATATAATATGGAAAGAATAGATGGCGCCACTTTACAGCCTTCTATTTAAATGGTCGATATTTTGGATTTTTTGTATTTTTACCAAAATCTTTGTAAATAAATGAAAACACGATTTTTTTAAAATAAATTTCAAACATTGTCATGATAGTTTCATGTACTTATCCCCCAATTTTGTGAAAAAAAGGCAGTAGTAAATGAGTTTAATCTAATCCTAAGATTGTGGTTGTACAGGGTTTTCCCGTATAATTACGCACCCCTTTAAAATATTTATTTTTATAGATAGAAAAAATAGTTTATATGAAAGTTGAAAGGATTTTTCGAAGATTTTCATGGTGTAAGATAAAAAAACAAATGATGATCGGAAAATTAACAAATCACTATCAACTTCGTTATTTTAAATGGAACCCCAGGAAAAAGATTGAAAATTCAAATTTCAATCTTCCTCTTTTCAAATATATAAAACTTATTTATGTTCGGATAAACGAGTTGCAAGTTATTTGAATTTAAAATCTGTTTTTTAAAAAGCCATTTTAAGTTAGCCATTTTTTCCAAACCAAAAAAAATTTTTGGCAAAGTAATGGGTTTTACCATGGTTGGTTTAAAACCCAAAAACAAAAATTAAATTTTTAAACAAGTAATTTTGTTTATATTAATATATTATAAAAATATTTAAATTATAATAATATAATAATAATATATATATATATATATATATATATATATATATATATATATTTGAAAAGAGAAAGATTAGCAGAATTTGAATTTTTAATCATATACAGGGTGTCCCATTTAAAATAACGAAGTTGATAGTGATTTGGTAATTTTCCGATCATCATTTGTTTTTCTATCTTACACCATGAAAATCTTCATGAAAAATCCTGCAACTTTCATATAAACTATTTTTTTCTATCTATAAAAATAAAGATTTTAAAGGGGTGCGCAATTATACGGGAAAACCTGTACATTAAAAAGTGAAAATTTTTATAACTGCTTTTTAGGCATATACTTTTCACTAATAACAAACATTTATAAGACAGAATAACAGTGGTTAAAAATGTTTAGTAACCTTTGGTACCTAGGTATCCATTATAAGAGTATCCGTTAAATATTATGTGTCTACAGTATGTCGAGCTTAAAAAGTTGATAATGTAAGTTTATCAAACCAAAAATCTAATTTCTTTTTAAACAATTACAGAAAAAGCAAAAAGGAACTTTAACATAAAATTGTACTTTCTTTTATTTAATTAGAGGGACCTGTATATATTAAAATTTGCCTGGTCTGCCCAGTAATTAATAATTTTAATCCTTTAAAAGAATGTACTTAATTATTAAATGAAATAAAAGTACCTAAATGTAAACCTTATTTCTTTTAATAATCCACAGAAATACACAAACGTTTGGAAATCATATAAAAGATAGTTAAGATTCCCTTTACCTTTTCACTGCTATTTCCTATGAAATTTTCATTTTCTATTATTCATAATTGATATATTATTATTTATTCGGTTACCTAACGTTACGTCTCATAAGAAGCAACGAATTTAAATAAAAGACATACTAAACTAAAGTAAAAAATGCCGGGTATGTTACCCTTAGATTTGCAAGACAAAACCATACAACCTCTAGTCATTTTGTTACGATATTATAAGTAACAAACAATAAACACAAAATTGTAGTCACAATTTAATAAACACTAATCACTAAAATAAGAACGTTTTTATCAATCCAAAAAACATCTACACCCACAAAATATAATCACACAAAGCAAAATAATCGAAACTAATACGGCTCTCATAAAAGTATAATGTGTAAGTAGGCAACATATTAAATTATTTCGTGGAATTTCGTTATTGCGCAAAATCGGCGGGGCCAACTCTGACAGTTATTTTCATACTGGGCTGGACATTTTTTGATCGAATGGGCCATAGCATTGGGCTTCCATACACCTTTAAACTTCCTTGGTTGATATGTATTGTTTGAGTTTCCTGCTATGTAAAACTTCATCTTCTTGTAATATTTTTAGCAACTATTGTATGTAGTGCAGTTACAAGTTTTTTAAGCTTTTTTTATTTTGTATGTATTTTTAAGTTTTTTTTTGTTTTGTATGTTATTTCTTTTTTATATTAATTTTGTACCATTTAGGGATTTATCCCGTAGGGGACTTATGTAATAAATGAATAAATAAATAAATAAATAAATAAATAAATAGATATGCTGAGAGCAATGCTTTTATATCTACACCAGTAACTTCGCGAATGCATGCAAAACCTTTGGGTAAAAACTAGATTCCAGACTTTTACGACCGACTGTATTGTTGGACTGTTGTGTAAAATCAGCATTTCCAAACCTATTTTGAGATACAAAAATATAAAACCTAAAAATTACTGCAGTTTAAGCAACACAATTTATTCTTTAAAAAAACCCTTGGAAAGTCAATTTTGAATAAAAAATGCTTTAAAGTCCACTTTGTATGCACAGCGCGAGGCGTCGCTGCTGGAAAAGTTATGGTAACCAAGAAGTGACGGTCCAGGCGACAGCTCGACACATCGAAGAATCGTGACCCAGCGCCATATTGGGCAGGAAAAACAAAATGCACTTGGTAATGGCTAAAGAACCGAACAATAACGAGACGTAAGTTAACGTGTTTTTTTTTTTTCATTTATTGTTACGGTCATTAAAACGTAAAAAGGTTATTATAGGTACATATTTTTGTGGTTTCCTAAAATCGTCGTAAAACTTTTTACAGAGATGCCAAGACAAGACAATCATCATAAAAAAAAGAAATACATAAAAATTTGTTTTTCCACCTGATCGTTAAACATTTTCTTTACAATAGAGTTGTTATAAAGGCAGTGGCGGCTTTAAGTTTTTTATCCAAAAAGTGAGACATGGAACCCAAACGAAATATACAGGGTGTTCCAAATTTAATGGGACACAGAGCAACAGCAGATTCCTTAGGTCGAAATAAAGCAATTAACGTAAATTTTTCTTAACCCAAAGTTGATAATAACTAAGATATAGGGTGTTAAGTTTTTAATTTTGTTTTCATTTTTTCGTAACAATTTTTAACTAAAAAACATAGGGGACAAAATTGGGGATTTGGGGTTCTTTTTAGGCGAGAAATTCAAATTGTCCATATTTTGATGTTACTAGTAGGGGCGCGCTACGGTCTACCCCACTTTTTTAGATGCATAATTTTTTTTAAACTTTGATTGATTGATTGATAAACTAAATAAAAAGTTGGGTTTTGTGCGCTCGCCTGCAGCCTACAGGGCTTTTTTCTTTGGTATTTGTTTCAGTTAAAAGGTTTGACGCCTTAGACAGGTGTAGTACCCTTTTTTAATGTTCTTCGTTCCACCCCCCCGGTGGTTAGTGTCCACCATGAGGTTTTAAAATTTTGTTCTTATTGTAAGTGCAGGGCACTCATATATGATGTGAGAGGCTGTCTCTTCCTTTCGTCACATGTCTGAAATGGGTTCTTTTATAGATCCCATTGTGATATGTTTTTTTTAGAGTGCAGTGTCCGGTTATTAATCCTGTCATATTCTAATCTGTTCCTATTTAGTTTTAGTTTTAATTTTAGTATATTCAGTGTGTATTTAAAAAAATTACAAAATTCCCCTTGCGTAAAAAGTAATTTATTTGGTTCTAGGAACAACTGTCTTCGAGAAAAACGCATTTAAAGGACTCCCAATTTTTTTTTTTAATATTATTTGCAAAGTTGAACACGTGATCCCGGAAAAAAACCCAAAACCCCCCCAACCCCCCAAAACACCCTTTAAAGGTCATTTTTTGGGAGACCTTTGAGAGTGATTTTGGGGGGGTTAATTTTTTTCAGGTTTTGTCCCCGTGGAGATTTTGATCAGGTGCTGAATCTATTATTTTGGAAATTTGAAAACTTTTCAAAAACCATTTTCCATAAAAAAATTGCGGAGTCCTTTAAAAAACCGAAAATAGTTGCTTCTAGAGGCCAAATAAAAAATTTTTGACGAAAAAGGGAACTTTTTTTTTAATAAACAGGTCAATAAATATACTCAGTTAACATCAAAAGTATGGACGAAAGTAGGGATAGATAGTGCGTTCTGCGCCCTCCGCCTCCGGAGGAGCTTATTATCTCGAAATCTTGACGTCATACATTAATTAGGAATCTTGGGTGAGGCTTATTTATAGTACTGCGCATGCGCAAAAAAAAAAAGGCGCTTGTCACCTGTCAAATGCCACCTGGGGCAAATATTTCGCGAACCACGTGACTTAGGAAATTTATTTGGGATTAGTTGTATCTAGGTCTTACGCAAGCGCTAAAATGAGTCCGTCACCTGTCAACTGTCATATATCGCGAACCACGTGACTTAGGAAATTTAGCTTACGTGGATGAGTTGGGATCTTAGGTCTACGCAAGGGTAAAAGAATGGTTCAACCCCAAACGCCAAATGAATCACCGACTGGAAATGTGAACGATTTGGCACTATGTTCGATTCTGCATGATAATTCTTAGGTCTTACGCAAGCGTTAAAAAAATGGCGTCTGCGCTGTCAAATGTATCTACCTAACAATTTTGGAACCACGTGACTTAGAACCGCTTACGTGGATAGACATAATTAGGGTCTTACGCATGCGTTAAAATAATGGGTCTGTATAATGTTACTTGTCAAAAATCAAATGTCAAACCAACATGTGGGGGCCCCCACGCTTTAAACACCAGGCTTGGGGCGTAGGTCGTAAGGGGTGAAGAGTCTTATTATTATATTAATTAAATTTTTGAATAGTTAATGTCAAACACATTGTATATATTAAATTAATTTATTTAAACCACATATACAGGGTGAATCAAAAAAAGGTAATTTTAAATTTGTATAACATTACATAAAATTACAATACTACGTTCTACTAACTATACTTAACCTAAAATTACAATTATCTCTATGTAAGGAAAATATATTTATAAATCTTTTACAGATCCTATTAATTGAATATCTAATAAGTTTATCATGAATAATTAAACAGTAGGCACTGGTGTTAGCGGAAAGTTTTCTTTTGTTTCAATCTCTATCTTACATCAATAATACCAGAATTTAATATTTCAATCTGTCTTGAACAATCAATTACAATTAGAGGCGCATACTTTTTTAAAATTTTTGGGAGTAAAAAAATGGTTCGTTTTCTTTCTCGTAGTAGCTCTTTGAAATTCGGGAAAACATTTCATAAAGAGTAGCTATTAGTCCTCTTGAAATCTCCAAATTTAAATTATCATACGGATAAAATTTGAATTTAAAAAAAACTTTACATTTGAAATTTACAATAAAATAAAAATTTTTTGGGGAAAAATTTTTCCTTTTTGGGCTGTTTGAAACCTAAAATTATCCATCGGGGTTTTTTTCCACCCGCACCAAATTTTTAAATTCCAGGTGTTGTTTTCCATTGGAAAATTTTATGGATGTTTTTGTGAGTTCCCAGCTTCTAAAACCGATATCCAATTTCCCGGGTTTCCCTTTTCAATAAGTTTTAAAAGCTCTATCCGTTCAACATCAGATACTGTAAAAAGGGGTACCCCCAAAAAAATCTTACCAATAGTAACTACTACATTTTCTGCATCAGCCGTATTAATAATGGGGTTTTTAAAGTTCAGGGGCTTCTTACTAACACCAATTCGTGCTTAACATTTATGAGTATTTTTTGGGGAAAATATTCCTGAAAAGACTTTGTATGGGGGTTCATGAATATAATGTTGACTTGTGAAAAGGGTGCATCAAAGATCTTTTTATAAATGGTTTAAAATTTGACTATTATATGTTTCCTATTAAGATTGGAATAATTGAATATGTTAACATTGACTCACCTTTTTAAAAAATTTTATTAACAAAAAAAAAAATAAAGTACCAAGGATTTATTTAGCAAGAGTTAAAATTTGGGATAAAATTACGTTTTTAGGGGGTAAACTTAAATCACATACTAAAATATCTGTTGAGTTTGTAATTAAATATCCTATTTCATAGGTTTGGTTTTATAGATACATCTTTGAAATTTTTTTGGTTAAGTATAGTTAGTAGAACGATTGTAATTTTATGTAATGTTAGTAGCAAATTAAATATAGCCTATTTTTGATTCACCCTGTATATGGGGGTTTAAAAAATTAATTTAATATATACAATGTGTTTTATTATTTACTTTTAAAAAAAATTTAAGATTAATATAATAATAAGACTTTAAACCCCCCCAAAAACCCCCCATGCCCCAAGCCTGGTGCTTGCGGGGGGGGCCCCCATGTTAGGTTTGACATTTGATGTTTGACAAGTGACATTTTACAGACGCTATTATTTTAAGGGGATGCAAACCTTAAAATTATGTCTCATCCACGTAAGAGTTCTAAGTCACGTGGTTCGCGAATACACGGGATAGATGACATTTGACAGCTGACAGACGCCATTTTTTTAACGCTTGCGTAAGACCCTAAGATACATCTCATCCACGTAAGATAAATTTCCTAAGTCACGTGGTTCGCGAAATATGACAGTTGACAGGTGACATTTGACAGGTGACAGGCGCCATTTTTTTTAGCGCTTGCGTAAGACCCTAAGATACAACTCATCCACGTAAGCTAAATTTCCTAAGTCACGTGGTTCGCGAAATATGACAGTTGACAGGTGGCATTTGACAGGTGACAAGCGCCATTTTTTTGCGCATGCGCAGTACTCTAAAATAAGCCTCACCCAAGATTCCTAATTAATGTATGACGTCAAGATTTCGAGATAATAAGCTCCTCCGGAGGCGGAGGGCGCAGAACGCACTATCTATCCCTACTGACGAACTTGAATTTCTCGCCTCAAAGAACCCCCAAATCCCCAATTTTGTACCGCTATGTCATTTAGGTAAGAAATTATTACTAAAAAACGAAAACAAAATTAAAAGCTTAACACCCTATATTTTAGCTATTATCAACTTTGTGATAAGGCAAGTTTACGTAATTGCATTATTTCGACCTAAGGAATCTGCCGTTGCTCTGTGTCCAATTACTTTTGGGACACCCTGTATACCGAAAGCTATTGGCCTCAAATGGAACACTGTCGTAAAGAAAATTTTCATTTTAGAGTTTGCAAAAGAAAGTGGATTTTTTTTAGGAGCTCCCCCCAGAGAAAAATTAGACTTTCAAAAGCAAACTTTTTTATTTGTATTCCGATTTTCCAGATTTTTTCATCAGTTTGTAGGTACATGTATTAACATGTTTTTTATTATTCTGTATGTATTGACATATTTTCATTATTCACTTTTTGTGCAGCTCTTACAAGAAAAAAGATAATGAGATAATTTTAAAAAACAAAATTTTAGGAATACCTCCATGAATATACAAAAGGGCTTTTAAACAAAATTTACTACCTCAATTTTTTCCACAGGGTGTTTTAAAGTTAGAACAGAATACAATGTTTCCATTTACACACCTATAATATCACCTAAGCAAAAAGTGAAGTGAAGTGAATCAGAATATTAAAAAACTATGCCAAAGATGCATACCTACAAAATGATAAAAATAATCCTAAAAATCGTAATGTAAATAAAAAAGTTATCCAGATTTTTTTTTGCCGGGGAGTGTATAATATGCCGTTTTTAAATATACTTTAAAATTATGTTAGTTAATATTGAATAAGTTATTCATGGCCAATAAACCCTTACATACACTACTGCAAAAAATTAAGGGAGTAAGAAAAAATGGTAAATTTTTTAGTGATTTTTGGAGGGGTATTTTTCTGTGAAAAATGGTCGTATAAAAAGCATCTTAAAGCTTAAAGACTCTAGATTTTAGATCTTTTGACCAAACATTTTGAAAAGCAACAGTTATCCAGTAATTCGAAGAAATAACACAAAAAAATGAAAATATTTTGTGTTTTTCTTTTGGGTCCACGGGCTTGAATAATTTTTTTACAATAAAATGACGGTATATACTTGATAGCCTGTTCATTCAGCTTCATTTTTCTATTTTTAATTTTTTTCACGATGATTGGTTCCAGAGATATCCGACTTTAAATCAAAAATCCTTTTTGCGTTTAAACCATTAATATTTTAAGCAACACCAAGGACAGAAAATTGACGGGCAGTTCCAGAATCGGTAATAAATTTCTACAAAGTCAGCTTGCAGCCGTTATTTTTTTTTAATCCTCAATATTAACCTAAAAAAGTGAGAAAAAGACTTGTTTCCTTGTTCCGAATGTTAGCACGAATATTTATATCCCAATGCACCCCCAACAACCCTGCGAATCGGCAGATCGAACAATCGAGTGGTTTTTTCAGAAAGAATTAAAGAAGCAAAATTTACATTCTGGGTACACTGTAAGCCCAGTTTTTTGGGAACTATCACTGTGCAAAGTTTGAAAAGAACTGACCAAGCCCATTTTCCGTATGTAAATTTTGCTTCTTTAATTTTTTCTAAAATTTTAATTTCAATCAAACGGTTTAGTAAAACCACTCGATCTGCTGATTCGCAGGTTGTTGGGAGTGCATTGGGGTATAAAAATTCGTGCAAACATAGGACTCCTCATTAATATTCGCAAAAATGTGAAGGATTTTTCGGAACAAGGAAAAAAGTTTTTTTTTCACTTTTTTTAGGTTAAAATTAAAGACAAAAAAAATGAACGGCCGCAAACTAACTTTGTAGAAAATTTATTGCCGATTTTGGATCTGCCCTTTAATTTTATGCTGAAATATGGATGCTTAAAGCCAAAAGGATCATTTTGCATTTAAAGTCAGATATCTCTGGAACCAATCATCGTAGAGAAAAATTAAAAAAAGGAAAATTAATTTAAATAAACCGGCTATCAAGTCTATACATCATTTTATTGTAAAAAAAAATCCAACCTCGTGGACTCAAAACAAAAACATAAAAAATTTGCAATTTTTTTTTGTGTTATTCCTTTAAAATACTTGATAACCGTCGCTCTTAAAAATGTTTGATCAAAAGATCTAAAAACTAGAATCTTCAAGCTTTAAGATGCTTTATTTACGATCTCGATACGGCCATTTTTTAAAGAAATATAGCCCTCCAAAAATCACTAAAAAATGCACAATTTTTTCTTACTCCCTTAACCGTTTGCAGTAGTGTATTTAAGCTAAGCTTTAAATTACCCAGTGTTTAAAATTTTTAAAATCTAGCTAGACGGTTCTCTAACCATACCTAATAGTCACCGAATTTTTTTACTTTGCCCTATTTAGCGCCATAAATAATTATCTTCCGGCACTCTTAAAATTTTAAAAATTCAAATCAAGCGCGAACGTTGAACGCTGCAGTTAAATATGTAGTTGGTTGTCTACGACGTTTCATTATGTTCACTTGGTTGAGAGACGATATTTTATAAATTATTTACGTTTCACAACATTGAAACTTAGTCAAAGTTGCATGCGAATAAACAATGTTCGACTTTAAAGACGTATTCCGTTGTTCTTGCTCCTTTGTTCGAGTTAGATAAAAGTACAAACAAGACGCAGAAGGAAATAAAACACTAAGCAGCATTGCAATTCGATGGTCTTTTCAAATTAACTTCTAACCAAAAATGAATGGAAGTTAGTATAAAGCGTTAATTTAATTTATTTTTTTACCTTATTTTTGACAGGTAATATAGAGATTGAAAGCTTCTATTATGCTTTTTTACTTTCCCGGTATTCAAACATATATGTTATAAATACCCATCGTACTTCATATACAAAAGCAACTTAAGTTCAAAAATCTAAAATTTTATGTTTTTGTGTAAATAAGCTTTAAAAAAATCCATACTATATTGGGAAAATTCGTAAGTGAATTTTTTTGGTTAACTCTAGAAGCAGCTAGTGTCATTTTTAAATTCTTTAAAACCGCAACGAATTGCGCGAATTAATAAAAGCAATTTTATATCATTACTAGAAGAAAACTATTTTCCAAGATCCCATACAGTTTTTTTTTAATTTAAAAGTTTAATCTATTTTTTAATATTATATTTTTTTAAATTCAAGATATAATTAAAGTTTTACACACACGTTTCTTTTTTATATTTTTTACGTATGTTAACACCTTTAAATGTATTATACATTTTATTTTGTGTGTCAGGCCTGGAATGTTATTTTAGAATAAATTGTGTTTTTTTTATTAAAAGTAACAACTCAAAAATAATATTTAAAAAAATCTACTTACTCTAACTTACATAAAGATAAAAAGTCAAGCTAAAATCTGGTTACTTAAAGGCGCGTACAGACATAGAACAAAACATCGTATCGTAACACGTTCGTATCATGATACTATTACTCGAGAAGATAAACCCACGCGCATGAGAAAACCATCTTCCCCCCCGACGTCACTTGATGACAAATTTCCCCAGAAACCAAGGGTAATAAACCTAACAAGGAGTGGGTCGATCCCATTTAAGCCCATATAAACCAATTTAAATGTCAATTGGTATTTGTGACGTAATCTGTTTGCCTTTTGTTTTGTTTACAAGTAATATAAAGTCTTAATTTTTTTTAAAAATTATAAAAATTTAAGGGGTTTAATAGTAAGGGAACATATCCAAAATAGTTTTAAAAGTTGAATATTTAACAAAAAAAAAAAAAAAAAATCTGCCTTTTTGGGGAAAATGGGCAAACGGTGACGTCCAAACATAACCTATATCTGCGGACAAATAGTAAAAATCGAGCACTCCTTGTTAAGTTTATACCCTTTTCCCCGAAACAGCGAGTTTTAATATGGCGTCTGATTTCGGTTTTTATGTTGATGGATTTTTTGTATTGTTTATTTATTTTTTTAAACCAAAACCCAGATTTTTTTTTAATTTTTCGTAAAAAAAATCACCCCCTATTTCACAATTTAAATGGGGAGTCATCAATGTTGACTAAAAATTATTTAAAATCGCAAATGGATTTAGCCAAATCTGTATTTTAAAAAAATTTAATGTTAAAAGAGATATTAAAAAAACCAAAGTAAGAAAGAGAAAAAAAACGAAAATTATAAAATAGATTAATAATTAAATTTGGTTTTCTTGTGTAAATTTGTTAATTTTCTAAGTACTAATATATTCTTTAAAAAATAAACAGAATTGTTAAACATTACAGTGTTATTTTCTTAACACCTCTACCCATGAGCAATATAAAAAATATAGACTATCCTTTATAGGTAGGTATAGCGCATAAAACTCAATAAAAATTTTAAAAATTGTCACAATACGCTGTATATTAATCCTCTAATTTTGTTTTTTTTTTTTTTTGCAACATAACAAAATATGTACTGATATTTTTCTGCAGAAGTATTAGTCTAAAGTAGGTAACTAAAATTATTTAAATAAAAACCATAAATCATTTTTTTGCGCTATAAAGTGTTATTAGTTTATTATTAATTAACAAGCCTTTAGACTTTTTATATTGCATATGTTTAAATTAAAATACTTTAAATAATTATAATCGTTTGTTGTTCGTTTTTTAAACCTTAATTAATGTCAAACGGGAATTTATATTATTTATTCTATAATCTTAATTTTTTAAAGGCTTATTATCATAGCACGGATCCTCCTAAATCCTCACATACTAATATAGGGGAAAATATCTTGCGTACATACTCATTATAATAACTGCATAGAATATCTCATACACCAATATATAATAATCATAAGAAATGCCAAAATACAATAAACGTTAAAAAAGGCTCTAAAACACTGCTTTCCCAACCGACAAGCAGAATTTTTGTCATCGAGTGACGTCATGCGCAACGTCGTACGAAACTGAATCGCCAAGTGGGTTTATCTTCTCGAGTAATAGTATCATGCGTTCGTATTATGTTCGCGTAATCTGTGTGGACGGTACATCGTAACAGCGTAACTCTGTAATATCGGAACATCACGGCGTCCCATCAGTTGTCGGTTTTTCAGCGTCACTTCAAAGAGATGATATGGGCTGATGTTGCGTCGTCTGTTTGCAAGTTTGGACGGGAATGCGTAACAAGAGCGCGCCAATACATTTATTTTTATTAATTAAAATGGTACATGGAAAAATATGGAACGTCAGAATGTTCTGCTATATGTTATACGACGTTGTTTTGTTACACAATAATTTATCGAAACACCGAACTTCGATGCGTAACAAAAAATTGTTGCGCGACGATGTTGCGAAACGAAGATTTGTTCTTTGTCTGTACGCGCCTTAAGCTTATAAAGTTCTCTTTGTTATTCAGAAATAGCGAACACTATTGTACACTTTTTTTACGTAAACGCTCTTATGGAAGGTGTATTTTAGGACTATGTAGGCAGAAAAGTGCAAAAAAGTGTAAATTGTTTCTGTATAACAAACATACCTGTAATTACAAATAAAAATATTTAATATTTTGTTTGGATCTATTGTTAATTTACCTTTTTTGAATGCGTCACTTTTTAGGAGGATATGCGTTATAATATGGCACAGGGAAAGTATTTTTATGCATCAATTTTTATTTTCGTTTCCCTAACGTTTAGGGCTCTTAGATTTCAAAAAACCTGTTTTCGAAAAAATATGGATATCTGTATGTTTGTCCGCAGTCAATTTTTTCTCTAACCATAACAAGAAAATGCGAAATCCAAATTAAACCAAAAGAGGTATAAAAATGTTTGGAAAATATACAGATTCTATTAAATTGGGTAAGTTGTGGGCGTACGTTCACTGAGTTTTTTAAGGGATTAAATGTGAAAAAAACCATATGTAAACAACACGGAAACAGAATTGAATTAAATTGGATGCAATAATTGTTGGAGGGATGTTTATTCTGAAAAATATGTAAGTCACGGGTGTAAATGAACGGGTTCTTTTAAATGGGTAAAAGTTAAAAAATCATATGAAGAGAACGAGATACTCGAATTGAACCAAATATGGTATAGTAATGGGTTTAGAGTAGATATCAAATCCCAATATTGTGTGAGTCATAGCCAAGGAAGTTTGAAGGTTAATGGAAGCCCAAAAGCTACGGCCTATTCGATTAAAAATGTCCGGCCCACTATGAAAACAACTGTCATGAGAGGTCCTCCCGATTCTGCGCAGTAACAAAATTTCCCAAAATATTGTTATGTGATGCCACACAGTTTATAGGTATGGTACGTTTCACAATAATTCGTTGATTTCTTAACCGCAATAAAATTTAAATTACAACCCTCAGTGGAAATTCCAACCATAAATAGGTTGCCTGACAAATATCTATTGTCTAGGCACCGCACCTTTTGAAAGGGTACAGGTCCTGATTACCTACTAAAATAATAGTTTAGGTTAGCCATTTTGGATGCTCAATAACACACACGAAAATACCTTGACAAACTCCAAACGACTGATAAACTAAGACGAAAAGACTTTGTTTTATATTCAACACCTGCAATTTGCCCTTATCCTACATAATACACCAAAAAGTAGGTACAATAATAAATAAAGGAAATTTTAAGTCCGGACTAACATGCGGATACCCAAAGTAAATTTAGTTTTACGACTAACAGTAGCAGGTAAAAGAAATCAACGAATTATTGTGAAACATACCATACGCAAATAGTCACTCGATTAATCGGTTTTTTCGGGTCGTAGGCGTAGATCCAAGCTTCATCTTTCGCAATAATCGGCTCAGTAAACTGAGGACCAAAATTCAGATGCCATGGCAGAATTGCGACCTACACGCAAAAGTTGACGGTTCCTACTTTTAGTAATTTATCATTTATCAAGTCTGAAAAATAAAAAGTGGCCTTAACTAACAAGAACTAACCATGATCGACCAGAACTAAGGGCTTTTCAATTTGGGAAAATAAAAAGTCGCTTTAAATAACCAGAACCAACCATGACCGACCACAATTAAGGGCTTTTGAATTTGTCTAAATTATCCATACATAGAAGTTATTAACAAAATTTTAAGAATTTTAAATGTGGTATTTATTATGGGTCGCAATAAGTCCATCATGTTTGGGAATTTTGTAATTTTTATCTTCTTTAATTTGGTCCTCAGTTTATTTTTAGAATTATTAATCCCTGTTTCAGACGGTCGTCAGTTAACATGTCATAAAGAGATTAAGTCCTCAGTTTACATACTCCGATAAAAATGCATTTTATAACCTCTTGGTAGTTAAAAAAGATTTCAATTCAACGTTTTTTTCCCAAAAAACTGAACGATTTTGGAACCAAACGAGATTTGACGCGTCTAAGGCACAACAGATTTTTTAAAATTGTATTTACCGAACCTTTTGAAATGCCATCACCAAAGGCAGATCATTCCGCAAACAAAAATTTGGGACAAATTTTTTCTAACAAAATCAGACATAGTGAAAATTGATAAGCTCACTTTCGTTATGTTTGTAAAAATCATAAGTACAGTACATTCCACAATAATTCGTTGATTTCTCGTTTTACCTGCTACTGTTAGTCGTAAAACTCAATAAACTTTGGGTACCCGCATGTAGGTCTGGACTTAAAATTTTCTTTATTTATTATTGTACCTAATTTTTGGTATATTATGTAGGTCAAAGGCAAATTGCAGGTGTTCAATATAAAGCAGAGTCTTTTCATCTTAGTTCATCAGTCGTTTGTCAAAGTATTTTCGTATGTGTTATTGAGCATCCAAAATAGCTAACCTAAACTATTAATATTTGTAGGTAATCAGGACCTGTACCCTTTTAAAAGGTGCGGTGCCTACACAATAGATATTTGTCAGGCAACTTCTGAGGGTTGTCATTTAAATTTTATTGCGGTCGAGGAATCAACGAAATATTGTGGAATGTACCATAAAACACGGATAGTTCTGCAGCAATTGATTAAATTGACATAAAACTTAAAATATCAAGAACAGTACTATGAACCTACCAATTATAATTATATGCTTTCATAACTCCTGCGAATCGACCACCACAGTGGCAGTTAAAAACGTACATGAAATCGTACGTTGTTTTTATAGTTAAACGTTATTCGAAATTATGGATTCTTATTTAAATTACATGTATTCCTTATGGTTTATTCAATATCCTCTAAAAGCTATAATATAGTTCGCACCAAACAACCAGATTCATTCATTCATTCAATTTTTTTTCATACGTACCTCATTTATGTGCTTATAGGTCTTTATTAGATCCACACTAAGCTTCCTTAACGGTGCCGTTGATGGATCCCGGAATGTAAGGGGTATCCGCGCCTGCATAGCTTGAATATCTGTCGAGGAAGGCGCGCTCGTTGCCAGAGAAGCTGGCATGGAGCCACCCAATGGGTCGTCTGCCACCAGTCGTCCATAGAGAGGCACGTGACGCCGCTGCTGCTGGGTTGTGGGGTCGCTTGATGCTGAGACCGGCACTAAAACGAAGAGAAACAAATGGTAAAATCACAGCTACAATGAAATCTAAATTTAAACGTAAAATTTATAAAACGGTGCTGTTTAGTAAAAATGGATTTTGCTGAAATTGGTATTCTGTAATTTTTAATATACCGGGTGGTGTGTCGCCGAGCGAAACAAAGTTATCTTACATTTTCCAGAAAAAATGTAAGATAACTTTTTAAAGAGACTAATCTGACAAGCCCTCGTGCCAAGTTTCAAAAAATTTTAATAAGCGAATCTTAAATTATTCAATTAAATGTATTGGCAAAATTACCAAATTTTCGGTTCAGGTAAAACCAAACAGGCACCAGTAAAATGAATATTGTCATCGACATAAGGAAAAGTGTCAATAAATCAGTGACAGTCGGTAAGTATTTGAAAAAAAAATGAATTATTCAATCGACGAAAATGTATCCATAATTAGGTGGCATTATGCGGGAAACAGTTTTAGAGCAGTATCTGAAATATTTTCAGATTATTTCCCCACCAAGCCCATTCCGTCCATTTCAACTATTAAACGTATTGTCAGTAGGTTCGTGTCCAAAGGTACCGTAATAAATAATTGTAAATGTTCAACTCAGGATATCAAAAATAGAGCCGAAGAAAGGAGAACAGAGATCTTAATATTCTACTGAGTGTGGAGGAAAACAAAATGGTTAGTACAAGGATTCTTGGGCAGAGGTAAATAAACATCATACAACGGTATTGCGCACTTTGAAAAAACACAAATTTTATTCGTATAAATTCGAAAAACATCAAGAGCTGCAGGAAGGAGATGAAGAGCGAAGAATGGCATTTTGTTTTGAAATGATGGGAAAAGCAAATAACGATAGAAATTTTTAAAGAAATATTTGTTTCAACCTCAACAATGAACCAAATGTTCAGAATTTCCGGTATTACAGCCAAGAAAATGAACATCGCTTTGTTCATACTCGGACACAATATCCCCAAAAAACAAATGTATTCGTGGGTATTATCGGACACCATATCATTGGACCCTTTTTATGGACTATAATAAACTGACAGCCGAAACCTATTTGGACTTATTTCAAAATTAAATTGGACCCGCCTTGGAAGAAGTTGTTCGGGAAGATCAAATGATCTGGTACCAAATGGATGGCTGTACATAATGCCCGTATGGTTAGATAGTACCTGGAAAATGCTTTTAACGGCAATATTATTGGTCCACGGTACCGGATACTTTGGCCAGCCGACATGATCTTTCAACGAATGACTTCATTCTGTGGGGTCACTTAAAAAGTGTCATTTATAAAAGTGTAAAATTTGAGAATCTAAACCAGCTACAAAACGCTATTTCGTTAGAATATAATAAAATTTCGCAATGTCAACTTAGCAACGTTAGAAATAAATTTTATGATCGGTTGGGATATTGTTTAGCTGTTAATGGGGAGTTGTCTGAACATTTGATTAATGTTTTTATGTAATTCTCTATTATTTTAAAAAAAGATATTGTATTTTATTTCTTTTTATTTTTTCACACCTAGTAAAATATGAGTTCAGTTCTCTCTTTTTTCGGATCTATTTTCGATCTTCTGAGTTAAACATCTACAATTATTTATTGCGATGGCTTTGGACTCGAATTTACTGACAATACGTTTAATGATTGAAATGGACCAGATAGGCTTGATAGGAAAATAAATTGAAAATATTTCAGATACTGCTATTGGTTTAATTAAATTCTAGTATGATAAAATTATTTTTTTAATGATCGATAGTAATAATTGTTATTAGTTAAACTTAATTGTTACATTAAATAAAAGGTTTGATAAAAAAAATAATGTTAACGTGTCTTTTACTTCGAATGTAATGGTTGTGAGATTGATAAGAGAGAGAAAAAAAACAAATACTTTTGAGGAAAATTTCATCCTACTCGGTATAGCCGTTTTTGTTTTAGAGTATCAACAAAACGACAGATAAACGAAATTGAGAAACACCTTTTTTTCGCGATCTAAGGACCCCTGCAAAAATGTCGAGGTACCATTTTTTTCGAGATTACAATTCGTGTCTCTTGCGAGAAAAACAAATAGGTAGTGATCTGTTTACGTATGTTACCGTCATGTTATCCCCCATAAAAAGACATCTTGAGCTTCGGCCAGTTTTAGGAGAAACATTTTAGCACGTAGAAAAAGTAAATAGGCTTTTAAGTGATAGGTACATAAATTGGTAGAAGGGACTAAACGGTAGTTAATTAGTATAAGGTTGTTGATTCAGTGTGTTAAATGGACCGAAATGTCAACAAAGAAAAGCGTTTTAGATATCTTAACTTACGAGATAAATAAATAACAGTTTCAGATAGACCCCTCTTATATGGGGTGTTAATAAGAGTGATATTTAAGTATGTAGCCAAACTGAAAGGGGTTGTTTTTGAAGAAATATGTTCTATTGGCCTAATTTTTTTAGCTTACTTTAATAAAGGTGATATTTATTTATAAATGCACAATGTAATACACAAGCCAAGTATCACAGAAGTAACAATATATAAAAACATTGTAAAAAAATTATACATTTTTTAAATTAAAATAATACTTGATTGTCTGGGCTTAATGTTGAGGTAATTTCAGGAAACCCTAAAATCAATTACCTCACCACCATTCCTATTTTTTTAGAATAATAAATGTACCTGTCACCACAAGTTAATCTGTCATTTGTGACATAATGCCAAATTTTTTATTAAAAAAAGTATACTATATAAAGTGCGGTAACTCGGTTTTTAACGCAAGCAAGTGAAGTTTGCAATTCACTTACGAGCGCTAAAAACCATTACTGCACGAGATATACATATACACGGCTGAAAACCAATTTATATGCATGCAGAGATGGCGCGCCAGTGTTGCCAACTCTCAAAAATTTATCCCCCTAAAGCCTCAATCAAACACCCAAAATCCCTCACAATTACTGGAAATTCCCCCTAAAAAATTTCATTATTTATAAGATAAATAATTAAATATTTTTACATAAATAATACATTAAAAATAATTAATAAATAATAAAATATCATTAAACAAATCATAAATTCAAAACAATCAATAAATAATTTCATTTAGCAACATTTTTTTATATTTTTTATTCATAAATTATATAAAGCTTCAAGTAACAAATCATTTTCTTCAGATTTTGACTTTTTAAAGTCATACATATTCACATTGAATAATTTTAACATTTTTGCGGACGGTTGAAATGTACAAATTTTTTGTCTATTATCTTTTACAGTAAGTTTTAGTCATACAAGGTGTCCCAAAAATGAATATTATTGGCTAGATTGGATTATCCCATTGCCTATACTCTACACCCTTATTTTGCTTAATTTAACATTTGAAAAAAAAAATAAATATTTGAAGTTATTAAAATCCCTAAGAAACCCCTAAAAATAAAGCATCCCTAAAAAAATTCCATCCCACTTTTTTCCCTTAAATTTGGGGGAAAACCCCTAAGTTGGCAATACTGTGGCGCGCAGACTTGAGCGAAATAAAGACAGGCAGAAAACGTGCTGTGGCCGATTTCCCTTCTACCGGCCCAACAAGAAGAAGAGAATTCGGCAGACGGCAATCGGCACCCGGCAGTATCAGCCGGACCCCGGCCGTACAGGAGTAATTGTAAATCGCATTTTTTTGAAGATTTTCTTACGATATTTTCGTTTTTATGCGGTCATGTTAATCACTGTTGTATTTAATACTACAGCAATTAAAAGGTTGTTGAATTTTTATCAGACTTAAGCCTAAAAATAAAAACTGCTAATCTAAAAAAAAACTTATGAACATTCTTACTAATTAATGAAAATAATAGTAATCTTCCTAATAATGTTTCTATCACTTTAAGTGATGCAGAAAACAGTTGGATCCTACTCTATTGCATTAAAATTGGCATGCAAACTTTTGCCTTACCAATCGTGTAAACACTATTTTATCTACAACCGTGGCAATTTAAATTCATTCCAAAAGTATTAAATTTTTTTTTCAGTGTCTTCAAAATCTGACAACAAAATATCAAGCAGCAACAAGTTTTTCACGCAAAATTCAAAATGTTAATTATTGTTTAAAATTATTAATATTTTATTTTTAAAGTTTCTTTTCTAAATCTAATTTAATTTAAATTTAATTAAGTACAGCGATTTTCTATTTGCGTGCAAATTCCCCTTCCCTGCGAAGCGCTTTCTTTTACTATCTAAAAATATTTTATTAAGTCCCCAACATATAAAACATTTAAAGTATAAAATCAAAGTGTTCTGTTTTAGGTAATATTTACGAGATGAATGAATTTTTGGCAAATAAATGTACTTAGAAAACTCGTACCCATGAGTGGAATGGTTTATTACCAGTTGCGTAGAAACTAACCTATATCTACAATGCACATATAATATGAGAAAATGATATTGACTAATCCATTTTTTAAAATAAATCACAACGTTATGCTTTACAATCAAAGTTAAAAAGAGAAAAATCCCAATAAAAATTTTTAATTTTTTCTTCTTGTATGCCCTTTTAGACTTTCAACTATCTTCAATTTTTCTTGATAACCGTTTAAATCTGGAATCTCGGGCCTGAAACCTTGAACATTTTTTTGGGTAAACCACTTCTTAACTATTTTTGCCGTGTGTTTGGGATCGTTATCGTGCTGAAACACAAATTTTAAAGGCATTTCCCATTCAGCATATTGTAGCTTAACATCTTCTAATATCACACGATATAAGAATCGATCCATCTTATTATCAATTTTTTTAATAGGACCCATTCCATACGCAGAAAAGCAACCCCAAACCCTTATGTTGCCACCGTTTAAATGTGCCAATAACGTACTTATGGTCAAGTCTTTTTTTACTAGGTCGATGAATAATCGATAAATGACTTATCACTAAATAATACTTTTCTCCAATCCTTGGCGGTCCAGTGTAAGTGACGAGTGGCAAACAACATCCGAGCATCTCGGATTTTTTTGACAGGAATGGTTTTTTTGCTGCTCTTCTTCCGGCTTCTCTCAAGTTGGACGGCTCTCGAACACATATTTTGCATACCCAATTCTGCTAGAATCTGATTTGCAGATAATCATGGAGGACTCTGACTAAGTCTTTTAATTCTCCGATCCTCTTGCTTCGTTGTTTTTCTTTTTCTTCCCCCTCGTTTCAAGTTTACAACCCTTTCACGATGCCGAAAATTTTGAATAATTTTTTAAACAACCTGTTTTGATACCCCAAAGTCTTTTTTTATTGTTTTCTGTGGTACCCCAGACTTACAAGCCTCTATAATTTTTGTTTAAGATCAACCGAATAATGTATTCCACGAGGCATCTTGCACTAATAAACTCTACTGTGTACGGTTATCGTTAGTTAAACTCAACTATAGACCAGAAAATGAAGAGAAAAAAGTGTCGCTTTAATTTTGTCGCCGAATATGTATCTTAAGCCGTGTCCACACCGAAAGCAACACATAGGAACATTGTGTTTATGTTGCTTGTTTGTGGAACTTGTTCCTGATTGTTTCTTAAAGATTCTTGAGGTTTCTCAATGTTTACGGTTGCAGAAACAAATGTTCCTATAAGTTTCTTGTTTTCATATTTCGCGGTATAGATCAAAGGAAATTTGGAAATATTGGTAAACATTTTTGTTTGTCAGTCGCAGTGTGGACAGATTGTAGCTTGATTCAGAAACTAGTGCGTCGTGTGTGTTGTGAGGACGGTACTTATATTGAATTTATAGTTTTTTTAGAGTTTATATTAAAAAACCAAGTTAACAACACGTCGTTCAAGTAGACAACAGAAAATGGTATAAATTTAATTGAACTGTACAGAAATGCCAAGTATTTGTGGAATCCACGGGATAAAGAATATAGTGATCGTTACAAAAAACACGATTTGTGGGTCGAGATAAGTAATGCGGTTGGCGCTGATATTAATGAAGTAAAAAGAAAGTCCAACATTTACAAACCCTTTTTTTCTGATTTTTTAAAATAATGACAATTGCACCCACTGCTGCCTGGAAATCGTCTTCGCACCACATTGTTTACCAATATTGAAACACACACTACACTGATGTAGATGGAACGTTTCTTGTTGCAGCAACACAATGATACAGTGACTAAGATGAGTTTTTTGGTGTAGACAGAATTTTGTGGTTGTTTCTGTTTCCTAAGCGGGTTACGGCAACTAGTAACAAAATGTTCCTCTGTGTTTCTTTGGTGTAGACATACCTTTAGGTTTAAAGAATGCTGATAAGGAACCACACTTCTAAACAAAACTAAAAATAAACAAACGCAATAACATATTTCGATGTTGTCAATAAACCCATCATTTTATTTTCTTGATAGGATCAGTACAAAAAAAGTACTGACAAAATTTAAAAAGTCGCTCTGATCTCTCGAACTATAAGGGCGGGCGCTGTCTAATGTATGTTTTTTAAAAATCGCAGTTTAAAAAAAGGTAAAAATTTGTAAAAGAAAAGTTTAATTAGGAGTTAAACACAAAAATTAAATTTTATTTTCTCAACAGAAACGTTGTGTCGTTTTTTTTATTTGCGACGCTACGACCAATAAGCTCAGAATTTGCAACGCGCATAACTTACAAATGAAAATGTCTTCGAAACCTTATTGTTAATTAATAACTTACGAATTAAAAGCAACAAGTCAATATGGTTATACGAAGCGAAATCAGGTGAAAGCTAATATAAGAAGTAAATAACAAAACATTTCTTAATGAAAGTTAGTGAAGTAATGGCGATAAAAAGACATAATTTTTTCTTACAATTTTAATATGATAATGCGGATAAAAACCTAATGAACAGTATGTGATATAAAGTTGTTATATCGGAAATATAAAAAAGGTTATTTAATTTTAATGAAATTATACAAAAGTTATTATCTTGCAGAAAAAAAGACACGATAAGGATTTTAGCCTTAGCATTTTTCATTATAATTTTTGCTATTTTTAACTTAGTCGCAAATAAAATTTAACGCCTCAGTAGGCATTTATATTTAGTAAGATTACAAACATCGTTTACAATAAGGATGATTATTTAAAAATATATTGATGTTTATTGATCTATTCACATATTACACACAGGGCCGTATCTAGGCATGATTGCGCCCTTGGCGGGGCTTAACATTTGCGCCGCCCCCCACACCGGGGAATTTACGGAGTATGGAACACTCCCCAACGAAAACGAGGATTCAGGGGCCTTTTCCCGGAAATTTTACAAAATTAAGGTACAAGTTTGTAGGATTAAAGTTTTTTAAACCGAAAATTTCGTTTCTTTAAAATACCAATTTTTTGGTGGAATTTGTGTCAAATTCTATATTTTCTTTATATGAAAATATTGGACTATTATTTAAAAGAGACATAATTTTAATAAAATACTGCTTGTATCTGTCTGAAAGAAAGTGGAATGTAAATTAACTATACATCCTTATTTGCTGATGATTAAACTTAAAATAAGTTTTCTCAACAATAAAATCGTAGTTACAAAAATACTGTGCATAGCAGACTCACTAAAACTTAACAACCCCACTTGTTTTAGATGGCATAACTTTTTAAGCTTACATATTGACCTGTTTATCAAAAAAGAAGTTACTATAAGTTACTATAATCCCCACTGCCCAAATGTATACCTCATTTAGGTCTCTAGAAGCAACTGTTTTCGAAATGAACGCACTTTAAAGGATCCCGCAATTTTCCAATAAAAAATGGCCAATTGTTTTTAAGCTTTGCAAAGTAATGGTTTTCAACACGCTGATCAAAAGTCTCCACGGGCACAAAACCTAAAAACCCCTTTAAGCGCCCCAAAATCAGCCTTAAAGGTCACTGGGGATTTGGAGACTTTTGAGGGTGATTTTGGGGGTTAGAGGGGTTTTTGGGTTTTGTGCCCGTGGAGACTTTTGATCAGCGTGTTGAAAACTATTACTTTGCAAAGTTTAAAAACAATTGGCTGAAACCCATTTTTCATAGAAATATTGCGGGGTCCTTTATCGAGGACTTATCTCAAAAACAGTTGCTTTTAGAGACCTAAATGAAGTATACATTTTTGACGCAGCGGGAATTATAGTAATTTTTTTTAATAAACAGGTCAATATACTAAGCTTAAAAAAAGTTATGCCATCTAAAACAAGTGAAGTCGGCCGTAGCTGGCGCCCTCTACTAGCAACATCAAAAGTATGGACGAATTTGAATTTCTTGCCTTAAAAATTCCCAATTTTGTACCGCTTTGTCTTTTAGTGAAATAATATTACAAAAAAACGAAACAAAATTAAAAATTTGACGCCCTGTACATATCTTAGTTATTATCAACTTTGGAATAAGGCAAGTTTACGTTAATTGCATTATTTCGCCCTAAGAAATCAACTGTTGATCTGTGTCCCATTACTTCTGGAACACCCTGTATATTACAAAAATTCAGAGTTACTTTCTCGCTGTAGGTATCAGGATAAATTAATATTTTATTAATAATTCATATAATTTTTTAGTTTTATTATATGAAAAATAATTAAATTAAGTATGTAAGTTGAAAATTTGTTATGAAATTTTTCTGTTGTTATTTATTTATTTAAATAATTTTGTCAATAAAAAATAATAATTATATGACTACGGTACTGACAACTGATGAAAAAAATATTTCTTTCATAGCCGATTTTGCGCCCCCCAGATAGCTGCGCCCTTGGCGGGCGCCCATCTGCCACCGCCTAATACGATACTAAATACTGATTACACACCCTCTTTAAAAATGACATAAATTAAAAAATGGAAGAAAAAAAGGTGTGTGACACGCAGCCTTCTTAAACAGCCAATCACGTTTTGGATTTAAATATTAAATAAATGATATTAAAAAAATTAAAAATGTCATTTTTCAAAAAATGTTTGAAAAAATATTTCAAAAACCCGAATATTAATATTTTTGAAATTATTTGTCTTTACACGTAGAATATAAAACAAATTACTAGAAGTTGCTAGCTTAAATTGATGCTTTTTATTGACGAAAAACTTGAAAAATAAAAATACCCATTTTTTTATTTTCAAAATAAAAATTAACACAGTTTTCCTTTGGATTTTACTTTAAAGATTCTTAAATCCGCCGTAAAATAGAACAAAATAAAAAATTCTATTCTTTATTATTGAAAATAGGTGGAGCCCCACATCTACACAATTACCAAATACACGATAAACTAACGCCTCAAAGCAAAAATAGAAATACATCTCAACCTCAACTTTAAACTTTTTGAACACCCCATGTACGTCTATGTCACAACAACGGCCCAACCCTTGACAAAGGGGAGAATGGGCGGTAATAGAATTACGCTCGGCTCGCCAGCGTGCATTGGGACGTCTGGATCATCGTTTTTCTTTGCCATTATTACTCGGGAGAATTTCAAGTATGATTTTTTCCAGTAATTACGGGGTCGCTTGACGATTACCTATTTAATGAAATTCCTTTACTTTGCAAATGTTCAGGTGTCAAAAGGGCTTTTAATTATAAGACTTTTCTTAAGTTAATTATAGGTTATGCAACAGACGTATCCCGTTACGTATTAAATATAACCATTAAATGTAATTATCAGCATTTTATATTTTTGAGAATATTATTAATTTATTTGAACTAAGAACAATTTTTTTCAATTCTACATAAAAAGGATTTATAATCTAGAAGCTAGAAGAACAGAAGGTGAAAGAAAACTTTTTTGGTAAAATAAATACTTCCGAAGCCAACTAGAACGCGTCGATATCGGAAATATATGGCGGACCTACCTCATTTTCATCCTTGCCAAAAAAATTTTTTTTGGGAAAGGGGAATCGTAATAAATAATTACTATACAGTTTTGAGACTGGTATTTGACAGTTATCAACTAACAACACCTATGCACACAGACCTCGAAACAGACTAACAAAGAATAAATAGATCCGTGAAGGCTCCTTCAACTAACAGCAAAGATAATACTACTACGGATAGATGGTTCATTTAAATGGGGCGCTCTGAATCAGTTCGGAGATATCAATGCTTCCGTAAATGCGAATAAAATTAAGTCGGTAACCCCTGCCCCAGCGAAACGAGGTACGAAACCATGTGCGACGTTGCCAATGTCTGTCGCTTGTACCTTATTCGGAATACGAAGTAGCGAAAGCGGGCGGCTAAACGGGTTGTATATTTTCTAGTCGCGTTTCATCACGCCAATAGTAAAGGCCTGCCTGCAACACTGTTTAACTTTCGTTCAAGGATTGAAATGCATAGCGCGAAAATCTTTCGATGGACATCGGCTCGCGTTAGCCAAAGTCCATTAGGGGTATCAAAAATATAGCATTGAATGGTTTATCTTATCCGTAGTAGTATTATCTTTGCTAACAGTCTGTTGGTGCTTTCCCTTTTTTTCCGTTCCGGACTTTAAAGACTGCTTGTTGGTTTGGTTTTAAATGACTCGGACTTTCTACAGGCGCCTATTGGCAGCACATTTCAGGAATGATCCCACCGGCTGGCTCCAAACCAAAAGAAATCCGAAATATTAATAAGCAGTGATACATTTTTATGATGTAAAAAACGATATATTCTTGTTTCGTACGACTCAAAAGTTTTTCCTAAATATTCTTATTTCGTACACATAATAATTAATTATTCAGTTTTTTTCTAAAAGATATTCGTCTCTGATTTACACAAAAACTGAAGTAGGTCCTAATCTCTGATCGTTAAATATAAAAAATATAGATAGAAGTAAAATACTTATTTAAACTATCTACCAAACAAAATTTACTTTTATGACGTCTGAAATATAATCGTGGAAAATAAAAAGCTGGTTTGACTAAACAGATCTAACCATGACCGACCAGAACTGAGGGCTTTTGAATTTTTCTAAATTATCCCTACGTTTGATTAAGTCATGACAGAATTGCGGCCTTAATGGAAAAGTTTACTGTTCCCACTATTACTGATATATCACGTCTGAAATATAATTGGGAAAAATAAAAAGCCGCATTATCTAACCAAAACTTACCATGACCGATCAGAACTGAGGGCTTTTGAATTTGTTAAATTATCCCTTTGTAGAGGTTTTATATAAGAAGAGAAATTTTAATAATATTCAATATGGTATCTATTTGGTTGGTTATTTGGGTAGTCACAATGGTCGGTGTACGAAACAAAAAGCATAAAATTGATTAAATAATTCAGTGTACGAAACGAGAATATTTCAGGTAAGTTTCTGAAGTGTACCAAACGCAAGTGTACGAAACAAGAAAACACCTAAAAAACGACCAGGTAAGTATATCCGATTTCTATTGGGACCCCCAACTTAATATGTATTTTGCGACTCCACAGAGTCATGCATCAATGCGTGGAGCAGAAAAAAAAAGTTAAACATTACCCTCTTTCGTCGAAAACACTTTGGTTCCTGTTTTTTGCGTCTTCAGCGATCATTTTGCAGCTTCCAAACCCAGTGTTTTGAAAGTTAAAATAAAAGTCCGAACTCGTACATTTTAATTCCACAGCAATCCGACTGAAGATGACCCTCGAGATGACCAGTAATATTTTTAATTGGAATTGCAAACCTTCACTTTCAAACGCCGCAACCATGGATAAACTGGGGAATTCTTCAGCAAACATGGCTGCCCTGTTTGAAAGTAAAACTTCGCAATTAAAAGGTGTAAAATAAACATAAAAAAATTAAAGGTGTTTATAAAATATTGTGTGCCACTTTGGTGTAAAACTGCGGAAAAACAAACCAAAATAATTTTTAAATAAAAAAGCTAGTACATTTGGTTTGCTATAAAAAAAGATGTTACTACGGAAAACGTAGCATATTCAACTAAAGAAATTAAAATAAAATGGAAAAAACTAGTACAAGGAAATAATTAACAAAATAAATAAGCATCATGTTCAACAGTAATACATACCAAGTAATTTTGCTGTTTTTCACTTAAAAATCCAAGTTTTTGGAGCATATAGTTTTAACTCCAGATTACTGTGTTTTCTATAGTCAATTACAAAATTCTTAAGTTAGAAAAAATAGCAAGTGGCTTTTATTGAAGTACTCTAGGTACAGTGAAACCCGGTTAATTGGGATTTCAAGGGACCAAGGATTTTGTACCATTTAAAGAGGTTTTCATTTATCCGTTTTTCAATGAGACAGGTTATTCAAAGTCAAAATGTATCGTTATTCCATTTATAGAATATTACATATTAAAAATCGATTAAATATACTGCGCAAAAATTAATAAAATGTTTTACTTATACAGGGGATTGAGCTACAGAGTCCGATTTAAAGACGTTAACCTCGAAATAATCTCTAGATATCAAATCTTATTTAACCAGGTTCAAAAAGTCTCATTAACAGAGGTAATTCGATAAAGAAGTGCCGGAACCTCATTGCAATTTTCAATAATGGAGGTTTCTCACTTATGCAGGTCCCACCTAACCAGGTTTCATTGTATATTAAAAATTATACTAAAACAATGATGTAAAATTCATAAGGAGCGTCCCGAAACGTAAAACATAGAAAAAAATTACTCTTGCGGCAGTGTTATGAAACTAAAATTTGCTCTTCTGAAAACTTTGAAAAACGGTTAGTTACTAGTTACTAGGTTTTATCTTTTCATGGGAGAACTGTCCAAAGCAAGTGTTCACGCTTCAAAAGCGAGAACAGAAATCAAGCTTGAAGTCTTAATAACATTTATTTTAATATTAAATGATTTGAAGTTGTTACGAATATTAAAACTTATACTTAAACGAAGGGTTGTATTTTACTAAAAAAAATGATTATAATTTTATTACCAATGCTTTGCTTAGTAAATAAATTGACTTAACTAATGTTATACTTGTCAGTTTCATTTATCGTGGGTTTTTATACTTAAGACTATCTTAGTAATACCTGTCATTTTTTTTAATCATGAAATTAGGGTTGGTCTGCCACGCCAGGTTTTTAATAACCTATTTCATTCGAAAAATATCATCAATCTAGAAATATTCAGCAATTTTAATGTAAAAATGATCTCAAGGATTACTAAAAATGGTTATATGCAATGTTCGAAATTAAATCGATACTAAAATGATTAAAATGATATTGCTAATTGCGATAATTGACGAATAATTGAAGATTTGCGAAACACACCATGAAATTGCAAACAGGGCTTTAGGACAACAATTTTAACCATAAAAGGTATCACAATAATTCGGTTAAATTCATTTCATTACACTTATATAAGAACACTTTTAAATATTTACACCCGATTTAGAAAGAATAAATTAATAGAAAAAAAGGTAATTGTCTAGAATATGTCCGCAACTCCGATTTTGATCAAATTTGGTATAGGGTTTTTTTTGGCGCTGATCACGAATCTGAAAAAAAAATTGCAAAAACGTTTCGTTTTCGAGATATCCATCATCAAACTAACCTCATTTACACTATTCCTTTTTCTTTTTGCACAAAATTTTTGATTTTTACACTTAATTAAAACACAATATTTTATAAACACCTTTAAAAACTTTTTATACCTATTTTTCATTTAATTGCAAACCTTCACTTTCAAACGCCGCAACCATGGATAAACTGGGGAATTCTTCAGCAAACATGGCTGCCCTGTTTGAAAGTAAAACTTCGCAATTAAAAGTGTAAAATAAACATAAAAAAATTAAAGGTGTTTATAAAATATTGTGTGCCACTTTGGTGTAAAACTGTGTACAAAAAAAAGGGGGGATGTAGTGTAAATAAGGTTAGTTTGATTTTTAACTTTGTGGTGGATATCTCGAAAACGAAACGTTTCCGCCATTTTTTTTAAATTCGTGATCAGCGCCCAAAAAAACCCTTATACCAAATTTCGTTAAAATCGGAGTTGCGGACACTTTCTAGACAATTACCGATTATCGATTCTTCTGAAAAAAAAATGGGTTAAAAACTATGCAGGTACTGTGTTTCAAAATAAGACAGTTAAAATTTTATTAAACTTTATATTCAACATAAATCGGTAAGGTTTTAGCAAAAAAATAATTAGTAAAACGGTTGACCCATCAGGCCATCCCGGCTTTCCGCTAAGTTCAAATTGACAAATAAATTTCACGGAATTTTCTCTAGTGACATGAGTGCCTCCTGAATTTTGCTCAGAGTTCTTGAAAGATGTAAAGTGGTCCAAATATAGGAAAAGCTCCAAAAATATCGATATAACTTTTATATACAATGACCCTCGTGAATTTCGCACAGTATATTTGAAAAGTGAAATGTGGTCTTGTTACAAAAAAAATATGGATATAATGATCAGGGTGAGTCTTATGGTGTGGGAGCTTCCCAGGCTTTTAATTTTTATGATGAATTTTCTGGATATACAAAAAAGCTGAATTTGCCCAAAAAAAACTTTTTTGGGCGGATCGGTCAGTACAGCCGTTTAAAAGTTATTTTAAAAACATATTTTTGGGATTCCTCAAAATCTACCGGTCAAAATCGTTTCAAATAGTATAAAAAATCTAAGTTTGGTGAAGCCCTTTTCGATACAAATGCCTAAAGTGAGGTAATTTAGTAGGCTTAAATTGAGGCAGGAGTCTAAGGGACTAACACTAACACATTCATAGCGACATCGAGTGCGCTCACCACACGAAAAGTGTAATGTTTTTTTAACATTGCTATACAATTTTTCCCATACGTCGATAAAAAAGTTTCAATTTAAAAATTATTTTATCAAAACTAAAAATTTTTATTTAAAATTTCGTTGATAGGGCGGCATTTTCTTCAGTGCCCAGGGGGGCCGCTAAGGTCAAATCCGGCCCTGTTTGGGAGATGGTGCAAAGAAAAAGATTAGACGTGTTTTTAGATCAGAATAAATCTTATGCAAGGGGCCCATACCGGTTTATATTTTAACTTTTCCTTTTACCATTGAAAAAGAAAATTTTTACTTATGTATTTCAATTCATTTTTAAATTTAGTAAAAAAATATATTACAATAATTTAATAAACATTTACTGTGCTACTCTCATAAAAGTGTTTTACTTTGTGTTCATTCACGTAAAGAAATGCTAAGAATTGCTCCGTAATAAACATAATAAAAAATGTTTCCCACATTGCCAGTGTCTTTCCGGAAAGTGTGTGGGTTACAAAAACAACCTACGCAATGTTAGGATAGGTTTTGAGTGGTCTCTGTGCCGAGATAAATTTAGCCGAAGCCAATTATTAGTTGTTGATGTTTCCTCTTTCATTACAGCAGGGGTGGGATTTAATGGCTATTCTTGGATCGCCTATTTAATGGGAGGTACATATCTACTTATTAATCGTTCGTCAATATTTGGTTGGTACCAACAAAATTAAGGGATATCTTTCATTTAAATAAAAAGTTTTATTTTTCCCACAAGACCGTAAGAAAGTACACATATGAACTTAACCTAATTGGCACAAAGATACAATTTAACATATATGTATAAGGGTTGCTAAGAAAATATTGTCGTACGTACTTAAAAATTCGTGTTTTTTGAAGTACTTACCGTCGCGGTTAATGCTCTTATTCATACGGATAAACAATTTATTAAAAATGTTTACCAACCCTTATTTCTGTACGATATTATAAATTTAAAAGCTGTTATTAAGTTCTTTTCTGGCTGAAAACGTTTACTTTTAAGCTGTTTTCTAATGTAAGGAAATAACCTAAAGTCGCATGATGTTAGATCTGGGCTATATGGTGGATGATCCATCCAACTATTAAACCTGAAGCTGCGAAAAATTCCGTAATTTGGGGAAATCAATGTGTAGGCGTATTAGTTCGATAAAACCACCAGTTAAGTTCATAAGCCTTAGTCAAATTTTTACGTAGCAGCTTAATATAAGCAACATAGCTGTGGTAATTCCTCGTTTGCCGAAAAAGACAACCATCATTCCTTATTTTGTCAATAATGCCATTTTCTCCATGACCAAAGGATTTTCAAATAACCAAACTCTGGTTTGGGATTTTATCGACAATAATAAAGTCATGTTTTATTCCCTGTGGCGTTTGGGTAGAACACCCAGAACCAACTTGCTTAAGCATTTTGTGACGCACTGACGTAGGTAAGAGGGGTAATTACCCCCTCCAGGAATGCTTAAAAAAATATTTTAATCCCTTCCACAGCAAATAAAATTACCTACACTACTATTGTGACACAAATAATTGCAGAACACGTCTATTTTCTTCAATGAGTTTTTTTGCAGCGTCAGTAAGTCAGAGTAATCACTAGGGACCGGACATCGATAAAAAACCATTACAATTTCGAGCTTAAAATGATATAGAATATACCAAATAAAAATGCAATAAATAATTTAATTTCCATTGGTATTGAGGGTTTTTATTTTGGCATTTTTACTCGGTGTGATTTCTTGTAGAATAATACAATGACGTGGCAGTAGTAAAAAATTTGAAAGAGTTTTTGCAAAAAGAAAATAATTAGACTATGATATTTTATACTGCTTTTATATAAATTATATGAAATAAATTAAAATTAAAATAGACTTTTTGTCTATATAAATTTACAAATATTTGATTGCACCTCTATTAGGGTTCATATTTATGCAATATACCCCACAAATATGGTTTTGTTAGTGGAAATGCAACTCTCCAAGTGCAGTACGAAAACTCTTCGGGTCTATTTGTTGTGAGCTCGTAAAAACCAGTTCCGTTACATAGGGTAAATCACAGGGTAAATCATATTATATTTGTGCCAAAATAATTTGTTAAATTTAAACAGGTCTAAAGCCGGAGTCTCATGCGTCCGATTTCCGACGGTCCGATCATCCGAAAGTATTTTGATTGGTCAGAACATTTTGGCGCCATTTTTCATCCGAATTTTTTTAACATTTTATCCGACGTCGGATGAAGTTAAATTAATTTTAATTTTGTACGATGTCGGACGTTTCTTTCTGGTCTTTTAATCTTACTTTATTTACTTTGTTGGGGTAATTTCAATGTACATATATATTGAATATTAAAATAAACAGTTATAATTTAAAATCTTTAAAAAAATTTACCCTTAACCTGAATTTACCTCATACTCAACAACCACTTTCTCTTCTTCCGTTAAAAAAGATTTTAGTTCCGTTAGGTTATTATTTCCTCTTTTTTTATTGCAGTTTCACAGGTTGACCTTTAAAATGCTCTTATTTTCTTTTCTTTTGACTGGATATCGGATCCGAAATTCGGATCAATGAGATGCAGATGCAGGTTTTCCGACAAAAAATTTAAAAAATTTTCGTACGTCGCATGGTCGGAAATCGGACGCATGAGACTCCGGCTTAAGTCGCTTACAGGCAAATAAATAATGAGTACAAGTAAAAAAAATAAAGTTGGAGTGGCTCCTTCCATATTTTACTTTTTTATTTGAAAGTAAAAGATATGTTTTTTTTATCTTTGGACAGTCCACGAAGGCTGTGGCCCAAGCACTAACGTACCATGGGTGTCTTAAGTGTGGTAAGAGGGAGTTTGTTCACACGGGACTTAAATATTTGGAGACTGAAAGAAGAAGGGAAACCTTTTGCGGGTAGCAGTTTCCATAGTCTGGACACTATAAGGATGAAAGAACTACAAAAGCAGGAAGTTCAGGGCCTCTCTAGTTAAACTGTAAAAGAATGCATAAAAGTTGCACTAAGTGTTGCTCCGTTGGGAGCTGCCAGAGGAGGTATTATACTGGTCAACTTCTTTGAGCAGAAGCCGCGAAAATACCTAAAGAAGAGCGATAGATCCCCTACAGCTCGTCGCACAGTGGGGTATTGGGTAGGTATTCACGGTCAAAATTATTCTGATATATTTTTTGAGTACATACGCTTATTATTCAACTCATGCATGTTAAAATAATAAGCCAGTACCAACAAGGAAATAATTTTTTTAATATATTTCACTATCACTGGTATCCACATCTGAACCTTCAATTTCTTCAGAATCCTCTGTTGTTTCGTAGTCCGGTGGTAAAAGCATATTTAATGTCTCCTTTGTGAAATATTTTCTTAAAGATCTAGTTCTTGGTTTTAAACTGGATAAAAAAGGGTCGGAAGTCAATAATAGTCATTTCAACTCCTGTGATGGCAGCTGCCATTTCAGTGTTGCAAAACCTTCTGGATGAGTTACCATCGTTCGTGTTTCCACATCCAGGTTTAGGACGGTCCACAAGATAGCCCATTTTTGTTCTAAAATCGCTCTGAAATTTTATTTTCGTAGCTGCTACGATTGATTTTTCCTCCTCACTTCTTGCTTTGCCATTTTCTTAATTGACAGTTTGTATGACAAATGTAAAAAGTTTCAGAGAAACGTATTCTAGCATGACGAATGGAAAGTCCAAATGTCAAATTTTTAGCTTTTATTGGTTTCAATCTAATGCGTTCCAGGTCATTAAATTATTTTGATGTCGCTAGGCAAATAAGCATCTTTTGAGTAGATTAAGTGTCAGTAGCTGCATTGCAGACTTTGCCATTTATCATGGTAAATAAAAGATTATGCTGAATCTTAATTTCACCAGTGGCAAGTGCTACAGCACCTTTTTTAAATTTTTATTTGACTTTCGATAAAATATATTTCTTCTTAGTCACATCGACTGACTAGTGGACAGATCCAAATCAAATTGGGCGGCAAAACCTTGGGGAGGAGGGAGAAGGATTACTCCGTATAAGTTTACTTTGATTTTCTGACTTAATAACTAGCTGCAATGGACAAAGAACTAAAAAATATTTGCGTCACTATCAGAATCGTCGTCAAATCTTTGTTTAAACTGGTTTTGTTGCGAGCCGTCACATCCCCATTTAGAAATCAACTGTAAGTCTTGTAATTGTTCCAATTTAAGAGTTTCTAAATCTTCAGATAACAGTTTACAAATTCGGGTTGCTGTATGATCTAAAATAGCTTGAAGATTTATTTTAGCACTAGTGGAGGTAACGTTAATATATTCACGTAATTGGGTAACACTCTAACTTCGCCTTTTGTAGAAGTGAATAACACGGAAATCTGTCTCTATCGGCATTCCTTATTATATTATATTGATTTCTGGTTAAATCAGCCTTAACAAAAATAGAAAGTCCTTCCTGAGGAGATAACTGTTGCCTTTCAGTTGTTAACGTGAATGCCTTCTGGTATTTTTTAGCTCGTTCTAGTGATGCACTAAAATCTTTTAGAATTCGAGAGGCAGTCACCTTACCTTCAGCCCTCATCATCATTTTGGGTCGCATACACCAATTCATATGTGGAGACCTTTTCCCTGGGTTCTTCTGTTTTCCTTCTTTTGCTTCTTTCGCTTAATTGCTCAATTGGTTTTGGTGGTCTACCTGGCGGTAGGTATAAAAATTACGGAAAATCGATAGTTGCGTCTAACCACGTTTCATACGTTTTTAGGAAAACATACTCTTTCCTACAAGCAGCTGCCCATTTTTCTTTAAAATGAAATTTTAAATCGGATATTTTGTGTTTTATAATGAAAGCCTGTTCATCAGGACATTTGAGAATACTGAGTATATGCTTTTCCAAACTTTTCATTTTTTGTTCGTATTTTCGCTCAGGACATTCTCTAATATAACTGTACAGGGTCCTTCTTGTTATTGTTTGATATTTTGTGTGATATCACTTCGAAATTTAAAAAAAAAACATATAAACATTAATAAAATTAAATGATCAGTATATTTTCATATCTATTAGTTTATGATACACCTATATTTAAAAAATTATAAATGTCTTATCCGCAAATTTCCGCAAAGTTTTTTGATGCAATTTTCTTTATTGATGTGTTGTATATAAATGTGTATTTAGAAAAGCCTTTGGAAGAGCTTGGAAGTATAATAAAATCCTTAGAGTATTAATAATTTGAAACAAAAATAATAATAAATTGCTTAAAATAATAAATAATAAAAAATATTTTATCGCAACAAGAGTAAATAAACCTAGATATATACATTGTTACATACCTTTGAAAGTGCTAGCCATCGTAAAAAAGCGGTAAACAAATAAATAAATATTCTCTATTTTCTGTATTAATTAATCTTTTTAATAGATCATACACAAACTGTTTACAATAGACACCAATAAAAAAACTAATGCGATCCAGTATCAAGAGTAAATGGTGGGGATTATCAGTACGACCTTTTGGCAGGTCCATCATGATGTTAGCTCAGCAAAATATTTAATTTAGTAATATATATTTTTGGCCACATTTCGGCCTTCAATACCCCACCGTGCGTCGGTGGGCAAGAGGACGAAGCTTTTCTGTAAGCGTGGGATTATTTATAAGACGAACAGCTCTTCTCTAAATGAGTTGTAGGAGACGCCATTCCACAGACATAAGAACAATATTCTAAAAAAGGTCTAATTTGGAATACATACAGAGTATACAGATTGGAAGAAGAGAGATACTTTCTGGCTTGAAAGAGAAATCCAAGCCCTAGTAATAAGACAAGTTTTTCGGGGCCATCCAAATCTACAGAACGAGAACAATATGTATAAAACGCAGACTTCTGAATGGATTTGTGTAAAACTTTTATTCTTCATAAAATAAATAAAATAAATTATCGTTCCACGAGGACATTTTTGGAAAAAACACTACCACATAAAAGTACCAGATGAAAACTTTGCACAAAACTATGTTGATAAGGTCTATTTACAAAGTATGGACAAAATACGACACAATCTAAAAGAATAAAAAGTTATGGTTTCGTGTCGATGAAACCACTGATATCAAGGCAAGATATGTTGCTAATATTATAGTTGCACCACACGAACCTGTAAACTCATATTTCATTAACAGTAAATTTCTTTCTAAAACCAGTAGTCAAACAATAACAAAATCTGTAGTAGAAAGTATTACTTTACTACTGTCTGTCACTAGAATTCAGAAAATGCACATATGCTGAATGCAGGACGACAGTTAAAAGAACATTTTCCCAAATTGCTTCATTTGACATGTTTAGCTCATGCCCTACATAGAATATGCGAAATGGTACGTTACTTTTATCCACTTATTGATGCTTTAGTTATCAAGGTAAAAAAGTTTTTCCTAAGTTACCTGCCCGTATTAAAAAATAAAGATATGTGTCCTAATGTCGGAATACCGCCACAACCTGCTATTACAAGGTGGGGAATATGGCTATCAGCAGTTACATGTTACCATATAAATTATAATGTGGTAAAAATATTATCGATAGTTTACAAGATAATGCTTTAAGTGTGAAAAAAAGTAAAGCTGTTATAAATGCACCAAATGTTAAATCGGATTTAAAATTTATTTTTGAAAATTTTGGATCTGTTCCGGATTTGATTGAACAGTTATAAAAACAAAATGCCGCCCTAGTGGCTTCATTTCATGTATTTCAAATCACTATAGATAAGCTTAAATCTGTTTCTAATGAAATTGGTGACAAATTAAAATTGTATGTACAAAAAATCTTGAAAAGAAATCCAGGATTTTTAGAAATAAAACATATTTTTGAGGCAATACAAAATAACAGAACTGACTTGTAAAATCATTTTTGTTTTACTCCAGTTACAAGCTGTGAAAAGAGCTTTTTTAGACTTAGAGATATTTTAAATTATAAAAGAACCAATTTTACCTAAACCAACTTTAAAGACGTTAGTTATATCATGCAAATAAATTGTAAAACACTCATGTTATTTTTTTATTTTTCATTTTTAAAAATTTATTTATAATTAATATCTCCTTAATAAGCACGCCAATGAATTTACCAGACATAAAAAACGTATAGGGAACAAGCTCGGTCCGAAATCCGGCCCTAGTAATCACATCAACAGGCCTGCCTGAACGTTCGCTATGCTCCAATTCAAATATTCGCCTTTGGAATTGCTTAAGCTTAAACCATCGTTCAACTGTCCTAAAGGATAAACAATCCTTGCAAAATATGCTTTATTTCAGCATAGCATGACAACACTTATGTGAAAGATCGAGAAGAAGCCGAATCATCGACTGACCAGAACTCGAAAGATGGGATCAATCACCCTTCATCTCCTCACCAATCATATCGACACAGGCCGTAAGGTCTGATGAGTCCGGGTATGAGGTGATCGCAGGAAACTTCCTCGAAGGAGGAAGGATCGTGGTAGAGTGAGATTGTGCGAGTGTTTCAGTCTCTTGGTCCTCAGTTCGCTTGACTTTGACGACGTGACGATGTCCTTTGATAGCACTTATGTGTTAATAAACCTCGTCGAAAACATACAAAAATCATGTCGTAATCTCGATTTGAAAGTGTTGCTATTTTTAAACTATTTTCTGCCGTTTCTCCGATACTACCAAACTCTGACAAAAAATGTCCAATATTTATAGCCAACTTAAGCCGGCCTATCAAGTTATGCACTTATAAATAGTTCTGTTCGTTATTCAGAAATATTTTACACTATTTTATACTTTTCACAGTTCTAAAATACATCTTCCATAAGAGCGCTTTCGTAAAAATGTGCAACCTATTACTATTAAATTAATTAATTTATATGTGCAAAATGTAACTTTTGAAGTAATTTGGCGTGCGCTTTTAGACACTTTTCATAGAAGTTGTAAAAAAGCATTAAACACAAATCTAAAAACTGTAAGGGAGGTACTGAATAATAATACTAAGTACTGTCTTCCTAAACTATCTCTATCGAACTGACGATGACGTAAAGACTTACAGTCAATTACGTTTATTTCCGTAGCAGAGCGTGCCAGACCTTCTCTATTAAATCTGTTCATAGATGATACTTATTTTATATACATATCGGATCAGGATATTAATACGCGACTAATACTCCTTGAATGTGTGTGTGTAATTATTGTGAATCTATTTTTAACGCATTAGACTTTGACCTGACATATCTAGACATTGACCTAAATTTGTTATCTCTCGGCAGTCTCCAAGAGTTGCTGTTTATTTATGCATACCTATATAAAAGAGTTATATGGATGAGCTTGTGATGAAAGGTATATTTTTATCGAGTGCGGTAAAAATACGCAAGTGTACTTACTGTCGCCGAAATACCTATGTACTAGGACGTAATGATAAATTCTTAGCCTACTATAAAAAAGGAAATATTATATTCAAAGCACTCTTTTAACGTTCTTGTAACATTTTTTTTCATACTTATTAGCCAGAAAAGGGTGTTGAGAATTATTCTTGATATGAGGGTTGGAATCATGCAGAGGAAAGTTTAGAAAAAATAGGCTTCTTACTGCAACAGCGATGTATATACAAGGATGTCTTATATTTTTTTATAAGAATAAATCAGTGGTTTCAAACAACAAGCCACAAACGGCTTGTCCAACAGATCTCTAAATTATACGTATGCAAATCATAGATTAACTAGTACTGAAAAAGGAGCATACTACAACTGCATTTGATTCTACAACTCTTTGCCAAATTATGTAAAAATAATAAATAATATTAGGAGATTTAAGAAATGTATCTTTAAGCTATTAGTAGAAGTAGAGCCATATGATTTAAATGAATTAGTCCAGGCAGTCAAGCATTTCACCTCCGAATTTTTTATATATGCACCGATTTATTTGAAATTTTGATAGATGATAGATGGATGGTCCAAAAGCAAAATCTATATGGTGCTAATGTGCGCAACCACCCCTGGGGTGGATGCCACCCCTTCTCGGGGGTGGGCAATTTTTTACCCAAAATACCCCCAGAAATCGAAAGATGAGCAAATTTGAAGTATAAATGTCATGTCAAGTTTTTTCGCCAGATTAATAGTTTTTAAATTATTCGCATTTGAAAAGTTAATTTTTCGTTAAAAAAACCTAATTTTTCAATTGTTTTTTACGCATAACTCTGTAATTATGCGTTTTATCGAAAAAAGTGTAATGAACAAAAATGAAACCAAAGAAATTGGGCTATTTATGAAGATCTTAAAGTTCTACCTAAGGCAAGTTATAGCTGCTTGAAGATCTTTCATTTTACGAGATTAAGTACTTAACCTCAAATAACGGGAAAAGGGTACATTTTTCAACAAAAAGTCATAGAATATTTTTTAAAGAGCATAAAAAGATCTTTAAAATGAGCACCGATAAAAGACTTTTAGACTGAAATTTCAGTGAGATATGGTGTAAAATAGTTAAAAATAAAAAATCGCAATAAAACTAATGTCATTTCATTCAAAATCAAAATTAAACTTATTCCTTGCACCAATTACTTTATTTGTATGTTATTTATGACATCTGAAAGTTTTACTAATTAGAGATGCACAGTTTTGAAAAAAATAGCTTAAATTATATGTTTTTTTTTAATGATTTTTCACAAAATTTTCTTTTTCTCATTTTAACTCCAAAACCAAAAGAGATACAAAAAAAACTAAAGAGTAGAAAAATGTAGCATTTTTTATGAAGATTATTTTCCTTTTTTTTTTTTTTTTTGTGGCATAAAAATTGACGGAGTTATAACCGATTTAAACTTTCACTATAGTGCGCGGACTGCTTTTCCGCAGCCCTTTGACCCTTTACCTATAAAATATGAAGGGTCTCAAGCCCTTCTTACATACATAGGCTTATAGTCCTAAAAATTACCTTTAAAATGATTTTTTGTAGGATGTGATAGCTTCAGAATTAACAGAGTTACACAAAAAATAAGATTTTGATTTTTTTTAGTCAATTTTAAAGTAAAAAAAGCAGCTGGAAACGAGATTTTTAAAAAGTGGGGATTTCGTGAAACATCTGCAAAGGGATGGTTCTTAAGGGTTGGCAGGGTGTAGACAATTAAAAATTACTTCGTATTTAGAAAATAAACTTTAGAACCAACAAAATATTAAATCAAAACATCAGTTGTCATTAAAAAATATTTTTTATTTTATTTTTGTCAAAGGGGTGGTTCTTAAGGGTTGCTAGGGTGTAGACAATTAAAAATCATTTCAAGTAGAGATTATAAACTGTAATACTAAAATTACGCAAAATCTAAAAATTGGCAGTTATTAGATATTTTTTTATTTCATTTTCTGCAAAGGGGTAGTTTTTAGGAGTTGAAAAGTGGTAACTAATAATTTTATTAAAATGCTATGAATTTTTCCAGTAAAACTGCAATTGTGATGTTACAAATCGTTAAATGATTTTTTTCTATATTATTTTCATCAAAAGGGTCGTTTTTAAAGATTTTTAAGGGTTGATATTTTAAGATACACCAATTTTATATTGTACAATACGTTAGGATATTTATCCTACATAAATAAAAGACATTTGAATCGAAAAAAAGCCAAAAAACCTATAAAATCTATTTTTTCGATAAAGGGTGGTTTTCACCCTTAAAACAATTTGCACACTTTGCGACCATATAGATTTTGATATGAAGGGTGAGATAAGCTTAACTCAAAATTTTTAAGAAAATCGGTGCATATATAAAAAATTCGGAGGTAAGACACTATTTTGAGCTGGACTGCCTGGACTAAATATCTTAGAAGTGTTGGTAGGTAATAAAATAAAAATATAGTCACACTATGTTAATGACACTATTTCATTTCATGTACAACATAATTTTGAATTAAAGATTGTTTACTATTATTATTTTCTTTTTTTGCAGACCAGTTCTCCACAACTTCTATTACAAATTTTAGCACTGACATTTGTATGTTCTTTAAGAAAAACTCACACGACAGAGCTATATCTGACAAAAAAAGTCGATGTTAAGCAATTTAAACTTTATATCATAAATAGTTTTAATATACACGCAACTTGTGTGTATATAAAAATCTTTTTTTTTCGAGTTAGGTGGCCCCAATGGGCCAGAAAATATTTTGATGCCAATTAATTTAACAAAAATAAAAAAAAACAACCATTTTTTCATTTCAAAATAAAAATAATGGACAGTCAAAGCTCCTTATTCGCGCTTCCTTTATTCCCGTTTTCACCAATCGCGGATTAAAAAAATGCGACCCGACTCCTATGTTCGCGGCTAAAGATTTTTTTATTCGTGGATCTAATCGGTACATCGGTACATACACATTAATAAAAAGGATTCCAATATGTAGGTATCCAACCGAATATCCTTTGTACACGCGTCGTCAAATGAACTAATAGCCGAAATTGCGAATGGAATAGAGCGAGATGGGTTCGTGCAAATAAAATCAAGTGACAATTAGAAGTTGCTTGAATCGCAAGATGAAGATTTGACTAAAACCGACTTGGAGGAAATGTTAAATTAACAGCCCATTGAAAAGGAAGCTTCAACAAGCACGGGAAACGTGACATTTAATTTGAAAAATCTTAGTGAAGGTTTAAGAATGGCAAATAAGCTTGTGATTCTTTTATGAAAAGTAATCCGTCTATGAAACAAAGACTTATTTTAAAGAGGCAAATTGCTAATGCTACTGCTGAATATCAGTCTGAATTAAAGGAGCTTTTAAAAACTGCCAAGCAAGAAAAAATTATAAAATTCTTTAAACCATTGCCTAAGCCTAAAGATAATGATTAATCAATATGGTTAAAAACTTCAATTAAATTCTTTTTTTATATGCTTGTTCTTTATTTTGTTACCTAAAAACGTATCCCCTATTATCCCATATAAATTACCATTTCATATTCACGGGCTTCGGTGTAATTTATGTTAATACCAAATTGAAACAAAAGACTTGATACAGTACAAAATAAGATCTTTAACATACACAATAAAACAAATATGTTTAAACGAAAATGAAGAAAAGTGTCGTAGTGTTTTACATCGTTGGATTCGCTTTAAAATACCGCATATAGTAATTAGTCCAAGAAAATAGGTCGTGAAATAGGAATTTGAGGTTAAAACTTGAATTTTTGATATAAGTTACTTTGAAGAATTTAAAAACAAACTGTATTTTTTTTTAAATTAACCCCGGAAGGGAGAAAAAATTAAAAGTGTTTTTTTATTTTGAGGAAACGTTAGTTCTAGAGAAAAGTTTTAAATAAAGTGTAGAACGTAAAATTCTACATAAAATGATTATATAACTTTTTTCCTAAAATTAAATTAACTGAGATAGGGTAGCTAAGCTGGGATGATAACAAACTTTAAAAATCATAAATTATTGGAAAATTAAAAACTTATAGTTTTTTTTTTTTTTGATATTTATATAATTAACAACTTTAATTCTAGAGATTTTTTTTCTCTAGAATTAAAGTTGTTAATTATATAAATAATTTTAAAAAAACTATGAGTTTTTTAATTTTCCAATAATTTATGATTTTTTAAAGTTGCTGTTATCATCCCCTAGCTTCCCTCTACCCTATCTCAGTTAATTTTAATTTTAGGAAAAAAAGTTATAAAATTATTTTTATGTAGACTTTTACGTTCTACAACTTTTATTTTAAACTTTTTTTCTAGGACTTACCGTTATCTCAAAATTTCAAAAAACACTTTTTTATTTTTTTTCACCCCTTCCCGGGGGTAAATTCAAATAAAAAATTACAGTTGGTTTTTAGATTCTTTAAAGTAACTTATATCAAAAATTCAAGTTTTAACCTCAAATTCGTATTTCACGACCTATTTTCTTGGACTAAATGTTATATCAGTTTTTAAGTCAGGCCAAAAGTACTTAAATAATGAAGTTTAGAGCCCTTTATCCAAAAAATTTTAAAAAATATAAATTTATATTTTTCTGAAAGTAAGTAAAGTATTAGGAGTGATTTTAGAATGATCCTGGCACTCTGGATGAAAAATTTAAATTTGCTTGTCAAATATGCATAAAAATGATGTTTTATTAGAATAACAACCCTACCAAGTTTTGTTAATATCGATGAAGAAATAAAAAAATGTCAGCTGGAAAGTAACTTCGTGAGCAACCGGTATAGCATCACCTCTCACCTCGTAAATTTTTAGATTTATGATCAAACTGCTAACAACACATCTGGGAAATTTTAAAGAATATTTGTGTGCTTTTAGAGGACTAAAACAGGAGATGGTGTAAAATCGATTGATGGGAGATTATTTAGGCCAAGGCTCAAAGCCTACGGAACATGACGATGCGAAAACTAGTTTACCGAGATATTCGCCTTAATAGCTATATTTCTTATATATTATGTTCACCACACAACTAAAGATTTATAAACTTTTCTTAAAGCATTTTTTTTTTTGTGTTTAATACCTTATGTACAGTGACGGAATTAAAATCTCGTACACCTAATTTTTCCCAGTGTGATGTTGGCTTTTGCGTACCTGGATCACCTGGAAATATACCTTACTTGACAAATTGTTATCTGTCACACATTTCAAAATTATATAATTTTATTTTTTTTAATTTTGGAAAATGAATCAACTAGAGAAGGCGAGAGTAATTACTCTATTCGAAGAAGGTGTTTCTCTGGGAAGAATAGCTCAGCAAGTTGGGAAACCAAGAAGCACTATTCAAAGCCTCAGAACTAAATGGGAAAATACAGGATCATTGGAGAGAAGGGCTGGAAGTGGTAGAAGAAAATTTCAAACGAAAATCAAGATAAGGATCTGATAGATTTTTTGCGAAACAATCCATTTCAGACAGCTGTAGAAGCACACAACCAAACTAATTTTCCTGGGACAGTAAGAACGACAAGAAATCGTATTAGGAAAAATTCGAATTGAGAAGCAGTGTAGCTGCTAAAAAGCCATTTTTGACCGATATGAATAAAGAGCAAAGAATGGGGTTTGCACTGGAATATTTACTCGCAAGGCATGGATTTTTGGGAAAGGGTAGTATTTACCGATGAGAAGATTTTTTCAATCTTATTATAGCGGGCAGATTAGAGTGTATAGGCCGCAAAATACACGGTACGAAGAAAGATATACCCAACATGTTAAAACAGGTGGAAGATTTTCTGTTAATGTATGGGGGTATATGTCTTTCAGAGGGCTAGGCATATGTCACCGTATTCGAGAAAGATTTAATAGTCAAGCTTATATACACATACTCCAAAATGTTATGTTGCCATCGGTAAACAATATATTTGAACAAGAAAATTTTATATACCAGCATGACAACTGCCCCGTCCATACAGCAAGGAGAGTTTCGGACTGGCTACTGGAAAATAACATTTCATTGTTATAAATAAATAAATAAATAAATTTATTAGCACACGTTACATATCAAGATACATTTATGATTGTCAAAGGATACTAAGTATATTGAATACAAAAATACTTTCTAGTCTTTTTAATAACAAATAAAACACACAGCAAAGACAAGAATATGTAAACATATAAATTAAAAATCCAAAAAATTATAAGTCAAAAACTCTTGATAATTATAGAAAGCATGATTAATTAAAAATTCTTTATCTTAGGCTTAAATTTCTTTAAGTCTAAGTCCTTGACATAATCTGGCAGTACGTTAAAAAGTTTAATGGCGGTAAAAGTAACAGGTTGCTGTGTTCTGGAGAGTCGATGAAATGGTATTACCAAATGATGTTTGTTTCTGGTATTATAATTGTGAAAATCTGAATTCAAAGCAAAATTATTCTCTTTAACAAACAATAAACAATTAAATATAAACAGCGATGGTAAAGTCATGATTTTAAGTGTCTTAAACCAGGGTCTACAGTGAGATTTTTCATCCACGCCTGCCAGAACCCGCACAACTCGTTTTTGAATTACAAAAATCCTATCACTCCCCACCGAATCTCCCACAGCACTGTCGCATATGATATAATACTATGAAAATTACTATAGTAAAAAGTTAATGCAGTCTCTTACCTTGGCCCTCAAGAAGCCCTGATATCAATCCAATCGAAAACGTTTGGGGATATATCGTAAAGGAAATTAACAAGAACAATGATTTCCATCCACAAAACAGTTATGATTTGTGGAATAATATTGAAGAAACCTGGAATAATTACAATGTTCACCATGCACAAATGCTGATTGCATCAATGCCCACACGTTTAAACTTATTAGTGGAAAAAAATGGTGCCGCTTTGAAATATTAAGCCAGTGTTTTTTTCTTTAATATTTGAATAAAATAAACTATATATTTATTTTGGAGTCATGTATTTTATTGAATATTAATTAAGGCGAGAAAAAGGTAAAAAGCCAAGTTTACCAAAATATTCAAAATTGACATAAAATGTTAACCTAAGTGTACGAAATTTTATTTCCGTCACTGTACATCTAAGCAAATACCTGTATTATTGTACATAATCACCATTATTATCATTTTTAAAACATAAAACTGCTTGGCAGAAGTTAAGGGAATTCCGAAATGTAATTGCTTTTTTATATCATTAAATTTAAAAGTTGTAATAGCTTTTTTTAAATGAAATGAAGTAAGTCAAATTTTCGCAGACTACCCGAAAATTTTACGAATTAACAAACGGTAATAACTGGTCTTAAATGATACATCTGTTAATAATGTACGTCAGTGCTCAGAAATTAATTGTGTTCTAAATAGATTGGTCTTCCATTGGTTTGTTTTAAAAACCATATATTTATTTTGAATGGAATTAACATTAACTGGGAAACCCCTTGCTTCGAAATTAAAGAATAATTTATATTTTTCTAATAAAAACATATTCACAACTAAAAACATAAAATCTAACCTCAAAACCTTAAAACCCAATCTTGCAAGGGTAACTCCCAAAAAAAAGGTTTCATATGATTTGGATATTCCAATCCATGATAGTTATTCCTGGAGATACAAATTCCTTAACATCAAACTATTAAACAATAAGAATAGAACCTTAAACATGTAAGACTTGTAAAATACAGTTCTTGAGAAAAATATTTATTGATTTGAAGAGGAACTCTGTATAATAGTTTGAGGTTTGGTCAATGAATTATATCCCAATTCAAGATGGCTCCTGGGTAAATACAGCTTTCACCTCATCATGATTACAAAATACTAGCTTTTCGTCCGCATAGACTACAGGATTTTGGCTGTTGTTGTTTTTTCCTGTTTTACGGAAAAATTTCATACTTTTAATACGTGCGACAAAGACGTTTGCGTCACATCACATCACGCTCTCGCGCTCCGTTTCCCGTCACACACTTCGCGGCGCTGAGTGCGTTTTGCGACTGAGCATTTTTATGTTTTTTTTTATCTTTGTGGCAGCCCACGAAGGATCGATGCCTAAGTACTAGAATACCATGGGTGCCGAGTTTTTGATGTTCAACCCATTCTCCCCCAGTTCCGTCAACGTTGTCCAAGTACCGAAACATGTAGTTGTTGTATTTTACAGTACTTTTAGACAAGGCGGTAGTGCCACCACGGACATATATAAATTTCAGAATGAAGATCCAATGACTACACTTTCAAATCTATTAATTACAACTTTAAATGAGATTTCTATTCATCCCATTTTACCCTTTTTCTACATATTTTAAAAAGATGTTAAATCGAAATAATACCTAATACCAATTTTAATTAAAACAATTTCTGACAATTCTCATTCCATTTCAACCCTCTCCCGATGTATTCGCCTTTTTAATCCGTCAGGGATGAAGATCCAAAATGACTACCACTTTCTAAATTACTAACTTCCATATTAACAACTTTAAAAATGATGATTTTTCTATTTCATCCCCATTTTAACCCCTTCTTTCCAAGAGGTTTAATGCCATAAATTTTAAAACAGATGATTTTAAATCGTAGTCAATAGCCTACATACCAATTTTACCAACTTCAAAAATAACAATTTTTCTATACAAACTTTCATTCCCATTTTAACCTCTCCCTTCTCCCCCAAGGGATGTAATTCCAAAAATGTTAAAACAGATTACTTTTAATCGTAATCAGTAGTCTACATACCAATTTTCATACTTCTAAATCTAGAAATGACGAAATTTCATACAAATTTTCAGGAGGTGAGTTTTCTAAAATACATTCTTAATTGACATTTCCCACTCATAATCTACCCTTGTGCCAAATTTCATCTTTATGAATGAAGTAGTTTTCAAGATTTCATGATTAGTCAATGTATAAATAATCAAATAAATTAATAACTGACCTTTCACTTTTAACCATTGTGTGTATCTTACACGAAATGATTCAGCCGATTTTCTTCCTCACATAGCTTTTAACTTTTTTTTGTCAATTGAATTCTGTAACCCAAACAGGTCTAGAAAACCTTTTATTTGGATAGACGAGTATTACTGTATTAATAACATAAATTATATATAATAATATAAATAAATTGTTCTGGTTGCCTATTTAGGTGGCCATCACTATTTACGGAAAATAATAAAGCTTCTGTAAATAGATGTAGGTGTTTTAATAAAGGTGGGAAAATTCAGGGAAATTTTCACGTCGTAGTGAAAACAACAATAAATTAATGACTAATTCTTGTTAGGCGAGTAATAAATGCATTATTGTAGTTTTTTACATGAAAAGGTGATGGCGTAATTTAGTTAGCTAAGGGTTATTGTGTTAAGGTTTAAATGAATCATTGCACAGATACCAAATTTTTACCATAACGCGGTAACATAATTTAAATATTTTTTCATTCTCGGCATCGTATATGGTTCTACACAAAGTAAATTTTTTAGGTCCTATCAGCCTGAGCTAAGCAATCTTTAGACGTGGGTTATATTATTAATATATAATCTCTTTATGCAGTTGTTAATACAATCAAAGATAATACTACTACGGATAGATGGTTCACTTTAAATGGGGCGCTCTGAATCAGTTCGAGATATCAATGCTTCCATAAATGCGAATAAAATTAAGTCGGTAACCCTGCTCCCAGCTGAAACGAGGTATCGAAACCATGTGCGACGTTGCAAATGTCTGTCGCTTGTACCTTATTCGGAATACGAAGTAGCGAAAGCGGGCGGCTAAACGGGTTGTGTATTTTCTAGTCGCGTTTCATCACGCCAATAGTAAAGGCCGGCCGGCAACACTGTTTAACTTTTGTTCAAGGATTGAAATGCATAGCGCGAAAATCTCTCGATGGACATCCGCTCGCGTTAGCCAAAGTCCATTAGGGGTATCAAAAATATAGCATTGAATGGTTTATCTTATCCGTAGTAGTATTATCTTTGATACAATCAGATAAAGTCCTTACTGATGACGTTCACTTTTTGTAACCTATCACTATACCACTTTAAAAAAGAAAATTTTATAATGCACTAAAAAAACATGAAAAACCGATACATTTTTAGAATTTTGGATGCTTTCTACCGGCCAAACGAAGCAATTTTAAATAAAACTAAGTGGATTTTTTGATGTCAAAAATTTGTCCTTAAACTTTGTACATTTATCTTCGCAATCCCTGAATATCTTTGAAACAAGAAAATAATAGTCAAATTATAATATAATCGAATATACGCATTAAATCAATTATAACTTAATGAAATCGGCTTAAGAAAATAACTTGAATTGAAGCAAAATAAATACCACATAAAATGACCATTTTTTTAGTTGGACACCTTATTTCGAGCGTTATTTATTATTATTATTGTTTTATTATTATTTATGTCTTTATTGTGATTTAGCTTTTACATCGCAAACCAAATCAAATTAAAAAGAATTACAATAACCTGCTTAAAAGCTAACAAACATTGAAAAGTGGCCACTAACAGCCACTTTAAATCATTTAAAAATTTAAATCACGACCAAGATAAAAAATAAGAACAACTAACAACTACATAAAAGTTAAAAACGTTTAAAAGCTCTAAAAAATAAATACCTAAATAAAATAGAATGAAAATACATAAAAAAAGAAAAATCTAATTTTGGGTCAGCAAAGTACACATACACATTAAAGAAACTGCACTCTTTCAGCAGGTCGATCCTAAGTTGTGTTTTAAAAGTTAAAAGTGATTTGACATTCTTCAATTCCTGAGACAACTTATTAAAAGTATGCAAACCCTTCAAAAAAGGGAGTTTTCGCACATTTCCTTATTTTTTGGTGCAATAAAAAACTGTTCTGTTGTCTTGTATTATGGGAATAAATGCCACAATTATAAGTCAATTTATTTCAATTCAATTTGTACCCAGTACCAGTACCGCTATCGCCACTAGTCAGGAGGAGCGTTAATAATGGTTATGTCAAGTTACAATTTAAAATAATGGAGGATTTTCGGCTTTTCTATTGTTTTGGTTCTTGTGATGTTTTTTTTGCTATGGTTTAACAGTGGCGAGTTGGTGTAGTGGCAACGTGCCAGCCTCTTAGCCGCGAAGACCCGGGTTCGATCCCGCACTGTCCATTGGACTTTTTCATAGCTCGTCACCTAACAGAAGGCAATGGCGAACCACTGTGTACTATTTCTGCCTAGTAAACCCTCTCACATGTGCTTCGGAAGGCACGTTAAGCCGGTGGTCCCCATATCTGTGTCTAGTTGGCCGCAACACAGATATGTGCGAGAGGGCGCCTACACTCTAAAATAGAGTATGGCACCGCAAGAAGAAGATGGTTTTGGTTTATTAGTTAATTTCCAAATGGATGAATTAGTGCAATTATATTTAAATCATAAAGCATAAAGGAAAAATTTACTTGTTATAGTTGACTTGGAAACAGCTAATATCTTATTAAATAAAAAATTTGGTTTAAATATTATCTTTTCGACTTATTTCTTAACTCTCCAAAGACCTTACATTTAAATTTAAACTTAAAAGTGTATTAAACGATTAGTATGTAAGTTGACATACGTAAACCGTTTCGTTTTTGCTAGGATAGGTGAGTTAAACACGGTTAGAATGGTGGGGGAAAGAACTGCTATCAACCAGTAGTTAAAAACGATAAGTCGCGAAAAAAACCTTATTGTGAGCTTTGACCAAAAGAAGAGACAAGATAAACACCGCAATAAATAGTTTATAGAATTGCCTCGAGAATTGCCTAACAACAAAATTACGATTGCTGAGACTCAAACTTGCAATATCTTGTATAAAAAAATCCCTGGCATCAGAATTAGCTGTGTCCTTCTAAAATTAAATTAAATTTTCTTAACCAAAATTATACGCATAAAATAACCGGGAACATAGAAACTCAGCTGCATATCTTCGAATTAAAAGACTTGGATATGACCCAAAACTCGTTTACAAAGGCACAGCAATATATTCGGATGGACCAAATTTATTTTACAAGTTTTATTAAAATAAATGGTAAAAAGATAAAAAAGATACTTGTTTATACATTGGCAAAGAAGTTTTAATAATAAATAAAATTGGCACAAATCAAGACCTTTTGCAAGTCGCAGTGGTTTTTATCAAATGGTGAGGGATTCTTTAGGTGGGAATTCTAAGCGAATTAATTAAGTAAAAACATATTTATTTTTGAGATTCAATTAATGTATGAAAATAAAAGTCAACCTAGGTGGTGCAGTCGTTGGGATATTAAATCGAGAGTAACAGAAACCACTAGAGACAGGTCTTACATATATCACGTTTTTTCTTTGTACTCGAGTAAAAAATATGAAAGATATATTTTAAACCCTTGAAGAATTTAAAGATGAAGACGTTATCAATATTATACAAACAACATAAATAGTCTAGGGGGAATCGGCGCATGAGTACCGAAAACTATTCCACCTCAATTTTTTTATACGATCCTTTTTAAATTGCCCTACCGATGATATAAATGCATGTTGCCATGGCGCCACCTGCTGCCCTATTGTTTAAACCGAAATTGTTTAAACAATTGCAAGGAATGGTTATTTTTTACCGGACACATATTTTCATATTCTTTATTAAAATACTAATAAAAAATGTTCTATGACTTTTTACGATAAAGATAATATTTTTGGAGATACGAATTTTTAAAAGTTCGAAAAATCTCAAATTTGGGTACTTTTTACCCACGAAAAATATATATTAAGAGTGCATTTACGCTACACCTTAGGGGTCGGGCGAAAGGACGCGGAGACGGTGGGCGGAGACTAACAAACTCCCACTACCACAATTTTCGTATAGCCGCATTAAAAATATTATATTTTATTTAGGTTCTTCAAAATTTGGTGTATCGATGAGATGTTGTTTCCGATTGCAAACCTACAGGAGATAACGTTTTTCGGTAACTATATTTCACTTATATGACATAAATTATACACCATTTTAAAGGTAAGGAAATAATCTATGCCTCTGCTGTAACGGATTTTTGAAATATGAGTCGAGTTAAGAGAAAATAGTATCTAAACATAACCGATTTTAGGGTGACATTCACTCAAGGAAATATTAAAAACTAAATCCAAATTTAAAAAACTTTTACAGCAGAAGCCTAGATTTAAGTGTTGGCTTTCATATAGTTTTTGAAAATTATCTTTAACTTATACCGTTAAAATATCACTGCAAGATCAGCTTTCTTAATTCAAAAGGGTCCAAATTATGATTATTTTTTTTAAATTGTTAATTTTAGCGGTTTTTGGACTTTCCCCTATAAAAAAAACAGAGAAAAGCTAACTTTTGTAGCAACCAACTTGAGGTATGAGAAAGAAGAAACATAAACTGAATACAACCATATCATTTAATGCAAATATTTAAATTGGGACTTTAGTTTTTGCTTTCAAATAGTGATCTCATGCGTTCTATAGTATTTTTCAAGATATAAGAAAATGACTAGACATATCGATTTTCTCTGACTGCAATACAAATCCTCGAAATTGGTCCTTTATGGCCATGCCAACAGAGGTGAGAACAGTTCAGGTCCGCACTAAGACATCCGCAAATAAGACATCATAAATACTTATATATCATTCCGATCAGGTAGAAATACGACCCTGTACGGTCGGGTGGTCTAATTAGGTAAACCTACCCTAATAGTACCATAAAATGCTAATTTCGAGGGTTTTTACTGCACTCAGAAGCAGTCGAGACTTTTAGTCATTTTCTTATATCTTGAAAATACTATACTAGTGCTCGAGGTGTGTTTCTAACTACACGCTTGAGATTTTGGGGCTCTGACAGAAATTAGTAATACTCCTTTTATGGTTTAGACTCGAGACGGCCTAGAATTTGCTTTTAAAAAGATTTTAATTAATCTACCACTTCAACCGCCAGCCGATCAGCACATATCGTGCTCCCAACTTAATGGTAACAACAAACTAATACATAATCTAGGGATCATATAAATCATTATACAAAATTGGTTCAAACCGTTACTTTCCTAAATAATTCCAAACACTTTACAACTACAAAATATATTTATTAATTTCATTTTTTTCTACTTTTTACCTTAAAGTATTTAGGGTAAAAAATAATAAATACAAGTAAAAATTTATTTTTTTTGCTAACGATTTTCAGATTTTTTTTTATTTATACGACCTGTTATTAGGTTAATTAATTTAAGCTATTTCCTCGGCTATTTCAAAACCAGAACTTGGCACACATACCGGTATTTTATTTTAGTAAATATTCACTAATTTTCAGGACACAGCGGCGGATAGGATGGGACCCACACCAAATATATACCTGAGGAACACTTTGGTAAAGAAAATATTCATTTTGAAATTTGTAAAAAAAGCTTAAATTTTTTTTGAGTGCCTGTCAGGGAAAATTCGGGCTTTTAAAAGCAAATCCCCTAAGTATTTGCATTTTTTTCGTACATTTAATCAAATTTTATGGTCAAATCCCAAATTTTGCAAAAAAAAAAAAAAAAAAAAAAAAAAAAAATATATATATATATATATATATATATATATATATATATATATATATATATATATATATATATATATATAAAATAGAGACATTTAAAATATTTTTATAAAAAAATTGTTGAGTAAAAAAAAAATTAACTGGCTATGGTTTTTGGAAAAAACATAAATAATTTTGCTCAATCTGGGATTTGACCATAAGATTTGATCAAATCCACAAAAAAACACAAAAAGAGGATTCGCTTTTGAAACTTAGACTTTTTTCTGGAGGGGCACCCAAAAAATCAACTTTTTTTGCATATTCCAAAATTTTTCACTACAGTATTCCTCTTAAGGCCAATAGCATCTGAAATATATTTGGTGTGGTCACATATCTAACTTTTTAGAAATTAAAAGTTTAAAAATCCTAGATCTGGCACTGTCAGGACATATGATCTACTTTACCCAGTTATAAAAGAGAATTTGTTTATACATTGCATTTAGTAAAAGATGGGGTAATTGTTTAAATGTGTGGCTTCACCTATTTTTAATTATCAAAAAAGGAAAAATAGAGATACTGACATGTTTTTTTTTCATTTTGTTCTTTTTACGGCGGATTTACAAATCTTTTAAGAAAAAAAAAATCGGTTTTAATTTTTATTTTGAAAATAAAAACATGGGTATTTTTCAAGTTTTCCGTTAATAAAATGCATTAGCAATTTCTAGTGATTTGTTTTATATTCTACGTATAAAGAATAATCATTTTAAAAACAAAATTTCTTCAAAATATCAAATTTAAATTTTTCAAAAATTAAAAAAAAAATTAATTGAAAAATTGACATTTTTGAATTATTATTTTTTATTTATTCTATTTTTGACAAACTTTAAAAATAAAAATATTTGACAACTACAAAAAAAAATCTTCCTAATTTTACATCCCAAAAAAGTGAAGCAACACATCTAAACAATTACCAAAAGTGGTCCATACTTTATGAATGGGTTTTAATATAATTTTACTCATCAGGTTAAAATCTGGTTAATGTTTCTAATAAAAGAGCCCCGACGTCCCACAGCATCCGTTGAGGTAGGTTCGGTATAGACGCCTACGCTGTTGCTAAGTTAAATATGGGTAGGCGTTCTTATATAATAATTTTATGATCGTATAAAGTATACAAATATAGATCCTTTAATGTTATACTTAAATTAGTTTATTGTTTACTTCTGCCATAATACATAAAATAACTAAACAAAATAATTTACAGTATCAATAATAATATCGGTTAACAAACGTTCACACAACACCAGAGAGTTGCCAGATATTTTTTTAAATTTTGCATCTAAAATGGGACATGGGACCCACACCAAATATACACAAGATGCTATTGGTCTTAAGGATAAAGAAAATTTTAATTTTGGAATTTGCAAAAAAAGTTTTTTTTGCAGCGTCCCCAGAAATGAATTTAACTTTTAAAAACGAATCCTCTATTCGTATTTTTTTCGTTAATTTAATCAAATATTATGGTCGAATCCCAATATTTCGCAAAATTATCTTTTTTTTTTAAAACCATAACCAGTTAAATTTTTTTCACTGTACAATCTTGCATCAAAAATGCACATATTTTTGCAAAATCTGACGATAAATTTGATCACATTCACAAAAAAAATAGAGGTTTTGCTAATGAAACTTTTTTTTCTGTGGGCGCTGCAATAGTTTTTTTTTCAAATTACAAAATTAAAATTTTATTTACCAAAGTGTTCCCCTTGAGGCCAATAGCATCTGGTCTATTTTGGTGTGGGTCTCATGTCTCACTTTTTAGCTAAAAAAAATGGAAAATCCTAGGGCCGCCACTGAATATTAGGTACCGTGGGCGCGGGTTTTCAGATGTTTAACCCATTTTTTTCCCAGTTTCGTCAAGGATGTCCAAGTACCCAAAACTGCATTTTAGGGCACCTTTTTGGACAACTCAAGTACTTTACCACTGAATTCCGTAACCAGTTGCGTATTTCCACGTAACTTTGATCTTCCAAAGAAAAATAACATTTTTTTCCTAAATTTAAAACTTATTTACCAGACCCCCCCACAAAGGCACACTTCACATCAAAACTGACCATACACGATTTTTGTGCCTTTATGTTTTTAAATGGTCCCTGTTTGGTTCCAAACCAAATCTACGGCTGACAGCGTAATTTTTTTTTTTTCGAGCATGGGGGTGTTCTCGACATATGTGAATTTCGAGAATAAGCTTCGAATTCCAAAAGCGAGTAGACCAAAATTAAGTGTTTCTTTATGTGCTAATTTTGTGCCAAAGACAAAATTTTTGTGCTCGTTGGGAAAAGTTTTTTTTTTTTAAATTTTTTTAAAAAGGGGGGCTAGCTGGGACCTGAGCCAGACCCCACCACAAAGGCACACTTAACATCAAAACTGACCATACACGATTTTTGTGCTCTTTATGTGCTTTTAAATGGTACCCGTTTGGTGCTCCAAACTAAAATTTTCTACGGCTGACAGCGTAATTTTCTTTTTCGAGCAGGGGGGGTGTTACTCGACATATGGGGAATTTCGAGAATAAGTTCGAATTCCAAAAGCGAGTAGACCAAAATTAGTGTTTTGCAAATTTTTTAAAAAAAATTTTGTGCTCGTTGGAAAATTTTTTTAATTTTTGGGGGCTACCCGGACCCCACACAAAGGCACTTTTAAACATATTTTTTGTGTTTTTATGTTTTTAAAGGAAAATTTCTTTTGGCTCCAAACTCAAATTTGGGCGAATATTTTTTCGAGGGCTGACTAAATTTTCAGAATTTTCAATTTTCCAAAGGAAGACCAAAGCGTTTTTATGTGCTAATTTTGGCCAAAGACAAATTTTTGTGCTGTTGGAAAAGTTTTTTTTTTTTATTTTAGCAGGGACTCCCTGAGCCAGACCCCCACACAAGTGCTTCATACAACGATTTTTGTGTTTTATGTTTTTAAAGGAAATTCGTTTGGTGCCCCAAAACCCAAAACCCTTAGAGCTGACGCAAATTTTTTTTCGAGCATGGGGGGCCGATATAGGGATTTCGAGAATGCCCAAAAGGAGTAGACCAAAAATTGTTTTATGTCTAATTTTTGGCCAAAGACAAAATTTTGCTTTTGGGGGAGATTTTTAAAATACGTTCCACCCCTCCATCGAGAACAACGCCGCGCCCGATTTTTGGTTTTATGTTTTGGGCAACTTTGGTACTAGATATCTTTTTTTTTAATTTCTGAAATTAACACTCGCCCGAAAATTTTGTTTGCCATCTTTTAAGGTTTTTATGTGCTTATGTCAAAAAGTCGCTCCATCGGAAAGCCTTTTTAATATAATATACCTTTCGGGGCGAGCCACATTCCCCCTCGAGAACATTTTTCCATGCCCGCTCGTTTTTGTTTTTTATGTCTTCCAGGGCACCAACTCCTGACTAAACTTCAACTGGGTAATACTTTTCCAAAGCCTGCAAATTTAGATCTTAAATTCGGAATTAGCGTTCCAAGAACTCTTTTTTGCAATTTGATTTGATCCGCATTTTTTGCTTTTGTCGTTCGCCATTTTCAACCCGCCATTTTGAATCTAATGTGATAAAGAACATTTTAAGAAGTTTTCAAAACGATGGGATTCGGATGTCCTGGAAAGAAGTGGGACAAACCTGAGATCAATTTGCAACAAGACTGGAATCCAAAAAAAATAAATTTTTGACATTTCTTTTAATTTTCGTTGTCAAATTCTGCCAAATATAAAAAGTTTTATGTATACGTGGAAAAAAAAGACCGGATCGAGCTGAAAATTAGTTAAGTAATGGTTTTCGGAGGGTTAATTTTGGAATTTGAGATCTAAATTTTCAAATTCAAAATGGCGGGTCAAAAATGGCGTATGACAACTACGAAAAATTTATGGATCGAAATGAAATTGGTTTGTATGGAGTTTTCACGGTCGCTGATTCCGAATTTGATAATATAAAAATTCAAATTAAAAATGGCGGGTAAAAAAATGGCGTACGACAAATGCAAAAAAATGCATGGACGAAATCAAATCACTGTTATATAGGGTTTTTAGAGACGCTAATGCCGAATGTCAGATCTAAATTTTCAAATTCAAAATGGCGAACTAAAATGACGTACGACAAATGAAAAAAAGCATGTGTCGAAATCAAATTGCCTATATACAGGGTTTTTGGGGACGATCATTGAATTTAAGATCTAAATTTTCAAATTCGAAATGGCGTGCAAAAATGGCGTATGACAACGCGAAAAATTATGGATCAAATGAAATTAGTTTGTACGGAGTTTTCAGGGCTTGGGTTTTTTTAACTAAATATTTAGATTCAAAAGGCGGGGGTTAAAAAAAGGGGAACGACAAAAGCAAAAAAACATGGATCGAAATCAAATTTTTTAAACAGAGTTCTTGGAGACGCTAATTCCGAATTTAAGATCTAAATTTGCAGGCTTTGGAAAATGACCCCATCACCCGGGGGTTGAAGTTTGGAGTACAGGAGTTGGTGCCCCCGGAAAGCACATAAAGAGCACAAAAATCGAACGCGGTCGTTTATGGAGAGAAGGTTCTCGAGTGGAGGGGGGGGGTCGCCGCCGAGACAGCCCCCCATTTTGATTATATTAAAAAAAGGCTTTTCCGATGGAGCACAATAATCGCGACTTTGGACATAAATAGCACATAAAGAGCACTTAAAGATGGAAATGATTGTCGAGGCGAGGGGTGTCTTTTTTGAAATTCAGAAATGTCGAGCTACACCCCCCCTGCCCGAAAAAAAGAAAATGACCCTATCACCCGTAGATTAAAGTTTGGAGTACCGGAGTTGGGGCCTGGAAAGCACATAAAGAGCACAAAAATCGAACGCGGGCGTTTATGGAGAGAAGTGTTCTCGAGTGAGGGGGTGTGGCTCGCCGCCGAGACAGCCCCCCCATTTTGATTATTTTAAAAAAATACTTTCCCAACGAGCACAAAAATTTTGTCTTTGGCACAAAATTAGCACATAAAGAGCACTTAATTTTGGTCTACTCGCTTTTGGAATTCGAAGCTTATTCTCGAAATTCACATATGCGAGTAACACCCCCATGCTCGAAAAAAAAAAATTACGCTGTCAGCCGTAGATTTGAGTTTGGGGCACCAAACGAGGTAATTTAAAAGCACATAAAGAGCAAAAAAAATCGGGATGGTCAGTTTTGATGTTAAGTGTGCCTTTGTGGTGGGGGTCTGGCTCGGAGTCGAGCTAGCCCCCCTTTTTAAAAAAATTTAAAAAAAAAAAACTTTCCCAACGAGCAAAAAAATTTTGTCTTTGGCAAAATTAGCACATAAAGAGCACTTAATTTTTTACTGCTTTTGGAATTCGAAGCTTATTCTCGAAATTCACATATGTCGAGTAACACCCCCCCTCTGAAAAAGAAAATTACGCTGTCAGCCGTAGATTTGAGTTTGGAGCACCAAACGAGGTACCATTTAAAAACACATAAAGAGCACAAAAATCGTGTATGGTCAGTTTTGATGTTAAGTGTCCTTTTTGGTGGGGGGTCTGGCTCGAATGAGCTAGCCCCTTTTAAAAATTAAAAAAAAAAAACTTTCCCAACGAGCACAAAAATTTTGTCTTTGGCACAAAATTAGACATAAAGAGCACATAAAATTTTTTATATTCTGTTTTTGAATCGGGTCAATGGGGGTAGCTCGACGGACCTAACTTATTTTTATCGTAATCAATTTATGTAAAAAAAAAACAAATGACCCATGTTCAAGTGTTTTGCTCAAGCAGGTACCGAAAAAATGACGACAATGCTAACTTTTTTGGATGTTAGCATTGACTTCAAATTTTTCATGGTAAAAACTCGTGAAAACACGCTAGAAATTTAGTGCTATTTATGTGCTAATAAGTTGTTCTAATCACGATTTTGTAGCATTGTAGTCATTTTTTTCGGTATGTGTTTAAGCAACAAAATCGTGATTAGAACAACTTATTAGCACATAAATAGCACTAAATTTCTAGCGTGTTTTCACGAGTTTTTATCATGAAAAATTGTAAGTCAATGCTAACTTTCAAAAAAGCATTGTCGTCATTTTTTCGATACCTGCTTGAGCAACAAAATCGTATTTACGGCAACTAATTCGCACATAAATAGTACTAAATTTATAGGTATTCTAGACCTAATTAGGCTGGGTTGTCAAAACCAACTTTATGGACGTGTTTATAAGAACATTTTTGTCTTAAACTCCTCTAGAAATATTGTGCGCTAATTTGACACCCTGTATATTCAAGTGTACCCTTGATGAGACTTAAAAAATAATGATAATTATTTTTAGCAAGTACGAGCAAAAAACTTTTTTTGTTTGTTTTGAAAACATAACCTCGCATTATTAGAATTCACTGGGGATCAAATTTACATTCATATCTGCGGCTACTTTACCATCTTAACGTCGTTTTGGGTTTTTTACGCGTATATAAAATTTGGTTGTCAAAGTAACCCCAATCACGGAGTTACTTTGTTACCTAAAAAAAATATATATTTTAATCTACATCGCTTGTTTTAAAAATCCTGGCATTTTTCATGGTTGTAGAGGATGATTACCTCGGTATACTAATAATTTTTACAGACCAAATTCCCAAGAATATCGGAGTTACAAGAAAAAATATGTTTAAAAGGCGACAAAGTAATCCAGTTTTATGGTATTTAATATCACATACTGTCAAAATATGTAATTAATTCCTTAAAAAAAACTACATCACAATATAGCGGAAATTATTGAAGAATTTAAAAAAATCTATGCTGTGGATTTTCTGTAGGTCACAGTATGTTAAAATTTTCTCTTATATTGGACAATCCTGAATCCGGTGAGTTGTGCCAAATGAGCCTTATATCTAAATAATCTAATAAGGATTGGTTTATCGATTGCAGCTGGACCTATTATCGAAAAATCCAGTCTGGATTATACAATTTTATTTCGGGTACATGTAGAGTGGCCAAAAAGAGTTAAAAAAATCGTTTAACAAAAATTGTCCTAAAACAAAATAATTCTTTGTATCACCCGCCGAGATATGGTATTCTAAATTAAATTAAAAAGCAATTTGCAGATACCGAGATGTAGGTACATTAAAACTAGAGAGGATTTCCAAAAAAGGCAGAAATATTTGAAGCCCTTTGCTTGGTTAATATTGATATTATTGAATATGAAAAAATTAGTCCAATATTTTTTAATATATTATGTATTATGTTACATCATATTTTATGACTTTTAAAAACAGAATATCAGAGTTAGATGTTATTTAAATTTAATTACAGATTTAGAGATACAAACTTCTATTTTATATGGCCTAGGGTAAGTTTTGCAAATATCTTACAAAAATGTAGGTATTCTTTAACAGTAGCTATTATACTAAAGGTTTTTTTAATGACCTGAAATGAGGTAATTGTGGTTTTCGATTATGTACCTGAAATTAAAAGCGTTTTTTTATAACAATAATTAAAAAGATGGCCTGATACCGAAGTAAATTAACCATTGAGCACTTATAACTGTGAAAATTTGATAAACATCCGGAAAACACCCTTTTAAACCTTCAAATACGTCGAATCGCGGAAAAAAATCAAAATAAATCAATTCAACTCTCATACCGGTTTTAAATTTTTGGAAGATCGTCGTAAAGTCTCAAAAAAAGCTGGAAAAAAATAATTTGCGCGGTACTACCCTTGGAACCACTCACCTTCAACCCTCAAGTACATCCGAGGGCCAAAAAAATTCAAAATGAATCGATTTAACTGTCATACCGGTCTGAAATTTTTGTACGATTGTGTTAGAGTCATAAAACAACTGAAAAAAAATTCTCAACCCTCAAATACTTCCGAGGGCCGAAAAAAATTAAAATAAATCGATCCAACCCTCATATCAGTTTGAAATTTTTAGACGATCGCCCTAGAGTCATAAAAAAGCCATTGAAAATAATTGGACCGGTACAACCTTTGGAACCCATCCTTCTCAACCATCAAGTACCTCCGCGGGCTAAAAAAATCAAAATTAATATAACACTCATGCCGGTCTGAAATTTTTGAATGATCGTCCTAAAGTTAAAAAAAGCCATACAACAATAACTGGACCGGTACGACCAATGAGCTGACATCATAGATAGAGAAAGCATTTCATTCATAAACGCAATCGAGAGCTGCACCCAACATGGTTTGTGTTTATTATTGGCGATAGAATGGTACAAGCATAGTTTGTACTTACTTGTGAAATGATAATCAAGGAATCATATCCGTCACTTGACACACTTGGCACTGCCTTACCATTTTAATTTATTAAAAGTACTTACACAAAACTAAAATTTAAACAATTGTCACAAAAATAATCCAAAAAAACAACAAGAAACATTTATACTAAAACGCCATATTTAATGTGTCATCTGTCGAGCGAAGCCGAAGGTGGCCGAAGTACCACGACTATTAGTCGTTGGCCGAAATACGCCTTTACGAAAAATGCACTGTTGTCACGTTGTCGCGCCTTTATTAGTAGCTGTCCAAAAACAAAATAGTATTTTGACATCATTACTTTTCTGTGTAATACTTTATAGTAATAAATATAACTATTATTTACAGTTTAAAATACAATAGTAGAGCTTAATTTGATGTAATTTTAAGAATAAATTAAGAAAAATTTAATCATAATATACTATCAAGTAAATGAAACGGAAAGATACTTGGCAGCCGTCACGCTTTACAACAAAATAGTATCTGTAGTAACCATTTTCCCGGGTTTTGGTGGATTTTATTGTTTGAGTACAGAGGTTTCATTCATCGCTAGGCAGAACCTTAGAATGTGCGTTTATGATGCCACGTTTATGCCAAATCGATGATTTCTCCAGTTAACCTAACAGCTCATGGGTACAACCCTTGGAACCATCCCTTCTCGACCCTCAAGTACCTCCGTAAAAATCAAAATGAATCGATCAAATTTTTATACTGGTCTGAACTTTTTGTACCTTCGTCCTGGAGTACTAACCTTGGGACCACTCCTCAACCAAACGGACTGAATCGATCTAACTCTTGAATCTCTTAAATTTTTTACGGCCCTTAGACGTATATAACGGTTAAAAAGGGGTGGTTTCAAAGGTAATACCGGTCCTATTATTTTTTTCCAGCGTTTATATGACTCTTAAACAGGCGTCGTGAAATTTCAGACCGGTATATGAGAGTTGGATTGATTTATTAGATTTTTTTCGGCCTGCGAAGATACTTGAGGATTGAGTATGAGTAGTTTCAAGGGTAATACCGGTCAAATTATTTTTTTCCAGCTTTTTTATGACTTTAAAATGATCGTCTAAAAATCTTAGACTGGTATGAGAGTTGGAACGATTTATTTTGATGTTTTTTCGGCAATCTGGCGTATTTGAAGGTTCAAAAGGGATGGTCTTGGTGTTTCCCAGATGTTTATTAATTTTTCCCAGTTTTTATGTGCTCATTGAATAATTTACTACGGTGTCAGGCCGTTTTTAAAATTTTTCGTTGCAAAAAAAACGTTTCCAACATCAAGTACATTTTCGATTAGCTGGCAGGTTCTGGTGTCCACCCTAACCACAAGAAAAAATCCAGCATTTGCCAGCACATTCCGGAGATAATACATCCTTTAATTCTTAACTACAAGGAATTATCCAAGGTCCTGAAAACCCTTTCACGAACACAACTGGGTTATACAAATAAGCTATTGGGATGATTTCTTCTTGAATTTCTGGATTTCACCTGCTAGTAATGATGTTTAGTTCTTACTAAGGTACAGTTTGGTCTACTAGTTCGCCAACCACCCAGCGATATCGTATGTGATTTTTTTAGTCAAAAAAGAGAAAAAGATGTGGAAGTTGATAGATTTAAATTTAATAAATTTTCGTTTATTTTTCATTGTGCTAGTGCGATAAACAAAGGAAAAAACGAAGAAGTTGTCAATATCGTGTTATCACAGTTTAATGTAATTAAAACATCACGAAATAACAGACTAAAGAGAATCATACTGTAACTGGTTCAGAAAATGGTCAGTGCGGTAAAATAATCCAATCTTTTCCTCCAACAGATGACATTCACTGTGATCCCAAACAAGTATAAAAAAAACTTTTGTTCTGTTTTAAATACATTTTATTGTGCTTCCCTACGATTTTTAAGGATAAGTTTTAAATAACCCTGTATATAGATATTTTCAAACGGCATAACAAATATAATTACAATATGTGATGTCCCCATTCCATAAAATGCATTAAATGCATATATTATGGCAGGAAAGTAATTAAAGGTGCCGTCGTCGTAGACAAACTGACACTCCTAATTAAACTTGTTATTACAAATATGTAAATAAACAATTAACATTCTGTAAGTTTTCTTGCTTTAAATATATTTTTACAGATTTCTCGTCTATAATTTAGGCCTTTAATGATGTACATACTGCCAAGCGAGTCGCCAATCGACATATGGGATTATGCTCGGGATTATGTAAGGATATAAATGAAATTCTTGGCAACAGTTACAGAGTCCGGTTGAGAGTTCATAAAAAAATCATTAGTAAAAGATAAAATGTATTCATTCATTTCCTCTCCGGCTACAACGAGAATAAATTAATGTAAATAAATTCTACGATTTTTGCGGATTCATTTAAAAAAGATGATTTTCTAAAAAATACAAAAAAAGAAAAAGCCTATCAATCGTTTTCTAGTCGATCTCATCGAAAATCTCTATTAAAGTATTTCTAAAAACAGTTTAATATCTAAAAAATCTTTTTACAAATTCTACTTAACTTATTTGGCCAAATGTACTGGTAAACTTGAAATCTAAAAGGTTTATACGATCATATCACATTGCCGATAACACCACAAAGTATGTGCTGCCCTGCGTGGTTTTAGTTACTTGGCTCGTATTTAACCACTAAATCGGCCATCCAATTTTTTACACACACGCACTTATCTATTTGGGATATGTTACATGTCGGGCTGGCGATTACCCTTTGAAATTAAATATACCACCTTTACATTGTCCTTAAAGAAGAACAACATTCTCCCAACACTAAAACAATTTCAATTATTCATGGACGGCATGCTTTGAAGTGCAGATCCGTGGAATTGCTTCTAAAATTTATAAATCTATTTCTGGTTAGCGACACAAAAAATACATAAATTAGAAAATCTAATAGCATTTTCCTTAAACACGTGCCAAATGGGACAGCCGCCTAATTCGCAAGGTGTAACAAATCATCTAAATTTTTTAAATGCTAAGAAATGGGTCAGAAATTTAACCTAGTTTTTAAAAGATATTTTAAAACGAGTTTTATTTTAAAAATGAAGATGCGTATTTATTTAACTAACAAAATATTGAGTGTTATATCCTGAACATTAGAATCCTATAAATCTTAAATGTCTTTGATATAAAGAAAACAGTCATTTTTTTCCCATTAATACGGCTTAAACTACTTGAAACATTGCATTTTCGTGCCAAAGGGTAACGTCACATATCTGCATAACCCGCGCTTTTTTCCAAATCAGGCTTAGAGATTGAAAATTAGAGTTAAAGTAGTTTATTTGCGACAGACGTACACAAAATTATCGCTTTATAGTAAGTACAGTCCGACCCGTCCACAATTTCCGATCTCGGATGAACATCTTTTATCTTCGTCTCTTTCATGCCATTCGCGCCTAACTCATCCATCTCTCTCTAACAAAAATTGATTGTTGAACGGGCCGGGATTCCCTTCACTAGTACCAGTACGGATCATTATTTTTTCACATTTTAATTTAATTCGTGATGCAATATTTTGAATGGACCCCAAATTTAGCGCTGTTCCAAATAAGATCGAATACGCTTTACCAAAAGTTAGAGGTTCTCATTACTTGAAAATATTATTTTGGTAGGAGACTGTACACACAACACATGAGGTATGTTCGTTATTCAGTTATATTTTACACTTTTTGGATCCACCTGGTCCTAAAATACACCTCCCATAGGGGCGATTACGTAAAAAAAAATCTTTTTAACAGAACGATCCAAAAATATAGATTTTTTTTAATTCCCTAGTACACCGATTTATTTATTTATTTATTAATAGACGGGATACCCCATTATAAAAGTAACAAAATCATAGCAAAAAAAATATAATATTTTCACATAGTGCATACTAACATTACTCTTCAATATAAAACATATATATATATATAATATATAATAATATTTAATTCTTAATATTATATAATATATATATAGATAATTTTTATATATTATTTAAAAAAGATATGTTAATCAGTCGCACAAATATTTCAACAAATCTAAGGGTACTAAATGACTCATTAGTTTTGATTAACCAAATGCAGTCCGGACCTACCTAACTATTACAGTCCCAAAGGATCTATTCAGGATTCTATTTAGGGATTTAAAGAGAGCGATCCAAGGAGAATGAATTCCATAGTTTGGTTCTAATGAGTATCGACAAAGAACAAATCATTTTGTCTTAAGTGGCGTATGGACTTCAGATTAATTTGATTAAAGGGATGGACAATATATGCCATTCAGTAATTTGTATATCAGCAAGATCATTTTCACCCTTCTATTTTCTAACGAAGCAAATTCAACCCAAACGGGAACGTTCATGCTCATTTATAATATCGAAAGGTCTGATGGCAATGGTTTTAATACTTTATTTGTACCCTATGGAATAGAAGCTTATTTTTAAAGGACACCAAAGCCACGCAGAATACTCAAGGGAGATTAAACACCAATGAAAAATTATAAATCTCAAAATTAAGCCCTGAAGATATTCAAAATAAATCCCAACATTTGAAATGCCTTCCCTGTTATAAAAGAATAGTGGTCATTAAATGTTACCCGATCATTCATGAGGACTCCCAAGTCCTTAATACAGCTGACAGAACTAAAATTAATTCCATTAATAGTATATATATTTTCAATTTTATTTCTTTTTTTACAAAAACTAATTGTATTGCACTTTTTGGGATTCAGAGATAAGCTGTTGACAGAGCACCAGTGCACAAACATGTCGAGGTAATTTTGCAGAGCCCCACAGTCATCCTCAGTTTTAATCACTCTGTACAATTTCATATCGTCAGCGAACAGCAGGAACCTACAGTTGGTCAGGCTCTGTCCTATTTATATTGCATTAGTTTTTAAAAAATATCGTAAAAACCGTTTACAAGATATTCCGAAATGAATGAATGACTTTCATGCATCATGACAGATATCGACAATATTAGTTATGCACAATTTGATTGTTAATATCTCGTTTTACAGACGATAAAAAAAATTCGTTTTTTTTTTCAATTAGATAAACGACAACATAATTAACATATAACCCAATATTTCAATTTCCTTTAATTCTTAAGAAAAGCCGTTTTACGAGTGAACTTTCTTAATAGTATTATTCTCACAATTGATGCCAGTGCTGGACTCTGGGATCCAATAATTTGGTTAAAGCTAAAAGAGTGGTCATCTACAATAACTAATATATAGTCAAAGCTCCTTATTCGCGGATTTAAAAAAAATGCAACCCAATTCCTATATTCGCGTTAAAGATTTTTTTTTATTTCCGGATCTAATCGGTACATAGGTACATACACATTGATGAAAAGGATTCCAATATGTAGGTATCCAACCGAACATCCTTTGTAAATGCATCTTCAATTGGATAGCCGAAATTGCAAATGGAATAGGACTAGATGGGTTTGAACAGATAGAATCAAGTGACATTCAGAAGTTGCTTAAATCGCAAGATGAAGATTTGACTGAAACCGACTTGGAGCAAATGTTAAATTTACAGCCCATTGAAGAAGATGCTGCAACAAGCACGGGAAACGTAACATTTAATTTAAAAAATCTTAGTAAAGGTTTAAGCATGGCAAATGAGCTTTGTGATTACTTTATGAAAATTGATCCGTCTATGGAACGAAGTCTTATTTTTAAGAGGCAAATTGCCAATGCCACTGCTGAATATCAGTCTGAATTGAAGGAGCTTTTAAAAACTACCAAGAAAGAAAAAATTATGAAATTCTTTAAACCATTGCCTAAGCCTGAAGATAATAATTAATCAATATGGTTAAAAACCTAGGAACATATCCCCTATAATCCCATATAAATTAGCATTCCATATTCACGGTTTCTGTATTCGCGACATATTTACGGAACATATATCACGCGAATAAAGAATCGATGTACAGTAAAACATCGATTTAATTGATTTGTTATCAGCCTCGTCTAACGTCTCGTCTGATAATATTCACGGCTAAGACCATAATGAACGTTATTTCAATCCTTATTACATAAATAACTATTAGGTGGAATACTACATACAGGAAGAAAATTTATTAAAAACCGGCTTATGCCAGACCTGGTCGAAGATTTCGATACGAGGAACACGTGATTGATCGTGAAAGCTTCTTCTTCTGATCATTGTTGTAAAAAAGAAATAGAGTTGGTTCTGGTTAGAGTTCTGGGGTACCCCCGACCCCAGCATTAACTTGGTGAAAGCTAGAAAATTGACTATCTCCAATAACTAATAAACGTCGGTTAGAAAGGAACCTGGAGAGCCAAGGACAAAGTAACACAGTAAAAGATCGTAGTAAGGAAGTTTATTATATGTGAATGTGTTTTAATCAGAACAGGTAAACCCGGGGTAAACCCCCCTCTAGTGAAAAAATAGCGAGATGAAACAACAGTATAACCGTTCAAAGCATTCGCGAAAACGTATCGGTTTTATTTTATCTTGGGACAGTTCACTAAGGCTATGGCAAGTACTAACGTACCATGGGTGTCTGAAGTGTGGTAATAGGAAGTTTATTTACACGAGACTTAAATATATCTTGGAGATTTGGGGGGAAAAGAAAAACTTCTGCGGGTAGCAGGTTCCATATAGTCTGGACACTCTTGGAATGAAGGAACGAACAAAGTGGGAAGTTCGGGGTCTCTCAAGTTGGACTGTAAAAGGATGCATAAAAGTAGTACTACATGTTGCTCTGTTGGGACCAAAGGAGGAAATATACTGGCCGACTCTTCGGAGCAGAAGCCGTGAAACTACCTATAAAAGAGGGACAAATGCCCTACAGCTCGTCAGTGGGCAAGAGAAGGAAGCTTTTCTGTAAGTGTGGGATCATTAATAAGAAGAACAGCTCTTCTCTGGGTGGAGTCAAGAATGCTAAGTGTTGTAGGAGACGCCATTCCCCAGATGTGAGAACAATATTCTAAAAAGGGTCTGATCTGGGAAACATACAGAGTATACAAATTAGAAGGAGAGAAATACTTTCTGGCTCGGAAAAGGAATCCAAGCTTTTTGAAGCTGCTGAGGCTATGGATGTAATGTGTTTGTGCCAGTTAAGGTAATTCTCAAAAGTAACACCCACAAGATTAAACGATTCTTTGTTCTGCAGAATTTGGCCGCTCATATGTAACGAATGAGCCGACTTTTTTCGCAATAGCGAACTTGACTGTGTTTTGGCGGTATTAAACTGGACAAGATTTTTGGCGCCCCAATCCAAGATTACTCCAAGGTCTCGTGAAAGAGACATCTGTACTGATCCGCGCTTGTTTTCCAAATCAGAAGCACAGGATGGCTTAAGAAATTGAATATTAGAGTGAAGGGTACTATCGTCAGCAAAACTATGGATACGACTGGTTGTGGAAGAGAGAAGATCGTTGATGTGATAAAACAGAGTTGGTGCTAGGGGGTGTTTTTCAATTACCGCAAAAAAGCGCATTATGCCGCACAATGCTTAACATTGAGTGTTTCAACTACCGCACTGCCTCGCATAATCGGTCTTGGCTGCTTCAATTAATGCTCGCATAATCGATCTTGGCTGCTTCAATTAATGCTCGCTAATGCGGCATTAATGCACACGGTGCTCTGTAGTTGAAAAACACCCAGTATTGCTGTAATTTTGACAGGCTGATAACTTGAATAGATCTCGGTGATCGTCAGATTATAAAAAATAATATGTTTTGTTCCTTTTTTAACGAAATAGTTAATTTATTAGGCCAATTACATTTTTTTAAATCAATTCAGGGTTATATGTGTTTTTCGTATGTATCAACCGCCGGTAACACAACTCATTTTTGACGTCACTACACTTTCCCATATTACGATTTTAATCGTAAAAAATAAACGGTAAATTAGTTTTGGTTATTTACGGTACAGTCACTCAATTTATTTTTAGTGACAATACATAGCAAAAATAACACGTTGAATAACTATTTTTGTCACACTATGTAAATTGATTGCACCGTAGAAGAAATAACCGGATATCAACCAACATGCAAAGAGAGCATACATTCCCAACGAACTTGACGATACTGGCAATAAGGAGGCTTAGCAACAGCCTTGGTGTTTAATTACAGGTCACCATTTTGTTCTGGCACCTGTTAAGCAAATAATCAGGGCCGTATTTAATCCACTGTCGGGCGCCAACAAATATTTTAAACGGAGGACGAAAATAACACCTTAATAAATTTAAGAAGCTTTTGCAATTTTTGAATAGGTTTCTGGGTGTACTTAGACCATGTTATATTAGGTCAAAAATAAAAATGATTTTATAGGGTATTTAAAAAATGCATGTATAAAATTAAAGGACTCCTGATGTCAAAATAAGTCAGCTTATGTTACATCTGAAATTACAAACTCGCCAATCTGGGAGCTGAGGACAATGGACCTGAATATACCGTGAATCTCTTACAACACGGATAATGACGGAGATAGCAACATGGATAGAGAAAAGTTCGATGAGAACTGGAAAAAGACAAAAGCCAGACAATCAAAGGCTATTATTGGAGAAAAACTATGGAAGGACCTACCGATGAACATAAAGGACTTCAATAGGGTGCAAATGAGAAACCTGACAGACATACTGACAGGTCATTGTAGCAACAGACACTATCTCAACAAGATAGGAAAAAGCGAGACAAGTACATGTAGATGGTGTGGAGAGAACGCCATACATGTACTTAGAGATTGCCCAGCACTAGGGCACATCAGGGGGAAATGTCTAGGTACGGCATGGCTGGACTTAAATGACATAAGATTCCTACCACTAACGGGATTCGCATCACTAGTGAGGAAATTGGGGCTCTAGTAAGCAAAACGACAGCACCATATCAGTGTAAAAGGAATGCATACGTAAGGGACAGTACAGGGTGACGGAACCTGTGTATGCTTAAGGGTTGGTGTAGAGCATAATGGGCTTAGGCCTCAGTGCTCAGGGCCCCAGCGAGGGAACTCACCATGCTACAATAGATAGATAGATAGATACATCTGAAATTATTGCTTTGTTTAGTAGGTAGAGAACGTCCAATATTTTAAGAAATTGGTTTTCCCGTAATTTCTTGAAACATTATTTAATAGTTTTTTTGTTAATAGTTGTATCATGATATGGTTCATTTTTATTGTCGGATTTGCCGAAAAATCCACTTTTATTTTTTATATTAACTGATGTTTATTCTAATTTCGTTCAGCAATGACCCCTGAAGATGCCTCGAAGCTTCCCGTGCGAAATCTCCGAAAATTTTGCAGTCTAATCGTAAGAACTATAAATTAGCGCATATATGGGAAAAGTGGGGTAACTTTAATGGCAAAATCGAGTTACCGTAATTTAAACAATAATTAAAATATTAATTTAAAATAAATAATTAAAGGGGAAAAATGAATTCCGAATGAGAATGAATAAAATACAGATTAGGTGGCATGTTGCAACCTAAAGGCGTGTTTACACCAAAGTTGACAAAAGATTGTAGAAAACTAAAAGTTGCTCTTCTCAAATTAGAGCAACAAGTGAAAGATTTCTTGTAGAAAACTAAAAGTTGCTCTTCTCAAATTTAGAGAAACAAGTGAAAAACTTGTTGCCCAAGAATTGGCGCGAAAGGTTTAGGCAGTAGTTCTCCAGTTCTCTACTAGTTTTCTACGAGTTGCTTGCACAAAGCGCGCAGCAACAAATCTTCCACTTTTAGTTGTCAACTTTCTTTAATCTTTACCTCACACTCCGCGGGAAACTAAAATTAAGTGGAAGATTTGTCTTTCCACAAGTGAAAGACAGAAAAAGCTTTTTTTTTAGTAGAAAAAGCAACAAATTGCTACAACTTATGGAAAACTTAGTGGATGACTTTGGTGTAAACGCGACTTAATGTCTTTTAAAACTTGTAAAGTTGTTAATTTTTTTTTGTTACTAGGAAGTTCCTGCATACACTTTTAAGGCTAGTTTATATCCAAACTCCTTTTGTCACAAAAATTTTTAATTACTCCATATCAAAGCTGGGTAGAAATCGATTTCTTTTTAAAGGATCCCAAGGCTAAAATCGATTACCTTGTAAAAATAGGATCCCTGAGCCGTTGTTATGTAATTTTAAAATGATCGGAAATCGATTCCCTTTTGGGAGGATCCGATTCCAAATGGAATCGGATTCTCCTTCGTATTGTTTTTTAATATCTTCGAGAGCCAAAAATGCCCCTTATAGGTATTTTAACCTTTGGCGTGTTAATTCAAAGCATTCGAATTGTATATGTTCCGCGGTTTCACTCGATCTGCGTTCATAGTAGTGTCACCCATCTTTTTGTGATACCTCAAGGGGGCGTGTCCTGTCAGAAAGGTACTTTCTGACAGGGACACGCTGACGAGGTTCTTAGTTGCGATTGTGAGATGAATCTCTTATCCAGTCTTTGGCCTGGAGATTTATTCCAGTAAGTCTCTATTAGCCTCTTTTCCCATTCTCTAAGTTCTTCCAATAAGTGCCCTCTAATTGTGCCGCAGAAAGGTTCCAGTTCGTTAAACCAGGCTTGTGCATCAACTTGGGCTAGTTAGTCGGCTATTTCATGCAGTACATCAACTTTTAGATGGGCGCATCGGATATTCCATTTATGATCTTCGTATTTTATGCTTTAAAGTAATATATCGTATGTCTTTCATATTTACAGTATAACCCACAAGAATAAATGGTTGTTGTTTCCATTAAACAGTAAAACTGCCTAAAGTCTTCGACGAGTCAATAAACATTCCCCACTCGGTAGGTTTATAGGAAAGGCGAAAATATGTTGTTGATGTTTTTTCGATTTTGTCCGTGATTTACAATTTACAGGTGAGTGTAAGGGTTACATAGGTAGAAATTATCGAAAAAGCACATTTTATTTGGCGGGGAAGTTTCTTAGGTTGAATATTAATAATATAAAAGTGATATTTCCATTATTATTAATAAACACCTTAATTTAATTCAATTTAGTATTTTTAAACTTTTTTATGAAACTATTATTTGCTGCAGCCTTATCTATATATATAATTTGCTAATGTGGATAAATTTATATGTAGGTAGGTATATATATATATATATATATATATATATATATATATATATATATATATATATATATATATATATATATATATATATATATATATATATATATATATATATATATATTATTAATATATATATTATTTATTTATTTTTTCTGTCCACGTGATTCTGAAGTTATGGCTGGCTAAAATCATGAAATTTGGCACAGTGGTAGTCTTTAGCAGTGGCTAGAACCTAACGAAGCCCGTTTTTTGAATTTCGCCCCCGGGACAAAAATAGGAGCAAAAAAGTGTTTTTTTACCGTTAGCCGTACGGAAGGCGTCTTACTGAGACAGAGGCTACTTAATATTGTCTCTCGCCTGGCGGGGACAGGCTTTTAATCTAGTATTAAATAAAAAATACAAAAGATATTACTAAATAGCACTAAGGGTCTTGGTGGTTTATTTTCAAATCAGGTTTTACGTGCTTAAATACACCCAGAACACCTTGTATATCCAAATGTTGATAGGAAACATTTAAAATAACATTGTCATTGACAATAAAAATAAAGATTTATTTTTGTTCCTAGTTATTAACTTAGCGGGATGCGTTGGCAAATTTTCAAGTTTGACTCACAAGCGAGGACTTAAGTGAATATCAATTTCTATCTTGCAGTTTGCTTTCTTCATTACTTTAATTAGTATTGTATAAGGCTACATTCATAAAATAACGTGGATTAGCAGCAGATTATTATTTTTTTACAAGCTTTTATTTAATTTGCAATGTTTGTATTTATGTATGTATGTATGTGGGTTGTAGGCTTAAAAACAGTTCTTATTTTGTGCTTTTCCAGTATCCTTCCTATTTGGTCTGTTACATTTTTAATATAGGGCAGGACCAGTATTTAAATGCAGAGTTGCAATATTTGGAGAAGGCGTTGATAAATAACCGCTACACAAATAATGAAGAAATACATGTACCAAAACCAAAAAACAAGAAACACAAAGAGGAACATTCTCCGAAAAAAACAACGGTCCTGCCCTATATTAAAAATGTAACGGACCGAATAGAAAGGATATTGGAAAAGCACAAAATAAGAACTGTTTTTAAGCCCACAACCACAATTCAGCAAAGTTTAAGATCAGCTTAGAATAAAAGAAACCCCCTTGACACCAGAGATCTACAGAATTCCATGCAGCTTTGGGTTGGTTTACATAGGTTTAACAAAGCGCAGTATCAACACCAGGCTTAAAGAACACCAAAGGAGTTGTCGATATGGACAAACGGATAAATCCGCTGGCACACAAGTCCTAGGATAGAACAGCCAATTATTATCCAAGAATATACAGGATGGCAATAGATACAAAAACATAAAAATAACTTTAATAGAAAAAAAGAGAGCACTAATCTTGGTAAGACTTGGATACCAGCACTAAAAGATACAAAAACGCTAAGATGAAGGCAGAAAATCCAAGCCCTTTCCCATTGGCAGGAACGGAACAGAAAGCCCCGCACACCAAAACTACAACAAAAGCATAAGTCTCGACAGTCGCCGTAACAGTCAACCGTGAGCCGTCAGGAATAGTACTTTGACCTCGGACCCACCGTTGATAAAGTCTGCCGCAGTAGTAGACGAAACGTCAGGTAGAAATACCAATAGACCACAGCAAATAAGCCCAGAAAACCCATATAATTAAGTAACAAACAGTAGTTAAAATCGGCCGTGAAAGCTTACACACTTCGATATTCTTTTTAAATTTGTAAAGTTTAAGCAGTTCATACAGTTAGCAAATTATAAACTTTTTACCTAATGGCGCAACTCGGTATAAGTCGTCTTTAATCTTAATAGCAGCAACTCTTTTGAACTAAAGTTTGAGTAAGAAGATGACGGACATACAACTTTTCGACAAAAGGAAAGTATCAGAGTATAAGTTGAAAAAGTTGAAGCATTTAGCAACCTTTTAGGACTATAATTAGATATTGATAAAGTCTTTTTTAAATAATTTAAAGACTTAACTGTTGCAAATATTAGATCCCTTTGTTAAATTATTCTCAGTATCTCTCAACAGTCTTTCCCAGCAAAGTTTAAAGTTTCACCCCCGATATTACAAAATTTAAACGGTCGCTAGATATTGGGCGGCATTGAATTAGTAAAGGAGGTGGGTAAAATTCGGCCTTTTTCGCCCATCATATTCGTGAAAATCCAAACTTTTAATTTGGGCCATTTTGTTATATTTATAATAAGTCCAGGTATCCTTATTTACATCTACAATAAATTGGTAAAAAAATCAGAATGGAAAGTACCAAAAAAACCTTAAACCTGCTATTTTTATTAAATATTTGCCATTTTACACGTGTTTTGATATTTATTTTAAAAAATTTCATGATGCGCTCAACGCACCAAAATAAATAAATGCTAGTTTACATATTACTTATTTTATGTAACTTTTTATTTTTCTCCAGTGATAGTGTTTTTTGCTTTCTAGGTCGCTTTTTGGATCCGAAGGCTGGAATCGATTACCTTTTAAAAATAGGATCCGTGGAAGGATTCCAAAGGAATCGGTTTCTTATATTTCAAATTTGAGACAAATCGGTTTATAAATGCCAAAATCCGCCATTTTGAATACACCATTTAAAATTTCTAAATTTTAACATAAGATTAATAATTTCCAAATTTTGATCTAGCCCTCCTAAAAACCCTTATATCCCAAATCTGAGTAAAATTGGTTTATAAATGCCAAAATCTATCATTTTTAATTTATAAATTTTTACTTAGGGTTCTTAATCAGCATCACATTGATGAAGAATTTTAAAGCATCTGTATATTAAAATCTTTAAATAAGGAAACACACCTAACATGGAATTTTAAACCAAAATATATCAAATCCAAAATAACATTAAACAAATTTTGGCGACATACCGCTTTGAAAATTGTTAGGACAGTTTATTTGGGCGAGAAGCGGTAACGTAGGGAAAGGTGTCACTACTTTACCGCTACTTACGTCATTATTTCGTACCCAGTATCCACCGCTATCGGCACTAGTCGGGAGGAGCTTTAATAATGGTTATGTCAAATGTCAAATTAAAATAATGGAGGATTTGCGGCTTTTCTATTGTTTTGGTTCTTGTGATGTTTTTTTGCAATGGCTTAATACCAAGGAAGTTTAAAGGTGTATGGAAGCCCAATGCTATGGCCCATTCGATCAAAAAATGTCCAGCCCAGTATGAAAATAACTGTCAGAGTTGGCCCCGCCGATTCTGCGCAATAACAAAATTCCACGAAATAATTTAATGTGTTGCCTACTTACACACTGATAAATCAGTGTGAAGTTAGCCAACACACTATAATTTTATGAGAGCCGAGTACCGTTTTTTGGATTGATCAAAACCTTCTTATTTTAGTGATTAGTGTTTATTAAATTGTGACTATAATTTTGTGTTTATTGTTTGATACTTATAATATCGTAACAAAATAACTAGAGGTTGTATGGTTTTGTCTTGCAAATCCAAGGGTAACATACCCGTCTTTTTAACTTTAGGTAAGTATTTTTTAGATTTAAATTAGGTGCTTCTTATAAGACGTAACGTTAGGTAACCGAATAAATAATAATATATCTATTATGAATAATAGAAAATGAAAATTTCATAGGAAATATTAGTGAGAAAAGTAAGGCAATCTTAACTATCTTTTAGATGATTTCCACAATGTTTATGTATTTCTGTGGATTATTAAAAAGAAATAAGGTTTACATTTAGGTACTTTTATTTCATTTAATAATTTAGTACCTTTTTAAAGGATCAAAATTATTGATTACTGGGCAGACCAGGCAAATTTTAATATATACACATACAGGTCCCTCTAATTGAATGAAAGGAAGTATAATTTTGGTATGGTTTTGGGGCGCTGATTACAAATCTAAAAAAATCGGCAATGTTCGTTTTCGAGATATTCATCATCAAAACGAAAATCAAACTAACCTTATTTACACTATTCTCCTTCTTTTTGCACAAAATTTTTATTTTTACACTAAATTGGCACACAATATTTCACAAACACCTTTTAAAAACTTTTTTTGTTTATTTTACACCTTTTTTACACTTTTATTTTTTTAAACAAATATGGTTGCTGCCTTTGAACTAAAAGTTCGCAATTTAATGGAGAGATGTAAAATAAATAAAAATACAAGGTTTTAAAAGGTGTTTATAAAATATCGTGTGCCACTTTAGTCAAAAATCAAGAATTGTGTACAAAAAGAAAGGAGAATATAGTGAAAATAAGGTTACTTTAATTTTCAACTTTGATGATGAAGATCTCGGAAACGAAACGTTGCCGAAAAGTTATTTTTTCAGATTTGTAATCAGCGCCCCAAAAAACCCCTGAATACCAAATTTGATCAAAATCGGAGAGGAGGCAACTTTCGAGACAATACCATTTGTTTAAAAATAAATTAGATTTTTGGTTTCTTAATCTTGCATTATCAACTTTTTAAGCTCGACATACTGTATACACACATAATATTTAACGGATACTGTTACAATGGATACTCAGGTACCAAAGGTTACTAAACATTTTTAACCACTGTTATTCTGTCTCATGAATGTTTGTTATTAGTGAAAAGTATATGCCTAAAAAGCAGTTATAAAAATTTTCACTTTTTAATGTACAACCAGAATCTTAGGATTGGATTAAACTCATTTACACTATCTTGCCCTTCTTTTATCACAAAATTGGTGATAAGTACATAATACTATCATACAATGTTTGAAATTTATTTTAAAAAATCGTGTTTTTATTTATTTACAAAGATTTTTGGTAAAAATACAAAACTTCCAAAAATATCGACCATTTAAATAGAAGGCAGTAAAGTGGCGCCATCTATTCTTTCCATATTATATCAGATGATATAAAATCTAATATTACACAATAATTTTAAATATTCTATAGTAGTATCTTTTAATAACCAACAATTTTGTGCAAAAATTAAAAAAAAACAGTGAATGTTGGAATTCATACATTTGATGAAGTCAATTTTATAGATAGTAACAAAGAATTATGGAAATCCGGCCCTGACCTACTATTCATTGCGCAAATTCCGCGAGGCCAACCCCCTATTCCCGCTGCCCTGCACGCCTGGACAATTTTGTTCTACAGTATTGGGCTTCCATACACCTTTAAACTTCCTTGCTTAATACCTATTTGGATTGCAGATTTTTCGATTTATTTATTAATTCCCAAATGAATGAATTAGTGCAATTATATTTAAATCAAAATCAGAGAGAAAAAATTTACTTGTTACAGTTGACTTGGTAACAGCCAATACCTTATTGAATGGAAAATTTTTAAAATTATATTATATATATATATATATATATATATATATATATATATATATATATATATATATATATATATATATATATATATATATATATATATATTATCTTTTTGACTTATTTCTTAACTCTCCAAAGACCTTACCTTTGGATTTAAACTTAAAAGAGTATTAAACGACAATTATGTACGTTGACACACGCCTGACATACGTAAACCGATTTGTTTTTGCGAGGATAGGCGGGTTAAGCACGGTTAGAATGGTGGGGGAAAGAACTGCTATCAACCAGTAGTTAAAAAAGGTTTGTCGCGAAAAAATCCTTATTATTTAAACGAAACAATTAATTGCTAACCATAGAGTGTGTATCCAAAAACGGGCATAAACTTTACTTGATTTTAAAAGTTTGATTGCTCAATTTTCATAATTTTTTAACATGTTATCCTTGAGGTAACCCGTAACCCTAAGGGACATTTAAATGGAATATTTTATTATCACTATTTAGGGTATCTTACAAAAATGACTTTAAAATTTTAATACATTTTTGTATTCCGCAAGCAGAAAAATTATTAAACGGTACTTCTGAAACTATTACAATAAGATGTTCTATTTATAAGTTGCTTAAGGTTATCTTAAGAATCACATTTAAAAAAATTACAAAGATCTAACATCGCAAGTTTTGGAATACAGTTCAAATACTGTTCTATTTAGGGGTGGTTTCATGTTGATCTCAGAAATAACATATTCAAATTTAAAGAATATTTACCAAAAACTTATTTGTTTAAAGACAGCACTTTAAAATGAGGCCAAAATTATATTTCGCTTTTGGAGCTCCGTTTTAAAATCTTTGACGCTTTATTTATCTTCTGTATTATGTAGGATCATTCGTATTGTTACTATTTGTAAGTATAAAAACTAAAGATGATCCGGATTCGTGATCCGATAAATAGGAATCGATATCCTGGAATTGATCATTTTCCTTCGTATTGGTGATTTGACTCATTCATGAGGATTTAGATCCGTAAATCGATTTCTTTTTTGAAGTATCCGTGCCAGCTCTGTTCTGTGGGGGCGTCCATAAATTACGTGATGCATTTTTCAGAATTTTTTACCTCCCCCTCCTCCCTCCCTTGTGAGATTTCGTAAGATTTTTCTCAACTTCCTATCCCCGCCTTGAATCTCCCTTGAGCTTTTTTTTGACTGTAATCGCGTTGGATTGTATCTGTGCTTCTCTGCGGGATTCGGACAAATACGACAAACACTATTGTGTGAAATTTCGCCATATTTTCATTCTAGAAATTTTTGTTACTTTAATTTAACTTTACTTTCACGCAATTTTATACCAGTTTCTACTAGAAAAAAAAACGTGATATTTGCTAAGACCCCCCTCTCCCCCAAGTGGGATTAGAGATATTTAGCTTTACCCCCCCGAGCACCTCACGTAATAAAAAACATCAGCGATAAAACTGGAACCTTTTGCATTATTCTCTTTTACGCTCGGTTAACGGTTTTCGTAACTCTAGGTTTTTTTTTGTAACTTTAACAGCCTTTCCGAACAAAGTTTAAAGTTTTCCCCTCGATTTTACCCATTTAAAGCGAAATTTAAACGGTCGCTAGACATTCGGCGGCATTAAATTACTCGGTCAACAACATTCTTTTTCTAAAAATATCAAAATTTATTTTTAACACCACTAGACAGTGCGACAGTTCTGCTTTGTGCATTCTTCGATTCCCATTGTTTTAATGTGACAATGCAGTTTTAAAAATAAAAGTTTATTCTTTATCAACAATTTAACAAATTTGTTTAATTATAGCTCATCATACTAGTCACCAAAGTTTAAGTAGATCTATGAAAATATCAGGAAAAAGGAGAAATCCAACTACACTTAACAAGATCAGAATGGATTCGGAAAAATCTAGAAGGATTAAAGATACATACAAGGATATCTTACCCAAAGATATCTTAAGAGTCCATTCGTGTCGCGAAAATTGGATCCAATTTGGGGTTCGGGGCATAATGTTTTTCTCAAAAACGGTATAAGTTATCGATAATTTTCAAAAACTTTATGAAAGCCAACACTTAAATCTAGGCTTCTGCTGTAATAGTTTTTTAAATTTGGATTTAGTTTTTAATATTTTCTTGAGTGAAAGTCACCCTAAAATCGGTTATGTTTAGATACTATTTTTTCTTAACTCGACTCATATTTCAAAAATCCGTTACAGCAAAGGCATGGATTATTTCCTTACCTTTAAAATGGTGTATAATTTATGTCATTTTAGTGAAAAATTGTTACCGAAAAACGTTATCTCCTGTAGGCTTGCAATCGGAAACAACATCGCATTGATACACCGAATTTGGAAGAACCTAAATAAAATATAATATTTTTAATGCGGCTATACGAAAATTGTGGTAGTGGGAGTTTGTTAGTTTCCGCCCACCGTCTCCGCGTCCTTTCGCCCGACCCCTAAGGTGTAGCGTAAATGCACTCTTAAGACAACCACCAGAGCATTTTACTAAATCAACGAGAGTCTTAATTTTTTTTTTACAAAACCGGGTAAAGATATTCAAAGAGGACTGAAGAAATTATCAAAGATATCAGAAAATTTAAGGAGGACCAAAAAAATCTCACAAATCCAATATCAGAAGAAATATCTGAGGATTTTGGTAGAGATTTTACAGACGTAAGTAATGAAAAAACAGAAAAATATAAAAATTAACATATACACAAAAAAAGGGCAAAGAAAATTCGACGATATGCAAATAAACCCTGAGGTACCAGGAGAATTGGATCAGACTCCCCTGAACAGCAAAAAGGCATATGAGCGAAAATACCGAGAAAAAGCAGAAAAGAGAGTTGTCGTAAATATTGCCGTAAAAAGCAATAATTAATTTTTTTTTTAAAAAAAAATGGGACTTCCTTTTTTTTGGTTTTCCAAAAATATTTTTTAAAAAAATTCTTTTAAAAAAAAGGAAAAAAGTTTTTGGTTTTTAAAAAAAGGAAAAAAAAGGTTAAAAAATTTTTTTAAAAGAAAAAAAAAAATTTTTTTTTTAAAAGCCTTAAAAGGGGTTATTAAACAATAAAGTAAATTAACCAAAAATTTTGGGGGTGGTTTTTTAAAAAATCCGGGAAAAGACAATTTTTTTAAAAAAATGAAAAAAATGATTAGAAAAATTTTTTTAAAATTTAAAAAAAAAATTTTTTAATTTTTTCTAAAAATTTTAAAAATTTAAAAATTTTTTATTAAAAAGATAACTTTTTTCCCTTTTTTTTTGTAATCCTCTTATGGACGGTGGGTCCAAAAAGGGGTAAAATATTACTAAACAAAGAACAAACCTTTTGTGTTGTGTACAGTCTCCTACAAAAAAAACATTTTCAAAACATTGATAACCTCTAACTTTTGGAAAAGTATTTTTTTTTTTATTTGGAACAGCGTTAAAAAATTTTTGGGTTTATTTAAAATACTGAATCACGAATTAAGCTAAAGTAGGGGAAAAAATAATGATCCCAACTGGTACTAGTCAAAGGGGAAAAAACCCGGGGCCCCCCTTTAAAAATTGATTTTTTTTTTGGGGAAAATGGGCGGGGTTAAACGCTGGATGAAAGGGGACGAAGATAAAAGATGTTCATCCCAATTTCGATCTGACTTTTTGGGCATTTTTCTTACTTTAATATTAAGGGCCCTTTTCTTTTTGTTTTGCCCCTTTTTTGGATAATTTAAAAAAAAAAATTTTTTTAAAAAAAAAAAAAAAAAAAAAAAAATTTTTTAAAAAAAGGGGGTTTTTTTAAAAAAAATTTTTTTTTTAAAAAAAAAAAAAATTTTTTTTAAAATTTAAAAAAAAAAAATTTTTTTAAAAAATTTTTTTTTTTTTTTTTTAAAATTTTTTAAAAAAAAATTTTTTTTTTTTTAAAAAAAAATTTTTTTAAAAAAAAAAAATTTTTTTTGGGGAAAAAAAAAAAAATTTTTTTTTTAAAAATTTAAAAAAAAAAATTTTTTTAAATTTTTTAAAAAAAAAAAAAACCCCCAATTTTTTTAAAAAATTTTTTTAAATTTTTTTTTTTTTTTTTTTTAAAAAAAAAAAAAAATTTTTTAAAAAAAAAAAAAATTTTTTTTTAAAAAAATTTTTAAAAAAAAAAAAATTTTAAAAAAATTTTTTTTAAAAATTTTTTTTTTTTTTTTTAAAAAAAAATTTTTTTTTCCCCCCCAAAAAACCCCAAAAAATTTTTTTTTTTTTCCCCCCCCAAAAAAAAAAAAGGGGGGGGGGGGGTTTTTTTTTTTTTCCCCCCCTTTTCCCTTTTTTAAAAAAAAGGGAAAGGGCAGCAACAAATCTTCCACTTTTAGTTTTCAACTTCCTTTGATCTTTACCGACACTCCGCGAAAAACCAGAATTTAGTGGAGGATTTGTCTGTCCACAAGTGGAAGACAGAAAAAGTTGCTGTATTTTGTAAAAAAAAGCAACAAATTGCCACAACTTGTGGAAAACTTAGTGGAAGACTTTGGTGTAAACGCGGCTTAAAGACGGCTATTTCACATTTTATCGCAAATATTGCTCTGTTTAGTTTTCGTTAGATGACACTGTACCTAATAAAGAAACCGTCTCTGAGTTAATGTCGTTAAAACGACACTGATGATGATTTATATCGAAACACCTCACACAGCAGACGTTTTATTTTATTTATTTTAATTATCCAAACTACAAAAACTATCTCTGTGTCATTTACAATTTTTTGGGTCAACGCTCTCAATGAGCACACGCAAATTGCCCGTCATTTGTTAAGATTTTGATAAACAACACAATCGGTCGCCAGGATTAGTTTTTTAGGTTTAGTCAACTAGTTGTTCGAGAACGATTTTATTTTCGACTGATTCATTAAGGAAATGCGTAGACAATGGTAATTAAAATTATTAAACAGGACGGGTTTAAAAATTTTTTCGTTAATTTTAAAAAAAGGTTTTTTCAGTGAGGGGGGGGAAAGAGAAAAAATCGCAAAAAGGAATTTGAGACAAACAACTTTTTATACTTTAAACTTAAACTTTGGGGGAAGCACAAAAAAACTTTTTTTAAATTTTGGCCCGTAGCAACTTTTTTTTTCAAAAAAAAGTAATGTTTTTTTTATGGGAGAAAACTGACCCAAGTTTTGGTAAGAGGGTTTCCCCAAACAGTTTAAAAAAAAATTTTTATTAACCCTTTTATTTATTTTATATTATTTTTATTTTTTTTCAATGTATTTTATGTCCCACGCAGCGTTTTTAAAATTCATTAACTTTATTAATTTTTGGATAAACATTACCCAAATTTTTAAAATTTTAAAGACAAAAAGGGGGAAAAAAAAAAAATTTTTTTGTCCAAAAAATCAAGTTCATTGACATTTTTGTCCTTTTGCAATAAAAACCCCCTTCCTTTTTTTATTATCCACCGTGTGTTACATGCATTAAAGATCATCTGGGGGACCAAATAAAAAACCCTTTTGCCCCCATTTTTAAAACACAATAGTAAAAATAGGGTTTTTTCTAAAAATCAAAAACACCAAATTATTTTAATGCATCAAAGATAAATGTTTTATCACAGCATAGGTTTCCCCCCTTTTTAAAACAACAAACATTTCTAAAAAAAAAAATTAACAAAAAACCCCAAAAAAAATTTTTTTTAAAAATTTTTCGTATCAAGAGTAAAACAGAAAAAAAAAATTTTTTTAAAGATGTTGCATCTTTGCATACCATCTTGATAAGTTGTCAAATTAATTAATTAAAAAAAAAAACACAAATAATAACTCCTGGAGTGTTAAGCCATCTTAAGTCTTGTTATTTTTGCTGAATCAAGACAGAAATTATCTTCTAAATTTATTGTTTTGTTTTCTTCTCTCGAAACAAAAAAAGTAGTTAAGTTATATCGGCGATTTACTTCTTTTGGATGTCACTTGCATCGTTACCTCTAATGTAGCATCGACCTTAATATTAAACGGGACATTAGACCTACAGGAAGGTAAGATTTTTCTGCTATTACCTTTTGAAATGATTTTAGAAATATTAAAAAAGTTCCCCAGTGAATTAATTTATAAAAATAATTTAAAAAAAAACTTATATAATATTTAACAAGAATAATTCTGAATAAAAGCCAAGTCACGAAATAAATTGAAAAGAATAAAAAAAAAAAAAAATTTTTTACACTGAGTTTAAAAAATTTGTAAATGACAAAGGAGTGAAACTTTTTAAGTTTTGGTTTTTTTTGTTTTATTTTTTAAGTTGGTTTTTTTGTTTTTTTTTAATTTTCGTTAAAAAAATTACAAACCCAGTTATTACCCTTAAAAAATTTTGTGGGGTTTATTTGGGAATTCTTTGTTTCGGGGGGGTTTTTAAAAAAATAAAAATTTTAGTACCAAATTAATTTTTCATAATTTCCCAAAAAAGCCACCCCTTTGCTCCTTTGTCCCAAAGAAAATTTATTCTCCCTGAAATTTTGCTTTCTTTTTTAAATAAAAAATGATTTTAAATTTTAAAAATAAATTTTTTAAATCGGGCCGTTTTAAAAAAATTTTAAAAATTAAAAAAAATTTAAAAAAAGCACCGTCACTTTTTTTTTTGGAAAATTTTAAAAAAAGAATAAAAACAAAATTTTATGGTTTTTTTAAAAACATGTAAAAAAGATCAAAAAGGTTTTATTTTTAAAAAATTTTTCTTTTTTCTACCCAAAATTAAAAGTTTGTGATATACTTATTTTAATTGGTCAAATTTTTGCTTAAAAAAAAAAAAATTTTCTTAAAAATTTTTTAAATTTTTTTGTTTAAAAATAAAAAATTAAATAACAAAAAAAAATTTAACCAAAAAAAAAAGTTTGTGGGCCCCCTTTTTGGTAAAAAAAAAAAAAGTTTCGTTTTTTTAAATTTGTTCATTTTAGACGCTTTAAAAAAATTTAATAAAATAAAAAAATTTTTTTTTTTATTTAAAAAAAAAAAAGGTTTTTTTTTTTTTTTAAAAAAATGTTTTTTTAAAATTTTTAAATTTTTTTACACGGAAAAAAAAAATTGAAAAAATTCAAAAAATTTTTTTGGTTTTTAAAAAAAAAATTTAAAAAAAATTTTTTTTTTTTTTGAATTATCATATTTCTTTTTTAAAAAAAAAATAAAAAAATAAAATTAAAAGAAGGGGGTCTTTCTTTCCCGTAGGGTTTTCCCCCCCCGGTGCTGGGTCTTTAGGTTTCCGAGGTTTTGGTTGGGATTTTTAAAAATTTTTTTTAAAATTAAAATTGGAATAAATATTTTTTTTTCCCTTTAAAAAATTTTCAAAATTCAAATCGCACCATTTGCCTAAGATTCACGGCACTTACAAGATAAGAGCCTAATTTGTTTATAGTGCGATTGAATAAAAACTATTAATGCGACAATTTTCATCTCGGCAGCTCAAAGTATATGTTATTGACTAACATTTCCCAAAAAATCAGCTCCTAATATTAAAAATTAACGGAGATACGAATTTTTAAAAAGAGGTCTGTTTTAAGCGTTTTTCCGGTTTTTCTTGGTGAAAAATGGTCGGATCGGGATTTTTCAAAGACCATTTTGTAGGTTTTTGAATTCTCTACAAACGGTCTTCTATGAATAAAGTGATATAGCCAGTACTTTTTATTATATTTAAAAAAACGAAAAAAGGCCTTTTTTAATAATAATTGTTTAAAAAAATTACCTGAAAAAAATTGGTTGGATTTTTGATTGTAGTAATCTACAGGTTATTCCAAAAGTCAGGGCGCAGTCAAATATCTGTTAACATTAATTACAAAAAAAATCTATAATGATTGGACTAAAAATACATATTATTTAGCATCAAAATAGTGAGTATGCCTTCATACGTATATGTATTTTTGTGAAATGCCTTTAATGATAGTATAAAACCCTCGATAAAACCCTTTCCCGTGAAAATAAAAAAAAATAAGATTAATATAAAGGGATCACAGAAACCTATAAAAAAACTTTTTCCCAAATCGCTTTTGTATTTAACAATCATTTGCTGTAAGAATGCTCTATAATTTTAGTTAAAAAATAATGCAAAAATCGAGGCAGAATGGAAAAAGCGAATAAACGTTCTTAAGCAGAATTAAGCATATGTTCATATTATACAGACAACTAACGTGCTGATCTCATAAAAATACAGAAAATAGGTACCAGTAAAAAATGTCTAATCATTTGACATTTGAGTAACTGAGTTTACTAAATTTTGATTTTTTTAACTTCAAAAAACATGATGTTTTTACTCTTGGTCTGACAGAGCATTATATCCTTATATCTGAACGACCCTAATATTCTATTCTTTTCGGTAAGAAAACTATAAAGAATTTTTTTGATGTTAAAATTCAAATGCACCAATCATAAACGAGCGACAAATAAAAACATATTACCTACAATTCTTATGGTAAAAAATAAGTCTAAAAATGCATACATTCAAAAACTTTGGGAATTGATAAACAATGTTAACATGACTCAATTACCTACAAAATAGGCGCGAAAAAAACAATTCTAATACATTTACTATAACACTTAAACTAACCATATTGCCATATCGCCACATTAGACAGGCAATAAAATAAATTTATTGCCGATATTCATGCGTATATTCAAAAAATTGGTGGGTAACTCCGTAAATCAACACGTGGGTGTTAGGCATTTTTCGACATCCAATTCACTACTACTTACTAAATAAACAATAGAATATATTTGCATGAGTTTTTCATGGGAAACAATCCATATACGTGAGTTAGTAATGACCCATAATTCACGATTTAGATATTCGTTGCAATTTCCCCTTCTTATTAAATTTTTACCTTCAATGAGAAACAAGGACGGCTTAAAAGACTACTTGTTACGTATTATACGTCATCGAATTGTTTGATACTTACAAGGATAATTATGACTAAGAAATACTCATTTACCTTTATTTTATTTTATTACCTTATTAATAAAAAAAAATATGCCATAGGAAAAAAATGGGGTGTAAAGTCAAACCATTTAAAATAATGAATCAATGAGGCATTGCCCCTAAAATACTTGATTTAAAAACAGACTTCAATATACTGTTGAAATATTTCAAATCTAGTTTCAAAGGCTTAATAAGGGATAAGGGTATCTACTACTGGTGTTAGTTGTGTTCAAGTTCAAGCTACTGAAAAACAAATGAAGAAGAAATAGGAATGGCATGATCAAGTCATTTTTAAAAATTTTTAAAATTAAAAAAAAAACCCCAAAAATTAAAATTTTGTTTTTTGTTTTTTTTTAAATTTTTAAATTAAAAAAAAAGGGGGCGGGGGAAAAAAAAAAAAAAAATTTTTTTTTTTTGGGGGAAAATTTTAAATTTTTTTAAAAATTTAAAAAAAAATTTTTTTTTAAAATTTTTTTAACGTTTTAAAAAAATTAAAAACCCCAAAAAATTTTAAAAAATTTGGGGCCCCCCCTTAAAAAAAAGGGGTTTATTTTTTTTTTTTGAAAACTTTTTTAAAAAAAAAATTTTGATTTTTTTTGTTTTTTTCACTTATTGAATTAAAGCCCAAAAATTAATAATTTTTAAAGATTTTTTATATAATATATATATATATAATATATATATATATATATATATATATATATATATATATATATATATATATATATATATATATATATATATATATATATATATATACATTATTTTATTACTTCATATACACAACTATTGAGTTGAGTTTTGTTATTTAATAAAGAATCAGTACAACAAAACAAACTAAACTAATGAAATTGATCTACAAAACACGTCTACAACTGCTACAAATTACTACTCATTTAATAACATGTACACAAATTATTTTGTGTACATGTTATTAAATGAGTAGTGAAATTTTCAATAATTTTAAAGAATTTGCAATTTCTAGCCAATCTGGACTCAATAGCTAATATGCCAAGAGTGTTTAACCGTTCCTGAAATATTGCAGATCTTAAGATTTTTTTTTTAATTTTTAAAGGTGATCAAAAGTTCATTCTGCTTGGGCTACGGTTACAGGGTGAGTCAAAGGAAGAGTACAAGATAGCCTTAATGCTATAACTATATTTGGAAACAAGGTATCTAATTTAAATTTAATATTAAATGGGGTAACGAAAATGTCCTGAAAATTTGCAAAAGATGCTTTTAAGATGTTTTATTTCTTCTTTAAACTAATATTACTGATATCTGCATCGTAATGATTATAAAGACAATTGCCTCACTCTTTAATTTCTATATCATTTCAAGTAAAAAATCAACTCAAGCACAGCATGAGGGATTCTCAAAAAAAAAAATGTAAATACCACATATGCAAAACAAAACTCGGCATGCGGCGGCGTTGTTGTCATTCATAGTTGGTTACTCTCGAATCTTTCAGGTAAAGTATTTTTAATGAAAAAGTCCTTGCCACATTGTACTACCGCTTTTGTCAAATCAGCCGAGTTAAATAACGTTGGGCGCGGGTAATAGTTGGTTGGGTGACCAGTTAAAGGCCACTGGTGAACACCACACCATGTAATTGTTCAATGTTTGGATTCCATGAGAATGCAGTGTCTCTTAGGATAATAAAATCAGACTTTAATAGGGGTAGTTTATTGGTAATAACTATTTGGTTAACGTGGTGGTGCTTCACCCCAAAAAGTGATGTGAAAAATGCAATATTTGTTATTAAATAATTTGAATAAAAATTTGACTTGGGCAACACCTTAGCTTAAGTGGAGATGTAAAACCGAGTGTAAAACTTAATAACCCAAAGTGATCAAATGACTTGCATAACCTTGCGCAGTCAAAACTCACATAAAATTTGATACTTACAGCTTATAAACAAACATTTTTTAAATTCAATTTTACACACATTTTCAAGTTCATTTGTTTACACTTAATCAGTTTAATATTTTTTTGCAATTTTCTGCAATTTGCACCCCTGTTTAAATAAATATACATATTTTTAAATATATTTACTTACCAAAACTAACTTAAAAATAGCAAGTATAATGGACTTAATCAAGAATTTGGTAGATGATTATGTTTATTTTAATGCCCCGTTTAAAGGTATATAAGAGGCCGGATTTGATGCCGATCTGATTCCATTTTTATTGGTCAGAACATTGTGGCCCCACATGTTCTGACCAATCAAAATACTTTCGGATGATCGGATCGTCGGAAATCGGATGCATGAGACTCCTTTATTTTAACTTTTAGTTTACATTTAATTTAGTTAGTACTCGGAAATGAAAAAAAGCGACGTGGTGGTAGATATAATTGGTTTCTGTCAGGGCCCCTCAACTGTTTCACAGAATATGTATTCTTGACCTTTACAATGTCACGTGTCTAGGTGTCAAAAAAGGGACGTTATGTTTCACCGCCTACTAAATGGCAGGGCGAGTTCCTTTTTAATGACCAGAAGTAAAAAATACGGTTTTCCGCGGCTTTAACGGTCGTACTTAAAACAATATATAAAATGGAACTAGCGTAACACCATTTTTTGTGATTTTAAGCTAGCATACATAAGTAAAGTTTAAATAACTTCTATAAATGTCGTCTAGTTTCTTCAAATTAATTTAAAGTTGCTTAGCAAAAACCATACTTAACACTAATATTTAAAAAGTTTGTGTTTAAGTAGAAACTTAAGTACTCTGTAAAAAAAGTTAAACATAAATTAACATTGTAGGTATAGCCTGTTTTACACATACCCAATTTCTTGACAATTTCTTATTAAAAAATTTTTTTTTTTTTTTAAATTGCTTGCTTCACACGTTTTTAATTTCTTGAAAAAATCTTTGTTTATGCAATGGTACCAATCACTGCCGATCACCCTTTTTTATGGATGACCATTAATTTAACCTGCCCAGGACCTTATCTAGGTATGGCCGCGCCCTTGGCGGGGCTTAGCATTTGCGCTCCCCCACATACACCAAGGTATTTGGGGAGTATGGAATACCCTCCAACGAAAACAGGGATTCCGAGGCTTATTCCCCGGAAAACATACATTACAAAATTAAAGTGCAAAGTTGAAGGTTTAAAGTTTTTTAAACCGAGAATTTCGTTTCTTTAAAATAGCAATTTTGCGGTGAAATTTGTGTCAAAAATAGAAACAGAGCTTAAACATTTTTAAAAAAATGAAGCTTTGGAAATTTTTATTATTGACCCCTTCTTTAAGTGATCGTAGAGGTCAAAAGAAAATCATTTATTTTAAAATACCAGTTATAACTATTTGTTAATATTAATACTTTAAAAAAGGTAATATTTCTGTATGTATCTGACTGAAAGAAGTGAAATGCAAATTAACTTTAAGTACATCCTTATTTGCGGATAATTAAACTTAGAATAAATTTTTTTAACAAGAAAATCGTGGATTACAAAAATACTGTAGCAAGACTACTAGAACGTAACACTTATACTTTAATAAATTAAATAATACACAACGCAAAAATAACTAGTACTACTCCCACTACGGTACCAACAACTGATGAAAAAAAAATTCATAGCCAATTTTGCGCCCCCCAGGTAGCTGCGCCCTTGGCGGGCGGTGCATTAATTTGAATTGGAATAATTTTATAAAATGCATAAAAAAGCTCTGGTTTGTACTGATACAGAATTGCTAAATCTTTTGCAGTTGTTATAAGGCTTCAAAGCAAAATGATTAAAGAGTTATAATGCAAGAATCTGTTTTTTGTTATATGACGGAGTGTGACTGATATTAAGTGGTCACTATAAACATTTCCATTGACAAATATATTTGGTAGTGTAGGTTGCTACAAAGCAGCTTATGACAAAAGAAAGTTATTTTTTCATGTTTTGTCCTTTCTTTGCACACAAATTTGTTTACAAGACCAGGTTTTTGAAAAAGCAGGCAAATTTACTTTTCTATTTAAAACACTTATTCCTTAAAATTATTTCTGTTAGTTTGGTGGACTTATTCCATCCCTGGTTTAAAAGCAGGTTTACTTTCTGAACATCTTTAATAAGGTAGGGTTTGTCCAACACCTTATCACATACTTGACCTCACTTGTGGGATTTAGTTTGTGATTTAAATAGTTTATTGGTAAAACTAAAGAAAAGTAGGTATCTAAAAAGTTTATGATTAGGGAATTAGGAAACCCTAGGTACTAATATACTAGACTAAGACAAGAAACTATATATTTTTTTTTCACTCACTATTTAAAGGGATCATGTTGCTTAATTTTAAAATGATATGCATATTATGCATAACTTAAGGTGGTTCATATAGATATGTAATTTTCATAATTGGTACTTACTTTTTGGTTTGTTTTTATCCATAAGCATATTAACGTGGTCGTGTTTGTGCCACGCCATTGACGGAGGAGACACCATAAAAAGGGGAATGAGAGTACCCCGTTGGACCGCCGCCTACCCCGACGATCGTCGCCTCATAGAGAATCTTTTTACACGGCCGTCGTCGCCATGCTCAGGCTGTCACTGGGTAAACAATCCCGCGTGCTCTAGGGCCACTAACCTCTCGTCGACGGCGGTTCAGAAGGCCAGCCGAAACGAAGTTTATACAGCCTTTACGGTTACTTCCGCCCGGAAACGTAATATCACGGTTAAAATAGCGACATAAAGAATTACAGACAAAACATTCTATTGGTAAAATAGTAACATGACACGACATATTCGCATTTTGTCATTGCTGCCGTTTAAGATGTAAACACAGAAGAAACGTCAAATTAGAAAACACGAAGGACCAAGCTGTGTCAAAATCGCTTAACTGCCTGCCTTCCCTCTGTCGCGTCGAATAATGGACCTGTCTGGGAACCACGACGGACGTAATGCAAGGGTCAAAAACACCAAGCAAAACAATAACAACGGTGCGTGTAAAACACTGTCACAAAAGTATTATATGACTCCGTTTTTGAATTTTCGCTTAAAAACACTAAATTTCTTTAAAACAACAGCACTTAACACTCTTGAAACCACACGTGCCTTAAAAATGTAAGATCACTGGCGGCCACTTTTTGATCACCCGTTGACCTGATACTTTAGTGAAGCTACACTAGCACTGCCTTAATGTTGTATTCTTTAGTTGTCAAAATGTAAATAAACAAAAATTATGTCGCACACCCCATTAAACCCACAACATGGAAACCACAATTGACAATTTCAAGACAGAGGCACTGCACTCCACTTTCGTAGATTGCAGACGGTGACAGCGACAGCGAAACTTCGTTTCCGTTCGTAGGTTTTCGAGTCCAGACGCCGAGAAATTCCAAGAGTTGAGCGTGCGCCAACTTTGATTGTTTTCGGACAGTGCCGCTAGAAGGTGGGACCTGTCAAGATGTTAAATGGCGGGAGGTTTTCGAGACAGGACCGTAATATACTTTTTATAGGATTTCTTCCAACCCAGCAAAAAAATTGTACGATCACGAACAAGCCCGGTCAAATAAACCACGGTGGTCCAATAAACCGATTCCAACCGATGGCTGACGGTGTATTTTACGATCCCGTTATTGTCCCAACCAAACGTGTGATCGTTCGTGAACCGTTTCCGAATGAACATTTCGATTACGATAAAAAGCAGAAACCAGTGTTTCCATACATTTAGGTCTTGTTGAGCGGCTTATCTTAAAAAAAAACGAGCAAGATTATTTTTCTACGAGCGAGCTCTACCTTAGTTAAGAAACATCGATAATTAATAACTTTGGTATACGTTAGGGTATTTTAAAATAATATTTTCTTTAGCCGTTTTGGTTTTGGACCCTGAATTTTTTTTAATGAATATCCTTATTTTGTCATAAAGCAAATAATTAAAACATTCAGGTAAGTTTCTAATAATGTTAAATATTAAGAACTTACATACAATTTAAATATATAAATTTACTCTATTTTTTTGTAAAAAAGTACATTAAAGGAAATATAGCTTTAATCGTACCTACTAGAGGTTTGAAGATAATTATAAAAAAATATGACAAAAGGTTTAGACCCAATATAATCCTTATTATTTATTTAAAATATTAATTTTGTTTTTATTTTTTAGGGACTTGTTGAAACGTTGCTAAAAAGCATATAATAATGTTCTCGATTGTCCTTGACTAAGGTTTAAACTTTCGTAACACAAAAAGAAAATAATTTTTTGTTTTTTTGGAAAATTTCATAAAGCATGATCTAAATTTAATAATTTCTGAAAAAAATGTTTTTTGAAGGCCCAATCCACTGTGCAGTGAACATCTACGAAATTAATATTCAAAAAATTGCGATGCAAACTGTATGTATGTATAAGAATATTTTTCATGGTTAAAACAAATTTCTACCCTTTGATTTAAAGTAAAACAATCATGAAGCAGCATAAATCAAGATTTACATATAAAAAAGGTATTTTTAAAAACCTGGTATTTGTCTTATTTTTTATATAAACTTGAAAACAATTTTTTTATTTAAAAAAAATTCGGATTTTCAACTCTATATTGTTATAGTGACCAAAATTTAATATGCCGGCAAATTAAGTTTGCTGCCGTTATTCTCCCACAAAAAGATTAGACAATATATGTAGGTATTAGTAAGGTAATGCTTTAATTCGACCTGTCTTTAGAAGTTATGTGGTAAGTGAATTGTTGCTAGTGTTAAATCAGTGTTGCAAAATTACATAACGGGAAAACATTTGCACTGAGTGCTTTATACGGTCACACAGTGGTAATGTAAATAAAACGTCTGTATCCTTGTACGTTTTTGAGGTTGACTCATATCACTATTTAAACCAAAACAGTTTAGGTTTTTAGTAAATTGCTAGATTTTTATTTATGATTAAACAATTTTTATTTAATTTTAAAATGGTTTAATTTAACTAAAACAAGATTTAAAAATGTATACCAATCACGATTGCGTCAACTGGGATTTTATGCGTGACGAAAACGAGCGATATTTGGTAAAGAGAAGCGAGAGATCTTGCTCGATCTAGTAGCTGTTACAACGCTAACAAAAGCCCTTTTTTGTTCTAAAATAAAACCGTACAAAGTCGACACGCTCGTTTTCCTAACGTCTAATTAAAAAAAATCAAGGGTTGATAGGGTGCCGCTACCCTTCAGCCAGACCTTGATTTTTAACCCTTGAATTGTTCACCAGCTCTCGGACTATAATATCGTAAATTTACAGGGTATTTTATAATTCTGCAATCTGATTGAACCTGAGTTTTTTAGGACATAATTGTCTTAGAATTTAAAATGCAGGCCAGATTTTATTCCGGAGCTAATCCGGATATTGAAACACTTGATTTTCAATCAGTGGATAAGTGCCATTTTTATTTATTTATCTCAAAAGTAGAATACTATAATCTCCTTATTTTCCGTTTGACAAAAACATATAAAAACCGTATTGCATTGGTTAAAAAGTCGGGTATTAAATTACTTACAAGGTGTTTTTCTCAAAGGATAATAAATAGTTTTTAGAGCTTTAACCTGTTTTTTGTGACATGTATTTTTTTTGTGGTAACTAAGATGGATTTCGACGGTGTTATTACCGTTTGCATTTATTATGTTGCATATACAGGATTGGCAAGGCAAGGGCTTGCAAGCCAATTTTAACGTAATAGAGTAGGATACATACGGTATAACGCCAGATTGAAAAGAGAACGACAACAATTTCCCTTATTCCCCCTCCAAATACAACGATGACATACGGCATCCTCGATTTGTTAGAATATTGTCGACAGTGTTGTCATTTCATAAAATATTTTTTAGGAATAGGATATTTTTGACCATACATTTATCGAAATTAGGCTCCTTACAAAAAAATATATTTATGTGTGCTAATCATAATCAGTAGAGATCTTTGGTTCTAATAAGTAAATTTAAAAATTATAGGACCTTTATTTTTGGCTAGTATCCTTTTTAGAACAGAAATAACAATTAAGAATAAGTTTGCATTGAAGAATTTCTTGATGGTCCATCTGGCAACCTTGGGCACTCCGCTCGTATGGGATTACGCGAATGACAACGACTGCATGCCGGTCGACGCTGTCTTCGCTTCGGCCGCCGCGCCGGCATTAAGACTAGAGTGACCTGCGAATCGAATCAGGCTATCTTTTTCCGTAATTATTTTGAATTATATTTAAAATATATTTTTTTATTTGGATTTAGATTTAATATAATTTTATTTTTTTAAGGTTCTTATTTCTCTAGTTTTTTTAAATAATCTTGAAGGTTTAATTATTTGTTTTTTTCTGTTTTCCTTCCTATAAGAAGTTTGTTTTTTTTTATTGCTCGGATAGCAAGTATGACCAGTGGGTCTGATTGAAGCGTGGCTTCGTGTGTTGTTTATTTTGCGCTTCTATAGGCAGTTGATTGTTGCTTTAAATAAGCGAGTAAAAATCTAGAATTACTGGTTAGGCTGTGGCCTAGTGTTTAAGTCTTTAAGAGTCATTACTTTTCAACTAGGGAATCTGTCCCCCAAAAATATTTTAATTCCGGTTCAAATTTTTACGGTCCTGGAGATTTGATAAAAGGCTGTTAATTATTTTTTGATTTATTTCGGCAATCGTAAACTTTCAAAATTTAATTTAAATTTAACCCTTTTAAAGAGGTTTGTAATTTTCGTTGGTTATATTGAAAAATAAAATTTGATTCTTTTTGTAATTAGATAAGTAAACTGATATAAATAAAATTTTTGTCACAAAATAAAGTAAAGTCTTTAACTGGCCTGGGCCGACCAAGCAGCCGAACCTCTTACTTAGGCACCGCGGCTGCTTCGCGCAGCCGCCTCGGTCGACCAAGTGGCTAAGTCCCGATTTCCCCGCTTTGTCGCACTGGCACGAGGTAGAACTCTGGAACGGTCGACAGAGACGGGAATAAACAATATTTCACATTATAATTGACACCCAACCGATTTATCTTAAATCGGATAAATGAACCCAATGGATTTTCTCTTTTTGCTTTGAAGGAAATATATTATCGAAGCAAAAAACTAATACTGGAACTCGGCAACCCTTTTGTCGTCACATCGCTTTTTGGTCTGACCCCAAATTTAAAGCCGTGGACTTAAAATCGTAATTACACCGAAACTATTTTTTATTGAGAAAATATTGGGAAAGGAAGATATTTGACGCATTTTTAGATCATAATCTTGTTTTGCTCAGTTTATTTAAAGACCTTTGATCGCGTTCACCATTTCATATTATTACATAAACTGGATGTTAGGGGCTTTAGTGCTGATTTGCTATTATTCTTAAAGTCTTACTTGAGTAATCGAAGGCAGAATGTCGAAATCCGTGGTCATAAATCTTATAACTTTGAAGCCACAAGTGGTGCACCACAGGGTAGAAACCTGGCTCCTCTACTTTTCTCAATATTCATCAATGATATATGTTGTGATATCTTAAGTAACGTATTGCTATTTGCGGATGATCTAAAGCTGTTCAGAGTTATTGGGGATCAGTCTGATTTCCTCACATTACAGGGTGATTTGGAAATGGTTCAATCATGGTGTGATATCAACAATTTACCCCTAAACACCGAAAAATGTTTTGTTATGACCTACACAAGTAAGTTTAATACGGTTTACTTTAAATACAGATTGGCTAATGCTGTTATTGGTCGTTGTGAGACATTCAATGATCTGGGTATTACTTTTGATTCAAAGTACACAGACCAGATATGCAGTAAAGCAATGAAAATGCTTGGTTTTATCATGTGTAATTCAAGTTACTTTAACAATATTCAAACATTAAAAACCTTGTATTTCTTTTATGTCCGCTCGATACTTGAATATATATGGTTCGTTTATTTGGCATCCAATTAACAAGTATATTAGTCAATAGGCCTTTTCATCACAATTTTTTTTGTGCGCATGCGTCAGTATCCGCCATTTTTTTCGTACTGTTTTTTGTAAACAAGCATGTAATAGGGCCTGTAAACACATAATTAAAATAAAAAAATACTAAAGAAAGTATAGTTATTGAAGAAAAGAAATACGAAAATAAAGAAAAAAGTGCCTTAATTAGCAAATAGGTTTTTTAATCGATTATTATAATGATATCAGTATGAAAAGGAACGAAGAAGCGGTGTTGTTATGGAGTATGTAAGAGTGAAACACGCTATAAATCATTTAAATACAATACAATTTAATCAATATAACAATTGTTTATATGTGGTAGGCCTAATTAGAATAAAATTATAGATACTTTTTGTATAGTAAAGAAGTAATGATGCCTCACCTCTCAATCAGCTCACTTCTTTTTCCTTTTTAAAGACGTCCATGACATTTAAGCTACATTTTTAATTGCGTACAATTATAGGCTTCAACTGAATTATAAATCAGTGAAGCACCATCAACGATTTTTTTCAGTAAATGATTTAATTGGGGAGATAAGACTGCATTCCCAGCCATTGTCGATCAAAACAGTACGAAACTTTTGAATTGCCGCCATTTCAACATGGTGACTGCGCTTGCGCTTGTCACATGATGAAAAGGCCTATTAGAAAATGTCCTAAGCAAATTTGTTAAATTTCTTGTATTTAACAGCAGTGAACATTTTCCACCTAGGGGTGTAGATCAGGGTGAGCTCCTAAGACGGTTTCGGATTTCCTTTTTAAATGATCGTAGAAAAAAATCCAATTTCTTTTCAAAGTCTGCAGATGCCTTATTGACTGTCCTGAAATACTATCCCAGATAATGTTCCATGTTCCTTCTAGATCTGTCAGACTATCTCCTACATTTCACTTACCTACACCTTCTACTAATGTTTTGATTAAAACACCACTATTTCAAGCCATGAGCCTTTTTAATGAGACCTGTAACAACATTTATGCTTACGACCAGTGGAGATCCGTGGGTCAAAAAATAGGTGAGGCTAAAGTCCGGAACATTGTCGCAGATCGCTTATTAGTTTTAAAATTTTCACACAACTTATAATCTATTTAAATGTAATGAAGTAGAAATAATACTTGTACTTTTACCATTATAATTTGTGTATTAATTGTTTTTTTTTTCTGTTTTCATTTTATCACTGATATGTATGAAATTGCTTATAAATGGATTACTGTTAGACAATAAAATTATTATTGTTACTAAAATAAATTTAACAATGCCCTTTCACTCAATTCCTCCTACAAGGCGGGAAACGCGATACCGCGCAAAATTTCTTTCGTGGTCGACGATTTATGAAAAAAAAGGACTAAACATTTGCTATTTACGGCAAAATGAATGACGAAAATATTGTGGTACAATATATCAAATTTGAAAGACAGACAAAAAAAATATATATATTTTTTGTCTGTAATAATGTTGTATATTCTTTGAATTTAAAAGTTAGCACCTGCTCTTTTTAGATGAGATTTGCTGGACCTCTTCCTCCTCCATTTTAAGCTCATGTAATTTATGGATGTCCCGTAAGTCGGTCGGCGGAGAGGGGTATATACCCCGCTTGCTTGCACGGCTAAGTAGATTTGCCAGGTTTTTTAACAGCAATGGAATAAAATACACTTCTTATATGTAGAGTAACGGCCATTAAATTTTGGGCAATAGGCTTATGCCACCTTCTACTGAGTATAAATACCTGCTGAAAAAGCTAATAAACAGGTGTCCGTTGTCAGTGTCTAAAAATATTTTTTAAAATGCCAAACTTAAATTTGGATCAAAAAGTATTAATTATTCATTATATTAAGCAGAGAGCAAAGAGTAATAATTGTGTTGAAGACAATTATTACCATTCGCAGAGAGGTTGGCCAGAAAGGGATGTGGCGGGGGAGCTTAAAATCCCAAAGAGTACAATTCATTTTGTTAAAAAAAAATGGCAGGAAACACACTCCTTTGAAAGAAGAGCTGGTCACCCCATCGAATCAAGAACAAGACAATAATTTAGGTAATGTTTTGAAAAACCAACCATAAATGTAGTTACAGTAAACGGAAAGCAATTTCCAGCATCGGTTAGAACAGGCACTGCGAAGAATAAGACAAATATCCGAAATGCGTGCACTTTTCGGGCCTTAAACCATTTTAATAAATGCAAATAAAGAACAACGCTTGGATTTGCTCTAAATTTTACTTGAAATTCCGGTTATTGGGAAAATATATATTCACCGATAAAAAGTGTTTCAGTCGTGTTACAATCGGATACTTAAGTATACAGGCTCAAGGAACTCGATTATAAATATAATCAATAAGAAAATAGGCATTATCGTAATATGTTTGTGGTAGTATCAAAGACTTGTAGTTATTATCAATTTCATGAATATATATATAATTATATATATATTATATTTATATATATATATATATATATATATATATATATATATAATATATATATTATATATATAATATATATATATATATATATTATATATATATATATATATATATATATATATATATATATATATATATATATATATATATATATATATATATATATATATATATATATTACTACAGATATCAGCTTCCTTCTGTCCTGGATCGATTTCCGGACAGAAATTTTATCTTCCAGCAAGATAAGTGTCCTGTTCATACGGCCTGGCAAGACGATGAATGGATGGAAGAGCAGTGTATCAGGGTTCAGGAAATCCGGACTACTCCCGGGCTGTGGTCCATTCGATGCCTGGATGGCTAAACTCTGTCTTTGAAAAAACGGGGCCGTAATAAAATATTAAATTTGTTTGGAATGATATTTAAGTTTGTTTGAATCTATTAAAGAGTTAATTTATTTATTAATTTGTTACTTTTTATAAAATATAAACATTTTCTTTTACCTTTTGCTTTATTTATAGTAATTAAAAGTAAAACAAGGTAAAAAAGAGCGATTTACAAAAATTGGCAGAAAAGTCAACATTTTATAAATTTTTTATCCAAGATTTAATGGCCGTCACTGTACATGTGTCAACTATAATACTCAATAACTCAACTATAACTAACAATTACTTTTAATAAATAATAAAACCAAACATTAACTGTCATGGTGCAATGCTGCCCGGCTTAAAAAAATTAAGAAACACCAAAAACGACTAAAACAAGAACAGATATATTTAATAAATTGCTTATTTACTGATACTTTATACTCAATTAATAAAATTGAAAATTATATTTTATGTCCGATCTGGCTAAGGATTACAATGTTTTATTTTTTATAAAATTCAGCACATTTGTCGGGTTTAATAAAGAAAAATATCTATATAGGCTCCTTTTAAATAAGTTCTTTTGACGCAATTTTTCTTTCCGCCATTCAATGTTCATAACGTGCGAAGCAAGAGAATTTATAAGGTAAAAAAGCTTTTTTTTTTTTTGAACACAAAATAGCTTTTACCAGAACTAACAAGATGGAGTGATATTTAATCTCTTACAACAGAAAAGCTATTTTAGCTTATTTCACATTTTTTTTAAATGCAACATCTTAATGGCGGAACAAAAGTACATTTTGAAAAAAAAAGAGGGGAGAGCTAAATGTTTAGGACTGTCCTTCCCAAAAAAGTAGACCTGGCCACCCTACGGCCAAGCGTAAAGGTAGGTATCTGCTCGAAGGTAGGAATTCTAAGTTCTACAAATTAGAGGGACAATTAAAACAAAAACAGAAAATCAATTTTTGTAACGCTAAAAATCCTACAAACAACATATTTTAAAAACTGTTATTTTCAAAATTTACCTACGAGATGTACCAACCGAAATAAATTAATCTGGAAAACGGATCCAAGCATTATATTAAATGAGTTAACGTGTAGCCCAAACTATATCAATATAAATATCGTGTTATTACTAGGGCCGCCGCTAGAACCAACTGTAAAGGGGGTCAAAAAGTTTAAGTCAATTTAATAGTCTATAGAATTAATTAAATTAAAAATACAAATAAAAATACCAAAACTTTAATTTTTAAATAACAATCATACTCATTGATATTGTTAAATTTAAGGATTTAGACGAGATTCTTTTATTTTAAGTAATTCTTAAAAAAACCAGGGGGAGTCGACGGACTCCCCCTGACCTCATCTGCTGGCAGCCTTGGTTGTTACAGTTATAAAACTTAAAGAGATGTAAAATTTAAAAATCTTATAATGTATCAAAAAAATGGTCAGCAAGAAATATGATAATATATATTCAAAGAGCCCTTATATTAATTATTATCCTTTAAATTCTGGATAACTTATTTTGTAAATAATTTATTTTTTTTTATTTTTTTATAAATACATACTTACAGAGTAACAAACTCCAAAAAGTACAAAAATGAAAATATTAGTTTAGGCTAATGTTGACATAGTATAACTGAACGAAAAATACACAACTGTCATACTAGCTATTTCTAGCTCTAGTCCAAAATGTCTCTAAACCACATGTAAACAAATCAATAGCCTGAAAGTTTTTATTGTAGTTTTTTATTATTCAGGTTACAAACGATTGATGTCCATAATTTGTTTTACGGTACCCATTGTGAAAATTCTAAGCTGATCTAGTGGTTCTCTGAGGTACCCAAAAACATATTAAGCCCAGTAACTCACTGGAACTTATCATGCCATTTACTATTTTATATCAAAACACAGCTTGTGCACTCTCTCTACGTTTTTTAAGACTTTCAAGACCAGTCAATTAAACCCGTACAGGGTTTATTGACTGGCACATTTTTATATGGGAATCTCAATTTGTATAATAAAAACTTTGTAAACCTATTTTGAACTCTCTCTAATCGTTCTATTTGGTACACCATACAAACCTATTATATTCCAAAATGCTACGAACAACACAGTTGTACACAGACTTAATGGCTCTAATATCGTAGATGTTTAAACAGACTCGTCTTAAAAATCCCAACATTCTTAAAGCTTTCAAAGAAATACCATCAATATGCTTACTAAAATTTAAGTCATGGCTAAAAATTACTCCTAAATCATTAAAATTATTTACAGATTCTACGATTACATTTTTCAATTGAGTATACATTTATCACTGGAATTTTACATTTATAAAAACGCAGAACTTTACATTTATCGACATTCAGTTGTAAAATACTATATAGAGTCATACCATTTGATTAGGTTGAATTATAATACAATCCTCCAAAGATTTCACAGTACAAAACAGTTTTAAGTCGTCAGCATAGAGTAGTCATTTATAGTATTTAAAGTCAGAAACTACATCAACATCATTTATAAATAACAAAAATAAAATTGGGCCTAGGTGGCACCCTTGTGGCACATCTGAAGTCACTTTAATTTCACGAGACACTATACCTCCGACCTTTACAACTTGAGTCCGATTCGAGAGGTACGAACTTATCCACTTGATATAGTCAGGGGCCATGTCCATCTGAAAAAGTCTTTCCAAAAGAAGTCCATGATTAAGCCGATCAAATGCTATACAGGGTGTTACTTAATGGTATGTCATAATTTGAAGGAGGCATTCCTGGATCGATTTTAAGTCGAAAAGTTCATATAAACGTGGGCCCTAAAATGCTTAGTTATTAAGATACAGGGTGTTAAAGTTTTAATTTGCTTTCGTTTTTCTTAATTATTATTTAACCAAATGACTACGGACAAAATTTGGGATCTGGGTTTTCTGAGGCGAGAAATTTAAATCGTCACGCTTTTGATGTTGTATGAGGCGCCAGCTACGGCTCCTCAATTGTTTTAGATGTCGTAACTTTTTTAAGCTTAGAATATTGACCTGTTTATTAAAAATAAGTTACTATAATCCATCTGCATCAAAAATGTATACTTTATTTAAGTGTCTAGGAGTAGCCGTTCTCGAGATAAACACATTTAAAGGATCCCACAATTTTTTATGGAAAATGAATTTTGGCCAATTTTCAAACTTTGCATAGTGGTAGTTCTTAAAGTGATCAAAAGTTTTTAGGCAAAACGAAAACGCCTCAACCCCTCAAAATCACCCTCAAAAGTCACTGGGGAATTGGGGACCTTTGAGGGTGATTTTAGGGGGTTGGAGGCGTTTTCGGCTTTTGTGCCCTGAAAGACCTTTGATCATCGTGTTAAGAATTATCACTATGCAAAGTTTGAAAGCAATTGGCCAAATTCAGTTTCCATAAAAAAATTGTGGGATCCTTAAAGTGTGTTTATCTCGAGAACCGCTGCTCCTAGAGACTTAAATAAAGTATACTTTTGATGCAGATGGATTTTATAGTAACTTATTCTTTAATAAACAGGTCAATATTCTAAGTTTAAAAAAGTTACGACATCTAAAACAAGTGAGGTAGGCCATAGCTGGCGCCCTCTACTAGCAACATCAAAGCTGAGAATTTAATTTCTCGCCTCAGAAAACCCTCAATCCCAAATTTTGTACCGCTAGGTCATTTTGGTTAAAGAATAATTAAGAAAAACGAAAGCAAAATTAAAATGCTATAGCACCCTGTATCTTAATAACTAAGATTTAGGGCCCACGTTTATATGAACTTTTCGACTTAAAATCGATCCAGGAATGCCTCCTTCAAATTATGACATACCATTAAGTAACACCCTGTATATAGATCGGTGTAGATGACATCAACCTGTAATCCATCCTCAACACTATTAAACAAATAATCATGGAAAATGCCCAAATTAATAGCAGTCGATCTTCCCTTAAAAAATATATGCTGCTCAGGTGAGATTTGATGTTTAAAGGTTTCTAATAGATGGTCGGTGATTATTAATTCAAAGATTTTGGACATAATAGGCAGCAAGGATATTCCCCGGTAATTTTGTATTTCCTTTTTTGAACCAGATTTATGAATTGGAATAAGCCATGTTTTTTTTCATATAGTTGGAAAAGAACCATTTCTAAAAGATAGTTGGTAAATAAGGCTTAATGGACATGCGAGGAAGTTATCGCACCTCTTAAGACAAAGTGCAGGAATACCATCTGCACCTGTACTTTTATTTGTGTCCAAAAGGCTTGGTCTCCTACTAATTTCACTTGTAGTAAGCAAGGGATGTGGGCGAGATGCTCTAGTTGATATAGGCAGAATTCTGATTGAGTTGTTCAGTATAGCAACTTTCGAAATGCTCGGCAAGGCCATCTGCAATATCCTGTGGTGTATTCTTAATCTTATCATTTAAAATCATAGACCTGGGAATACCATTTTGATCTTTTCTTAAAGAATTCACAAAAGACCAAAATATTTTATATTACTTGGAACAATGTGCTCGGTGTTTGAAATGTACAGTAAATAACTGAGATCTATTAATTGTTTAGATTCTTTTCTTAGTTTGGAATAATTTACATAAGCAGAATATTGTTTGGGAAGATTTGTATTTTTGATATGCCTTATTTTTCTGTTTAATTACCTTAATAGTTTCATTAGTATACCATTTTGGGTATCTGTTTCTTTTAGGCCGTAATATCATGTCTTTTTAAATGCCTTTAAAATAATATTATATAACTTTTAATATTACAAAATATTGTTTAAAAAAATATTATTTTTAAAACAGTCAAATGATGCTAAAAAGAAATACTATAAATATACTTATCAACTGCAACTCCAAAACTATGTAATAATAATATGATTATCTGCTTGCAATCTTCAAAATCAACCACAAGAATTACCAAAAAACAGAAAGATTTTGACTTTTTGATTTGCCAAGCTCGTCACAAATATATTACAAACATATGCCAGACAAGTGAAGATAAGGCACGTCTACTTGCTCTTCAGGCCCCTGAAAGTAATGCTTGGATTAACGCACTTTCATCTTCTTCCTTGGGAAATTTGTTAGATAACAAAACATTCCATATTTCCATCACTCTCAGACTTGGTCTGCCTGTGTGGAGATCACACCTGCGTTTGCGGCAAAAATGCTGATATTTATGGCCTACATGGTTTAAGCTGCAAAAAAAGGACAGGGCGTTCTTCTAGACACAGTCAGATAGATGACATTATTAAGAATGCTCTGATTTCAGCTGAAAATCCTTTTGTGTTAGAGGCTTGAAGTTTGCAGAAGCGATGGAAAACGTGTAGATGGAATGACCTTAATTCCCTGGAAATATGGAAAACAATTACTTTGGGATGCTACTTGCAAAATCCTATCTGGACAAAACTTCTAATTTAGTAGGTGCGGCTGCTCGTCTTGCCGAGAATAAAAAACATCTAAAATATAAAGAGCTTGAAGACCACTTTATCTTCATTCCTTTTGCTGTTGAAACTTTTGGTCCTTTGGGTGATGAGGCTAAGGGTTTTATAAATAAAATTTACAAAAAAATTTCATGCAAAAAATCTCGAAGTTTCATTATCCAAAGATTTGGTTTAGCTGTGCAACAGGATAATGCAGCATCGGTACTAGGTACAATCCAGGAAGACCTAGGACTTAATGAAGTTTTTAATTTTTAAATATAGATTTAGTTATTTAGTTAATTTTAGAATATTTTCATTTGGTATTTATAAAATTTCAATAAAAATGTTTTTTTTGGCCCGTGACAAAAAAAAATGTAATAATGAAAAAAGAACATTCATTAATACAGCGACAGATCCGTAAAAAACTTTAGCCAGACAAAACTGTGTCTAATTTTTAATCTCAGTACTTTAAAAAACTAAGATTTTTGGATAGGAACTTGACCCTTATTTTAAAGTGCTTTTGCTGGGATAAGATTTTATCCACCAATATTTTAATCTTTAAATTTTTATTTCTGCCTATAATGGTTAAATATAGGCAAAAATTGCCGATACTAAAAATGTATGTAAAAAGTAAAATATTACCATGCATGCATTGTCATTATTTCAGATTACTGCATTATTTTGAATGTTTAAAATAAACTATGGATGAATTCATATAAAATAAGACAACTAGAAATGTATGCATAATTTTCTTTATTTGAATTTATAAATGCAATTATACATATTCCCAATATTAATATTCTTTTATTCTCTAACAAAAGAGAACTACAAGAAAAAAGCTCCATAAAATTAATATAAGCAAAATACTAATTACCATTGTACAAATAGATGTCACAATTTTTAAAATATATTATAATGCTAACAACTTTAGCAACTAAATTCTACACCTAATTTCTAATTCTAATCCAATTTAGAACCTCTTTTGCATATAGCCCCCTCGTCTATTATCATTAAAAGTTGGGTTATTTATGTTATCACCTAAAAGAGGTCTACCTTGCATCAATGGGGGAATAGAAGGGTGACCGTATGGAGGTGGAAGAAATGAACCTGACTCTCTTTGTGATGATGAAGGGTATAAGCCTGCATCTCTTTGTTGTATTTGAGTAGGTGGACTAAAATGAAAGATAGGAGGTGGAGGTGGGCTGGGGACTTTGTAATTTAAACGGGACATATTGTCTTGAGTAGCCACATTTCTACCTACACGGGAATGATCAGCTATCATGGACTGCTTTCCAAGAAGTTGAGCAGGAGTTAAGGATGCAAGAGACTGATTCTTTGGTATCATTGAATAAAAATCAGCTTCATTCACTTGAGTACTTACTGAAAAAGTTAATGTAGGATTACCTGACTGAACGCCAGCACTGGCATAAAGAATGCCCTTACGTCTAAGACATTCTTTACAAGATGATAACTCTTTATCAGTTTGAGTACTCAAGGTTTTAGTTATTGCTTTTACAGGGGTATGGATTTCAGAAAAGTTTTGCTTAATAGGAAAGACCGGAGGGGCTATTTCTTTCTGAGGTACCTCTTTGGTTGTTACAAGTTTTGGCTTTTCAGGTTCTTTGTGTGGTGCAAGTGATTTCTCGATTCCAATCCTGTAAAGCAGTGTTTCACAGCATTGTGTAAAGTCAATTTCGTTCGACTTCTTCAGGCCTGGAGTTGTAAAGGGCAACTGGATAATAGGTTTTCGAAGCAGGGGAGACATCATCATATCCTTGGAGCTCTGGTATGACTCAGTCTTGTGTACTACCAATGGACCAGAGAATCGTTTTTCATTCAGTATCTTGATTGCTTCTTGACAGCGTTGAATTACTGGAATCCAGGTTTCACATCAGAATTATACATTTCACGTCAATGTCATATATTTAAAATACACTGTCGTAACTTCTCAAAAAATTCTTATAAATACAAACTTACCCTTAATTTTTTCCTGTAACTTTGCTGGGGACGAATTACTCACTGTACAAAAAAGAAAATTCATTTAGTTATCTTAAATGTATCAAATTAGTAAATAGTCCTAAAATAATAGACAGAAAAGATTCTCCGTTTTATTTAATGTTTAATTCTTTTGTAACTAGGCATAAATCTCGGTAATACAAAGCAGTGCAATAATAAAAATGTTTCCATATATTAAAAACATGTCAAAAATAAAACATATTTTTTAAAGACGTTTTTAAAACAATAATATAAGTAAAGCATTAGTTACTCTTCAAAAATGCCGAAACGCGATTTAAGATCTGCTTTATGACTATTAAAATACCCTGTTCGCAACTAAAATATGTTTTAATGTATTTATTAAAAGCAAGTCATTTAAAATTAATATTAAAATAAATAACTTTAGAGAATTTACTACTTTATCACAAACTACAATAAAAAAGATCACTTAACTGTTTAATTTTACAAAAAAAACAACATTCTGATTTTTGTTAGTTGCTAATTTGGCATCAATTATCAATATAAGTAAAAAAAGGCATTTTTTAAATAATTTTAATTTAATTTTTTTATGGGTTTTAAATTGTTATTTACGTTTCCAAATAGAATTCCATCAAACAGAAAAAATATGGTGAATGATTTAAAGCTGCCTTAAATACAGAATACTAAATGGACGCATGGAGAAAAAGGTAATAATGAAACATATTTAAAAAGAAATAAATATGGCTTAAATTCAGAACTTTTTTGTTATTTTAAGTCCCTTATCAGTTTTAACAACTTGTAAACGTTACCTTCAAGTTTTAGCACCTTATGAGAATAACACAGGTCCACAAAAAAAAGTGGTGTGTGCTGGGTGTAACGCTAAGATTTTCTTGGCTTCTTGCGTATTTTTTTTGCTGATCACGATTCTGAAGTCAAAATTGCGGGTCAAAGCAAAAATTCAAGAAAAACCCAAAAACATTTACCAGCAGAAACCTGCTACCACGGAATGTTTGACTATATGAATTATAAGAGAAACAAAAAAAAATCATAAAATAATAAATAGAGCTTTCCAAATTGTCTATATAAACATTCTGATAAGAAAAATATTAAAGGAGATATAAACGAAACTGTAACTTTGACTAAAAAATTCAATCCAAAATAGGATTTTTTTTATTAATGTGATTTTTTTTATTATAAATCATTTATTTTATTCATTTGAATTCCAAATTACTCAGAATAAAAAATAAAATCAAATTTTTTCCAGGGGTATACTTTAAAAAAATCTTGAAAATTCGGTTTTTGATTATAACTTGAAATATATTGCATTTAGACAAAAAGGTTATATAATTTAAATTATAGGTCTTGTTAAAATACATTGTTTATGTGTATTGCTTATAGTTTTGAGATATTGACGTTTTAAATTTAAAAAGAAAACGTTAATATCTGAAATTATGCCTTTTCTCGATTTCTTGCTGTTTGACCCCCAATTTCGACTTCACATGCGTGTTCAGCAGAAAAAAATACCAGAAAATCTTAGTTCAACACCCAGCACACATTACTTTTTTTTGTAGACCTGTGTAATTTATAACACACGTAAAACACTACCTTCATTTAAATATTGTCATTTGATATTTTAAACATAAAAGATTTTTTTATTCTGGTATACATATTTTATGTTACCGTTTAGAAATACTATTAGGCATTTTATTTCTTAGGTGATGGACCGTTCAAAATAATTTGATAATTTAAAGTGTACTGTTTATTTTTGGTAGGTACTGCTAACTAACAATATTTTAAATAAGTGGGTAGTCACCTAAAAATTCAGAGGAAATTAAATATTTGAAATAGTTTAAATACAGAAAAAATGAAACAATTAATTTTCCAAGTTTCCTATGATAAAACTTTTTAAATTAAAAAATAATTTTGCCATGCAGGCTTTAAAATCAAAACTCTTAAAAAATATGCATAAATTATGCATAAATATAAATAAATAAATGTAAAAAATAAATAAAATATAAATCACACCTTGTGGCTTAGCCGTTATGGCTAAAAAGTCACTAAGCTTTATCCTCGAGTCACCAAACAGCTAAAATCAAAAAAGTATGTATATATTATATTGCATGGAGTCAGCAAAAATATTATTTTGTCTTACTTTTGCAATATCTCTATGAGAATTTGGATCTATATCATTCCAAGGAAAACCATTAGACTGAGGTGGTCTTTCAGCCAGATGAGGTTGTTGAACCAAGTGGGGCTGTTCCTGATGATGAGATGATGTTGGACTACCAATAAAAAAGCTTTGATCATAATGGTCAAATTGTTGTACGGGTGGTGGTAGAGAAGGAGGCTGAGACACAGATGCTGCTGAAAAAAAGACAGATTGTGGTGGTGGTACTGGAGCTGGAACTGGTGCAATAACTGGTTGAAGAGGTGGTTGCAAAACAAAAGTTGGAAGTGGTGGTGGCAAACCAGGTTGTGAAGGATGTGTTTCATTTAACTTCACTGCTAATTCTTCCAGGAAGGACATCTTTTCTTCTTTCCTTAATGGCTTTTTGGGTGATCTGGATCTTCTTCGGCGATCCCTATCCGATGGACTGAAACTATGATCTCGTCGCCTACGATAAGGTGATTGACGATCTCTACTCCGAGATCTTCTATGTAATAGAGGGCTTCTACTTCTTGATCTTCTTCTGGATGTAAAACTCCTACTTTTTGATCTTTTTCTAAGTGTGGGGCTTCTTCTAGGACTTCGCTGACTTCTCCTAGAGGGACTTCTTCCTTCAAAAAGATGGGATGCTAAAGGGCTGCGTCGCAATGGAGAATTTCGCCTTAGCAGAGGGCTACGTCGCAATGGAGAATTTCGCCTTAACAGAGGGCTACGACGTGAATGCGGGCTACGACGTATAGGCGGGCTACGACGTAAAAGAGGACTATGACGTAAAAGAGGACTACGTCGAGATAGGGGACTACGCCTAGATAGAGGACTACGTCGTGAAACAGGACTTTTTTTTGGTGACCTTCTTGGGAGTGATCTTTCTGAGCTGCGATTCAGTGTTCTTCTTTTTCTTTCAATGCCTCCAATATTTTCTTCTCCAAAAGCTTTTGGTACATCAAAAACACTTACAACTAGTTCTCCAGTTTTTAATGGTCGTGATTTTCTCGGCGGTGTTGGAGAATGGGACCTTTTTCTGGGAGGTGTCTTTCTCTTGACAAAACTTTTAATATTTTCGGGACTTTTTTTCTTAGTTTTTTGAGGATGAATTTTCTCCCTTAAATCACCTATAGGCAAATGTTTTTCACTTCTTTCAATCCTACGAACTTCTTCAATGTCTACTTCAAGTTCCATTCCAGGAGGTACTAAGCCAGTCTCAACAATATCAGTAATTAGCCGCTTTTCTTTATCTTTGGCACTTTTTATTTTATCCCTTTGAATGGCTTGCTTCGTTTTTTCAGGATCTCTACGTATATCAAAATTGTCAGCATCAACTCCAGATATTGGTTTTTCAGGGTTTCTTGGCTTTATCTTCCTGATTTCCTCAAGTTCAGCGTTCAACCTATCGAGTTCAGCTTGATGACGTTGTTTTTTTGTACCAAGCCTTGTAGCTAATTTACCCAACTTCTTCAAGGGATTGACTTTGTCCTTATTGTGTTTTTCTAAGTCTGTGGATTTACTGCCTTTGCTTTTAGTCGATTTTTTTTCAAGTGATTTTGATTCTGGTTTACCTTTATGATTGACTTCTTGTTCTTCATCATCTTCATCAACTATATCCAAGCCAGCCATAAAATCTTCTTTAAGAAAATCATCAAAAAAGTCTTCTGGAACATCTTCCTCTTGTTTGTTAACTGTAGTCTCATTTTTGTCTGTACTTTCATCTTCCATATTTCTTTGCACTGCTGTATTTTTATTAGAATAATCCGCATTTCCATGTATCGAAGATTCTGAGCTTACCAGATGTTTATCATGTATATCCAACCTCTTTTCTGTTTCTTCTACTTTGCTTGTATGGACCTCACTATCAAGACTACCTTTTGAATCAGTGTTCTTTGCTTGTGATTCTTTAACAGACTTACAAATACCCTCACTTTTTTGTTCTATTTCTTTGTTAATCTTTTCATCCACTACCTTCGTATGGTTAGAGGAGTCTTCCTCCTTTTTCTGTTCACTTTTTATTGTTTCAGCGTGTTGGGTTTGCAAAGCATCGCCCAACGGAGGGTCACTGTTAACACTTTTATCACGATCACCATCACCAATTTTTTCCTTTTCGTTATTACCGTCCATTATCAAAAATAAGCAAATGTAAATTTCTAAAAAAACATTTAATGAATGGTTTTAAAAAACTTTGTGAAGGTTCTTATATCCTAATGATCCTAATTAAGAAAAATAAAACCGGGCTGGTTAAAAAAAAATCCTATTTAACTTTTGACATTTGACAGACGATGGACAGGTACAAAAGTGGGAGAAGAACTTTCATTTGCATGCTTGGGGTGCGTTTGGGTTGACGCTCGTTGGAGCAAGCAGAGTGTGATGACGTCATATAGCGTGCGCACTGCCAAACCAAACAGGCTCGAGCATTTGACCGTCGTTCTTTCTAACCTAAATTTTTGTTTTCCAAACATGATTTTAGTTTTTTTGGTGTTTTCCTTACATTTTAGTGATTACGGTTATTTTAGCTCTTACTGGGGACAGTTGCTTGCGATTTGATAGCGACGTGAGGATAAGAAATGAAATTTGGGTTATTGCAGATATGCCAAAAGTATAGTGTTTCATATACGGTATATATAATGTGCTCGCATTACTTTCGGATGTTACAATTTTTGCTTAGCGATTCTGATAGCGACGATGAGGATAAGAAAAATCGAAATTTGGGTTAAGTTGCAGACTATGCCAAAAGTATAGTGTTTCATTATACTAAACTACGGTTCTCCATACATTTTCGTATGTCTTATCAAATTTTTGATGCACTATTAAATAAACTTAACGAGATAAACTCACAGCTATTAACAGAAGGTAGCCAAGAAACAGCTCTAAAAATAGAACTATTAATTATTATATATATTTATAATATAAATGACTAACTTACAAAGCTTTAGGTACCTACATACGGATAGAATTTTTGCTCTTCAGAAAGTGGATCATAACACAAAATTATACAAGAATTCTTACCTGGTATTCTTTGGAAGAGAATACGATTGTTACTATTAATAATTATTCATCTCCATTTTGGTCATTTAATAAATAATATCTGTGTTGCAGCACTCTATATGTCTACAATTTTTTAAATAAGTCATATAATGAAATAATTTTGATTGCACTTTTAGTTAGGTGGTTCCTTATGGCTATTTAAATTTAAGGTCTATTTATTTTCCAGAAATAGTGTACACTATTTTACACTTTTTTGTGAATAAACCGTTTGTTATCGTTTTTTTTTAATTTCTGAAATAAGTCTAAAATGCGTTTGGTATAAAAATCAAATACGGAACTTATTTACACTAGGTTCCACTTTTTACTCCGACACTTTCCTACCCTGTTTTACACTGTACTCTTACTATACTTGATAACGAACAGACCTACTGACGATAAACGGTTAATTCACAAAAAAGTGTAAAATAGTGTCCATTATTTCTGGATAACAAACATACCTTTTATCTTCTGTAGTAAAAAATACAGATGCAAATGGCAAAAATTTAAAATCACCTTTGTCACACTCGACGTCAAATTTTGCGCTTGGCTGTCATCCTTCCAAAAACACGTGCTGCATGACTCCTGTTCCTCATGCGGAACTAACTGCACTTAGTGTTAAAAGTACCGCTCCGACTTTCCAATGGAATACACAAAGCTTTCAGAATTTGCCCCAGTTCCATACCAGTGAGGAACTTTTTCCCCAATGGTTACCGCTATCAGTGCAAAAAGTGCAGCTCCGACTTGCTAGTGGATTATGAAAAACCTGCCCTGTGGAACGTACTTTGCTCTGTTTTTGCTCTCAAACTTGCTTGTCATCTTGCTGTCACTTGTTTTTTTGTATTCAGTTTGATTTAGTCATTCGCAGCTGATGGATAAAGTGTACGTGTCTAAAAATGCGTCTTATTGATATCGTATTTGTTTTGTTGTTTTTTTCACTGTATTTCGTCGTAAGTACGAATGCCGAATATGAAAAACGTTTAAAAACTCTTCATGGTAACTGGGATCCACCAGAAAAAAAGATTTACGAATTTGTTGCTACTGAAGATGGTTTTAAAAGCGAGATAAGTAATAGGATAAAAAGAGCATCGCCTGTTGTTCCTGACCCAGTGGATCCTTCCACCAAGGTATGTAGTACAGTAAAATTAAATACTTTACAAACAAATACCAACATTACATTGCGTTTTAAAAATTTTCGCCCGATAAGTAACCTTAAACGTTTATTTTAGTGTAGATTATAAAAGGTGTCTGAAATACCCTTCTTAAATAATACAAATTTTGGGGTATGCGATTTTTCGGCAACTTTTTATGTAGTACAGTAAAATTAAATATTATAAACAAATACACATACATTGCGTTTTAAAAATTTTCGCCCGATAAGTAACCTTAAACGTTTATTTTAGTGTAGATTAAAAAGATTTAGGAAATATATCTTTTTAAACTGTCATACAACTAATGGTAATGTATTTTGTTACTGACATGTCCATGCTAGAGAAACAAATTTTACTATTATAATTCTTATAAATATCATGTATTTAAAATCGGTGTACTTATTATCAAGTTAGGAGAATAATAAATTATAAATTGACTTAGAAATTAAAATAACTGCAGTTCTTCCAAAAGATTCATTTTTAGAACTAATTATGAAATTTAAATCCCAATTATATTTGTTAAAATATGAAGTAGCTGCTGTAGCCTACACATCTTTTATTTCAAGTAAAAATAAAATTTCCAAAGGTTAATTGTTATTGGTTAATAAGAAATGATTTAAAAATTTAAGCAGTACAGCTAATTTCTGTATTCTGTTAAGTACAGTGGTAGATTTACAAATTTGCCGCCCCTACTGACCCTACAATTCGATACTTCAGTTTACAATCATATAAATTACAATTTTTTTGTCAATAAAATTGTAATTTTAGGATCTTTGCAATATCGTCCTAATTACACCACCTTTTTCCCATAATAAGTATAATTTTGAACAAGGAGATTGATGTTTCACTTCCTGGATTATTATTACAACCCATTTAGGATTGCACAAAAAAATAGTTTTATATACATTTCTGAGCCAAAAAAAGCTGTCATGTACTAGGTACTAATAAGGCGGGATAAGGTATGTAATTAAATACTTTTTATTGTGCTTACTCAGAGTTTAAAAACAACATACCTATTCAATCAATTGTTAAAAATTTCTGTAAGTCATAAAAAAATTGGCCCCAAACATATTTTTATTGAGTGTATGGTAAGAGAAGTTACTGTACAGGGTTTTTTATTGTATTTTCTATGTTGATTAGTTCAAAAATATAAACAAAGTACAAAGATCTAATATTACCATTTTCATTTATTTCATAACGTACTTTTTAATTTTGTACTGACCTAACTTAAAATTCACAATATAAGCTGTCAAGATTAGGTTTTTGATCGAATACAAAAAGTCAAGTCAAACATATTAATATATTTTTTAAACTCTAATCATTATTATATACTTTAAAATGCACAAAATTACCAATAAACACCAAATTTGACATATAAATAAAGTTACAAACCAAGAAAAATAAAAACAAAAAGTAATGCTTTTTGTTTATTCCAGTGTCCAGTACCTAAATGAAGGAACAACAGCTGTAAGTAAATCTGTACAGTTTTCCCTTGTGTGCAATTCTTAGGTCTTCGGGGATGCTTTTAAGCGAAAAAAAGTTTATCAACATTAACAGGTGGGAAAGGGCTGAAAATGGCCCATCAAGGCCCGAAAACTGGGTTTTCCGCTAATATATGCCAAAATATGCAAATTGGAGAATTTTTGTTTAGACAAAAAATGAAGATGGCCTTGTAATCTACAAAACTGGTCCCCATAATTTTTTTCCAAAAATCAATAGTTTTCGAGATAACGGGACCCAAATGTCCCTTCATTTCAGCTGCCGCTCTACCGCTAGAATGCCGCTATCTTCATGGATTCACTTATAAGCGGGCGGACGAATTGTTCCATTACTCGGGCAATATTAAACATTTTTTAACCATTCAAAGTTCATCGGAATGGGAAAACCCGTACCTATTATTGCATATCAGTTTGGGTCCATTCTGATTTTTCTAGAATAATAAAAAACGCAGTCATAGTTTTTTTTCACAATATTTTGAGAGGATCTCATAAATTTATTGATATTTTTTGAATAAATGGTTTGTTATTAACATTTCTTTTTTTTAATGAGACCTTAGCAAGTGTTCAATGATCCCAAAAAAATTCCTTCACCATCTTTCTTGCGTTTTGATAAAACACTGTTTTGCACATCTGCATTTTTTAGTAAGAAACTACTACTACCACATCTATCCAATGTGGAATGTTATGGATTTTTCGACGGCCGTTTTTGCGAAAAATATTGGTGTTGCGAAAAAAATGGTGGGGACCACTTTTATAGATTTCGAGGTGATCTTCATTTTTTGTTTAAACAAAAATTCTCTAATTCGCATATTTTGGCAGATATTCGCGGGAAACTCATTTATGGGACTTTGGGGGGCCATTTTTAGCGTGTTCCCACCTCGGAATCGTGATAAACCTTTCCTCGCTTGAAAGCATCCGCGAAGACCTAAGAATTGCGCCACCAATGAAAACTGTACAGATTTATTTTCAGGAACCTTCAGGTCTTCAGTTACTGGACTACATTTCAAATTAACTCTTTAGTTTCTTAAGATTTTTTCTCTTTTTAATTTTTGATAGTAAAAAAGTATAATTAAAAAACTTGTTTTTTTTTAAATGCCTGAAAATTAGGAATTAAAAGGACTTTTTAGGCTTTTAATTGTTTGTTCGCGTTTTTATACATTCGAAAGATACGAAACAGCAAATGAACGCGAACGGCACCGACGGCGTAGTTTATTAATGGTTACATTAAAGGCCATAAGTTTAACTTGCCAATACGTTAAGCCGCGTTTACACCAAAGTCTTCCATCAAATTTTCCACAAGTTGCGGCAGTTTGTTGCTTTTTCTACAAAATACAGCAACTTTTTCTGTCTTCCACTTGTGGAGAAACAAATCTTCCACTAAATTTTGGTTTCCCGCGGAGTGTCGGTAAAGATCAAAGAAAGTTGACAACTAAAAGTGGAAGATTTGTTGCTGCGCGCTTTGCGCAAGCAACTTGTAGAAAATTAGTGGAGAACTGGAGAACTACTACCTAAACCTTTCGCGCCAATTCTTTGGCAACAAGTTTTCCACTTGTTTCTCTAAATTTAAGAAGAGCAACTTTTACTTTTCTACAAAAAATCTTCCACTTGTTGCTTTAATTTGAGAAGTGCAACTTTTAGTTGACAACTCAGTTTTTTACAAACAATATTTTGTCAACTTTGGTGTAAACGCGCCGTTAAGTTTATAAATTGATCTTTAAAAGGATGGATTAAAATAAAAAGTACATTATACGACTTGATCTGATTTGTGTAATTGATTAATTTTTATAATGTACCATTGATTATCATTGATTACTTATTGAATGTCCCTTCAGAATTTATTATAAAAAATTCATTCAATTGATTATTTATATATATTCAAAAATGCTGTTTTTTAAAAACAAGTCTGTATTAAAAAAAAAGTTGGGGATGTATGCCTGTGCACAAAAAGTTGGATTTTAAAATAAGTACAACCATCCACTGCTTTCTAAAAATGTGTTACAAGAATGTGTTTAAGGTTTGTATCTATCATTAAAGATAAGATCAGACAAAGTTTTTTATACTTATGTACAAAAACACTAAAATGGACAGTTTTGTCACATCATTATTTTTTATTAGCTTGGATATTTGAAAACAAAAACACAATTTAAATGATACCTAAATAAATGGCTGCCTGGGTTGATAAGATATCAGAAACTAAAAAAAAATCTAAATAATTTATATTGTAAAGGGTCCAACAAAAAAGAGTTGAAATTTCAACTTACCATGTTGAAATTTTAACTTACTATCTTACTACATTCCTAAAAAAACATTTATAAGGGGCCGATTCTGAAAGTAAGCAAGATAAACAATTTTTAGAAACAGAAAACAACGTCATTGCTGATATTTTCGCGTGACTACTAGTCATGTGCTTATCTTGTAATTTATTATTTGTTTTAAATGATAAACATATTTTAAACAGACCTTTATTGTTTGCAAACTCCTTTTAATCATAGACTTCTACCATATCTTAAATACATATTTTGCTGACAATATTAAATTAAATTGCAATTTGTAAATTTTTTTCTTTATTCAAATATTTTATTGGATGTAGATCAGTATGAGTAATATCATGTTTTGTTACTTTCCTTGTTGTGACGGAAGTATTGTAATCTGTGAGTAATATTAGATTGGCTTGCTGTTTAGAACATATAGACGGAGCACAATACAAAAATAAATTGTGTTTTTATTAGCTTTATGCTAAAATTTATTTGATAGGAAATCACAATATTTTGCATATACATACATAGGGTAATCGATTAAGTCTATGTCTAGCGATTATTAATTGGGGTCTGGTAAAGAAAAGCATCCACGGAATTGGACGATTTTTAAAGTGGAAATGTAAAATATACTTTGAGTAATATTAATTGAGACAAAAAATTGGCATCTTATTTCAACTATTTACCATTTACGTGTAATAAATCGTCGTTAAAATCACGAAGTGACGTAACTCATTTTTTTCAATTTTACAGGAGAGCGTTTTAAAGATTTTCTAGATGTTTAAACAAAGATAATACTACTACGAATAGATGGTTCATTTAAATGGGGCGTTTTGAATCAGTTCGAAGATATCAATGCTTCCGTGAATGCGAACAAAATTAAGTCGGTAACCCCTGCCCCAGCGAAACAAACCGTGCGACATTGCCAATGTCTGTCGCTTGTACCTTATTCGGAACATGAAGTAGCGAAAGCGGGCGGCTAAACGGATTGTGTTTTTTCTAATCGCGTTTCATCACGCCAATAGTAAAGGCCTGCCGGCAGCACTGTTTAACTTTCGTTCAAGGATAGCGCGAAAATCTCTCGATGGACATCGGCTCGAGTTAGACAAAGTCCATTAGGGGTATCAAAAATATAGCATTGAATGGTTCATCTTATCCGTAGTAGTATTATCTTTGGTTTAACTTATTCTAGAAAAAAAGTATCAAAGTTGGGGTGTTAAATTTTTGGGAATAACTGCACATAACTGCGGTCTATTTAAATCGATTTAAATATAAATAATAAATGTTACATTTGTTTTTTCTATGCCTTAAAGTTTACAACAAAATAAGATACGTCCATATGTAAAATTGAAAAATAAAGTGCAATATGAGTTACGTCGGTATTATATAAAAAAATAAGTAACAAAAACGACTAAAATTTTGAGCTAAAGAGGTTTATTTTCAAAAATAGTCGTCTTACCAGATAAGTAGAATAATGCCAAGTAGGAAACATTACTTTTGCAATATTGTAGCTTTTGAGAAAATTAAAATTTAAACCAAAAAAGAAAAAGATAAAATGATAATTAACTCTCCAGAAAAAAATAGTTTATTCTTGGGGAAGGTTAACATAAAATGTTTTTATTTTTTATTCGAACTACTGGTGTTTCCCCTTCACACAATGACTTTAAATCGATGTACTTTTCTTTAATTATTTTTTTTTTGGTTCCTTGTTTAAAACTTTAAGAAAAAGATCTTTTACAACAAATTTTTGCCGCTTTAAGGTGAAGGTCTTGTGTGCATGTGCATCTTAAAGATGGCTAGTTTTGTAGAATATTGTCAGTGGCTCACTCTTTTTGACTTTAAGTTCCATAATATCATGCCATTCTATAGCCTTTCCTGAATCAGATGTTCTAATAGTTACAGTTCTTAATTGTTTAGACATTTTTTTTTAAATCTAAGAAGTCGCTGTGCTGAAGGGTATAATTGAAGGAGAGGAGAAGGGGCCCACCTCCCTCATACCACCGCCCATGCCGGTACATGGAACAGTGCCCCCGAGTTGACAAATAATTCAAAATAAGAAAAGGATATTGTTGCTAATTTAGTTAATTGTGAATTTGGATTACGACGCGAGTATAGCACTTAGTTATACTTAATAATTCCTCTCCTTCAATGTCCTATTTAAAACATGTGTGCAAGTAAGTAAAAAAATAGATGGAGAGGTGAAATAAACATTTTCGTCTCCAAATGATGGGTCGATGACCCGGAGGTACTGTTTGCTTACGCCTTGCAAGGCGAATTACTGGGTACAATTGCGCAGTTATAAATATGTCATCTGTCAAAACAGTGGCAATAGCACTGTGGGCAGAGTTTCCTTCATTTTGACCATGGAATGACTCAAAAGAGTATAATAAAATTTCTTCTATATTGGACATTGTTGTTATATCATATAAAAGCATCGTGACATCAATGGCAGAGTTTTTATTTTGGCCACTGCATCCACCTGCAAACAGGGGTACTGATTTGATATGTTTAGAGTCGTAAATTTGCAGAATCTTTAATACCTAGGATCTTATTTCAGATACTCCGCTTTTCCTATCCAGTTCACTCTCAACAAAACAATGACATTCTCTTGTTGCGATTTCGTACAAGGTGAAGTTGTAATTTGCTAAACGTCTTTTCTAAAACACTTTCTGTTGACTTTGGTAGGTACATAACCTGTTGCAGATCAAAACTTGCGCAAACAATGCCACTGCTTTTCTTCAGTGCAGTTTGTTTCATAACTGTTTTTATTCTTACTTTATTTTTCTCTGCGCAATGCTTATCGTACCTATTGCTAAGCTTTTCTTTCAGTTCTTTAATAAAAATTGAACACATTTTGGAAACGGTTAGTTCTGGATGAAGATATTCCTTGCTGGAACTGTTTATTTATCTTTATTGATAATTTCACGAAATGGGTAACTCAGATACGTCCTATGATGTGAAAGAGATTTGCTATTTCACAATTTTCTGAATTACTTAACTTGAGTTACGTTTCTTCGTGAAATTTTGTTTTTGCATAAACTGAGATAAGTCGGACTTTATGTTTTCAATATCTTGAAAACTCTTAAAAATTAGGTAACGCCACTTTGTTATATTGTAGAGCAATCTTTTTTACCCAGTAAAATGGAACTAACTCAAATTTCAATTTTTTTGAGATACGTTACTTCGTGATTTTGACGACGAAATACATGCGCCGCTACAAGACGTTTACAGTGTTACCAAACGAAAATATTATTAGTTTATAATAAAAAACTTTGCCACTACCATTAAGATTATTTTCAATAAATTAAAAATATTTTAAATTTCAGCCAGTTAAAAATATAATCGGAGAAAATAATAAGCCCCTTTAACTAACCAGAATTAAGCAATTTAACTAGAAAACCTAACCAGCACTAACCAGTAACTAACTAGAACTAGGTAATAGTTTGGAAGTTCTTGTTTGTTAGTTTTGGTTGGTTTTTTCTATAAAATTTCTGTTAAACGGAAAATAAACAACCTTCAATAATTACAAATTATTAGAAAAAATCTGGTAACATTGCTTATTTAAGCAAAGACACGTCAAAAAACGGCATCGTATCATTTCTTTTTATGGAAAATAAAGTAAATTATTTTATTTTGTAATAATGTAAGTGAAAAATTAATTTTTCACACCCTGTGTTTTTTTATGGAGTAAGAAATAAGTAAAAGAAAAAATTATATTAAAATATTGCTGTTTATGAAAGACGTTAAAGTTCAACGAAGCCCTAGTTTTTATTTTATGTACTTTGTTTCTCCTATTTAATTAAAAGACATCAATTTTTTTTCAAAAATGATAACTTTCGAATGTATAATCAAAAAATAACGAATTCCGTGGGTGGTTTTCTTTACCAGCACCATTCGCAATAAAAATACTGAACATGCTCCTTATTTTTACCAAGGAAAATGATGAAATGGCGAGAATCGTTCTAGATCAATTTTCGTTCCAAAATTTTAATTAATCTAATATTTCCAAAAAGGAATCTATTCCGGATCATTTTAAGATTATATAACGGATCAGGTTCCCGGATCCTATTTTTAAAAAGTAATTGATTCCAGCCTTCAGATCCTTAAAAAGAAATCGATTCCTCGATTTGTTTCCAAAAGGATTCGATTCTAACCCAGTTCTGGTAAGCACTAAAACAACTCAAATTAGCTTTCAATTTATTTCATTTTGAGCTTTATTTTATAGAAAAACATTTTATTGTTTGAAAAAGGTAATAATTTTTTAAAATATACATTTTCAGCCCAAAATAAACAGCTTTTATGAATGACATAGCACGAAAAACTAAAAAGTTATTTGTTATATTATATTCTTGTCATACAAGTTTTTTTATTGTTATGTTGTTGTTTAAACCATAATATTCAATAATTTCGGTGAAGCAGAACATCAATACAAGGTTAGATAAAATTTATCTTGTATTTTATCTACATATGGATTTTTTAAGATCACACAAAGTTGTGTGAATCCCTAAAATAATGTTTATTCATAAATTTATACTCTTTATTCAGGAGTATAATGTTTGCTGTAATGTTAAAAATATAACATTAAAATTATTATAAAATTTAAGATGTTGAGCTATAAAAAGAATAAAAGTACCTACAATTGATTTTTATAAAGTATTTTTAACATGGTTATGGCCTGGACGGTCAAAATAGGTTTTAATCAGTAAATAGTCCGAACATACATTAAGAAATAATTTATTTTTTGCATTTTGGCTGTTGTATACAGGTGATTCAAAGAACATATATGTCATCGCTTGATGGGAAGTTTTTTGGCCAAAAATAAGACAAAAAAGTTTTATAGACATAGGTTAAAAACGGTCCGAATTTTAGGATACAGGTTGTGAAAGAAAAATTAATTTAAAACATTGGCTGAAATACACCTTCTGATGCTAAACCTTTGTTACTATTGTGGACCAGGGGCGTAGTTTCTAGCAATTTTATTCATTTTCTTGTCATTATTTCGTCATAACTTTTTGGTAATAATATTATTGGTAATTTAGTACATGATTTTTATTAGCTGATCTGTAGAGTCGGAGGTGTACGCTGAATGTGACTCCGCTATCTCACATTAACAGTTGCTGATGCTTGGGTTTGTTGGTGGCTGTAAATAGAAAACTTAATTATTAAAAACGATTAAAATTTCAATTGATAGGACAAGCAAATATCTAAGGAAAGATATATAATAACAGATAACAGACCACTGTTTATGATACGAAATAGGAAATATTTATTACTTACTTCGATGACTCATCGCCTGGGTGGTGATTAACATACACATTGTACTATATACATATTACACATAAAATTGGTAAACATTGTGGTTTATATCTTAGATACGATATTTTAAATCTAAAATTAAAAAAAAATGAAATAAAAAACGAGTATTTTGCAAGTTGTTTCTGCATTTATTAAACCGCCTCTTTAGATATATTTATCTTTTTGATTGTATATTTTATTTTCTTATCAACTGACCTTCTAATATTTTTTGAACTCACGGGAAACAAACAACAAAGGAGGTTTGTAAAATTCGACCTTTTTTCGCCCATCATATTCGTGAAACTTGAGGTTTGTTCCAACACGTCGAAAAACCGTCACCGAACGATCAGGCTCATGCGCAGTGATTAAAATGCGTTTCAACAGAGACGTTTGTATACCAACATAACTTGGGATCGTTTATGTTACAGTTTCAGATCGGTAATTCCGATCCATGGCCCAAATTAAAAACTGTTTGAGTTGACTTGCGCATTGAGCATCTTGGCACTGGATTTTTAATTTTTAACAGCTGTGAATATATCCCAGTTATCTCCCAACACTACGAAAAATATTGCATTTAGACAAAAAGTTTTTATAACTTAAATTAAAGGTCTTTTAAAAATACATTGTTTATGTCATATAAAGTTTCTCGTATCTTTTATAGTTTTTAAGATATTGACGTTTTAAATTTAAAAAAAAATTGTTAATATCTGAAATTACGCCTTTCCTCGATTATTTGCTGTTTGACCCCCAATTTTGACTTCAGATTCGTGTTCAGCGAAAAAAATACTCCATAAATTCCTTGTCCGACACCCAGCACACAGCACCTATTTTTTTGGGCCTGTGTTATTTAAAAATAGTTTATATTTTTTTATAAAAGTAATTGACTTAAGAACTGATAAGTTAATTGCAATGTAGATTTTAAATAGGGTGTGCAAATTTTAAATCCTATGAAGTTTTACTAAATTTTCCTACAAATAGCCAATTTTCTTAAAAATAAATATAAAGTGTATGGTAATAATTTATATGTAATTTAACTAAATTAGGTACGCTACTGGATTCTACGTAAAATTCTGTATAGATATGCTATTTAGCATTTTTTAATGGTATTATTTTCCAACAGGAAATCATTTGGTTTCTTATCAAAAATTAGTGTTTTCTCGTATTTATCTTCCATGGATGATCTTTTACCGCGACTCTTCACACAGTAATCACCAAGGCTTAGATCATACAGAAATGTATATCTTAAACAGGTAACTTATTGCTTACTAAATAATATCTTTATTTAAAGTTATGCACCGAATGGTAAGCATAAACAATAGGATTTAACATTTTTTTTAACTTAAATGGTAGATAGATTTAATGCCATTTTAATAGCCAGTATAATATCATTATGTTTTATAACTCTCTTTGACCTTATAAAGGAACCGTCTCTGATTTAATAAAAAAGACTTCCGTTATGAATACTGCTCCGCTAGTTGTGGTTTATTAAGGGTCATCATCATATACATGTGTCGGTAAATACTAGTGTTTATAAATGAAAGTGGAACGGAATAATGTAGTAAATAAAATAAATATCCAGTCATTTCTGATGGCTTGCTGATCATACGGGTGTTTTATTTAACCTCTCTAATTTCTGTCTAGCTCAATTAAAAAGCAATATTTGTACTTTTTAAATTGTGGGAAATATGTAATAAAAGTTTTTTTTTTAAACGCGCTAAATAAAACTGATTTTAACCTTTCAAAAGTGGTTAGTTTTGGTTAATTGTAGACGAAATGTCAAATTTAAAAATTGTGTTTACTTATCCATTTTATTTCCAACATAAAACTAAATTACAGGATGTCTGTAAAAGGTCTTTACAAAAACCTACCACATATTCTTCAGACCAAAAGTAGCCGATTTAAATAAACTTACCTTAGTAGAAAGTTGCTTAGTTTGGGCGCTAGGCGGCGCTGAAGTAAAAATTTTAAAATGTTTTTTCTGGATTAATTCAAAAACTGCTCATACTATTTTGCCGAAATTTGGTGCGTTGGCCTGCCTTATGGGACAAAAAACCCATGTCACAATTATGATTGATATCACTCCATGGGCGTAGAACCTGGGTTTTTTATTAAATGTTTGTTTCAAATTTCTACGCCAATGGATCAAGAAGGGTTTAGGTATAACATTCAGATTCACCAACTTATTTGCTACAAAAAAGGTACTCTTGATAAGATCGATCCCTCTTAACGGTTTTCGAGAAATTTGCATTTTAAAAATATTCGGTAGTTTTTACCAAAAAATCAAGTGACAGGATGTCTCTTAAAGATCTTTAAACAAGCTCATTACCTATTCCTTAGACCAAATTAGCCCAGTGAAGCAAACTTATCATAGTACAAAGTTGCTTAGTATGGGAACTAGACAGCGCCGTCTAGTTCCCAAACTAGGCAACTTTGTAGTAACATAAGTTTGCTTAACTGGGCTAATTGGGATTGAGGAATCAAGTTTTATTAGAAGTACCTTTTTTGTAGCAAATAAGTTGGTTAATCTAAATTTTGTACCTAAAACCCCCTTATTTCATTGCCGAATAAATCTGAAAAAAGCACTTAATAAAAAACCCAGGTTCTACGCCCATGAACTGATATTAATCCTAATTGTGACATGGGATTTTTTGCCCCATAAAGCCAGGCCAACGTACCAAATTTCGGCAAACTAGTATGAACAGTTTTTAAATTAATACAGAAAAACGATTTTAAAATTGTCACTTTAAAGCTGCCTAGCGCCCAAACTAAGTTTGTACTAATGTAAGTTTACTTTAACGATTTCTTGGATAGACATATAGTAAATAAACCTTGTTTGGCATTAATATATTCAAAGGGGCAAGGCGGGTAGTTCTTGTAAACACACTGCACCGGCAACATTGATTAAACACACTGAATAACATCACTCCGAAAATAATAACTTTTTTAATGTTTATGGCAATCGATGATTCTTTATTGTTAAAATTTATTTTTAAACCCAGAAAACTATTGTTGTTCATTATCTGAAGTGACAGACAGATATGACAGTCACTTTAGATGCCCAATTCTATTGCTGTTGATCAAGTCAGTTTACAAACAATTGAATAATATAATCTACTACAAAGATAAAATGACATCGAATTGCCGAACAACACCTGATTTAATATAATTTTTTATTAAACGAATACAGCAGCTGTCCAAATCAACCTTGTTGCCGGTGCAATCGGATCTTGGAACGGTCATATCAATAAATAATGTTTATATTTAAATCGATGTTGCCTATATTAACACAAAAACCAATATTTTTTAATTATTTTATTTAATTTTCAAGATAATTTCCTGATTTTAATTATTGAGATATGGCAATTTGTTTACGTTTTTTAAGTTCGTTGGTTTACTTAAATCGGCTAATTTTGGTCTGAAGAATATGTGGTAGGTTTTTGTTAAGACCTTTTACAGACCCTGTATAACAATTTCTTAACATGGAAAACATCACTTGATAAAACTCAGCGGTACATTTGTCGTTTCCTTCGTTATTTTTAAGAGGTCAACATATCGTACTCCATTATTCGAAAAACAAAAAGTTGCTTGGGTTAAATTAGATGTAAAACAAAAAGTTGCTTCAGTTAAATTAGATGTCGAACCATGTGAAATAAACATAGTTATGTTAAAAGGCAACTAAAGAGGTGAATCATGATGTCACACAACAATACACTATTTGATTTGTGAATTTATAATTTCAACATACCTATACTCTGGACATTTTTGATTAAGAAAAACATAAGAACATCATAGGAGCCGATTTTACAATAGGATTTTTCTTTTTTAAAGTAAGGTTATAATTGGATTTAATAGACTTACGGCCGAGTGATGATCGCGTTGTTAAATTTAGCAATGGACTTAGCAGTTTAGAATGTTTAACAAAACGTCATTGTCATTGTTATTCAATGATTTTAATAGGCAACCTGTTAAAATCTGACATTTTGTTTAACATTTTAAACCGTTGTTAACTTTTAACAATTTGCTAAGTTGACAACGGTTTAGAATGTTTAACAAAATGTCAGATTTTGACAGGTTGCCTACTAAAATCATTGAATAACACTAACAATGACGTTTTGTTAAACATTCTAAACTGCTAAGTCCATTGCTAAATTTAACAACGCGATCATCACTCGGCCGGTTGAGTGTCAGAATTTTGGTCACGCTGGATTTTATATTATCTCTGTGAAAACAGTGTTACACATAGAAGAGTTCTAGTAAAATTTATGGCGAAAATAATCACCAAAATTTTGATGAAAATTTTCATGGGACTTTTACTAATAGTACAGGGTGTCCCGTTTTCGACCCTTTTATAGGGGTATCTCCGTAATTATGGCTTGCTGCGTTAGTGCTATTAAAAAGAAATATAGGCGTCGTGGTCTTTTTGAGTCAAACTTTAAATGGTAAAATCAAAATTTGAAATTTTTCACTTGCTTAAGGGATACGATAATCAATCACATTGGACATTCCAAAATGGCAATTAACTAAAACGTCCAAAAAGTGTTCATATATATTCTGCCTATTTCTAAAAAATAGATAAAATTTTTAATTTCTTATTTTCAGAGAACATGTAGGTGCGGTGTATAATGCAAAATGTAAATTGCTTTCTGCTATTGTTTGGACAATCAATTGGTAATTGTTTAGCACTACGCACAATATGTAAAATTTAATTTTTGGCACATGTTTATTTTGAAGAGTATTTATGAAAAGAAGCATAAAATTGCGGAGAAATCTTAGGGGGCGACCATTAATTACGTGAGGCATTTATGGGGGATCTCACGTAGGGGAGAGAGGGGTTCTCGGCAAATATCACGTAATTTTTTTTAGAAACGGTGTAAAATTGCGAGAAAATTGAGTTATTATAAGTAAAACATGTTTCTTCACTAACAATAAAATATATCTAATGCTACACAAGCTACTGTATAAGCTAATCTTACACAATTATATTTTTTACTGTGATCCTAGAGCACATTCTTAGTAGTGTTAAATTCTAGTCGTAACTAATCCTAAATAAAAATTATTAGGCAAAATATGCATTTTGTGTTATATGCAAAAAATCCTCCCAAATATCTCCAACCGCCACTAAGACTAGTTTTACTTAAGACAAATTTTACTACTCAAGACATAATTTGACGGTGTTCATAAAAATTTTTTTTAATGAAAAGTGATCTTTTTGTTGTGGTTGTTTTTGTGTAAGTTTCAGTTAATCTACGGTTAATCCGTAGATTAACTGAAACATGTACATAAGTATGGATCAAATTCATTATTTGCTAAAGCAAAAAAAATGAAAATTTCCTCGAAAACGTAAATAATACTTTTAAATTAGGCATTTTTTGACATAAAATATAAATATACAGGGTGACTCATGTATAAATATGACGTCATCGATGATTTTTTCATATTTTATTGCAGATTTATAATCTCCAAGAAGAGCTGATTTTAAAAACATAAAACACTTATAGTTTTGGATGGCACTTTCGTAGTTACAGGGTTGTAATGAAATATTTACATAATGTATAGAACAAATTCATTATTTGTAAAAGCAAAAAAACATTAAAAATTTCCTCGAACACGTAAATAATAATTTTGTAGTACGCATTTTTTTACATAAAATTAAAATATACAGGGTGCTTCGTATGGATGTCATTAAGATTTTTAAAAATTAAAACCTCCATATATTATTTCAGATTTATAACCTCCAAGAAAAGCTGATTTTAAAAATAAAAAGTTTTTATGACTTTTATTGACAGTTTTGTAGGTACAGGGTCTTATTTTTTTTTGCTTTTTTTCTTAATTTTGTATAAGTGGGTAAAGGATCTTTTTAATATGCTGCCACAATAATATTTTTTGTCAAGTGTTTGAGTAATATTATTAAATTACTTATCTACTTCGCAAAGGATAGATATCATTATGTACACAAATCTTTAACACCCTGTAACTACGAAACTGATAGCCACCCAAATTTAAGGGTCTTTCAACAAGTTTCATCCCTTTTTCTAGGTGGGCCGTCACTGATATTATTATTTATTATTAACTTAGGCGTCAGATTTCTATAAATTGGTATAACCTAACTTTCGCACTGCGACGATCGTAAAAACGATTTTCTTGTAATTATATTAATTTAGATATTTCCTTAATTTTAAATTTAAATTTCGCTTTAATTCAGGTTATTTAAACATACTGATGTTACACAGCTTATTAGAACTTATTGTTTGGCAACGAACTTGTAAATAGGGGAGTTATTTACTTAATGGTGTTAGACGTAGATATAAATCAATATTTCAAAAGGGAAGCTTTTCAGCTTATTTTATGAAGCATACGTGATAAAAATTCATCACTTTAAACTGTATGAAATAAATGGAAAAAATGATAAAAATTATTTTTTATGCTATATATTGGAGGAACTTAAATATATGATTTTGATCACCTATTGTTGTAAATGGAAATATTTCCAATGGAAATATTTTTATGGAAATGGAAATATTGGAAATTTTCTAACGTATCTCGGAAATATTGAAAATTTTAGAAATATCGAAAAAAATAATAATAATACGTTTTAACCATCAAAACAAAGATTTTTATATACAGGGTGATTCCAAGGAAATGTCAATACTTTAGGTACGTAGTCAGGGTCCAAAAATAAACATAAAAGTATATACAAATATGAGTCCGCAAGGCCTTCGTTTCCGCAATACATGGTGTTAAAGTTTTGATTTAATTTTTTTATTTTTTAAATAAAATTATAAAAACTAGCTTATATTTTGCTGAACATAATTTAAGAACAATAATTTTATTTAAAATTAAAATACATATTGTTTAATTATACATTTTGTTTTATTATTTTTAAATTTTGCCTAATAAAATCGGATGCGTTGTAATTTTTAAACCAAATATCTCGAAAACGGTTTAAAAAACTTTTTAAAGGTATACCTTTTTGACGTAAAAATGACAAAAAATTATTTAATTTGCCTAAAAAAAAGTAATATAGAGTCGTACCAAAAGTTGTGATTGTTCAAAATAGTAAAAAGACGGGGGTGGCACCCCCTACAAAATAAGAGCTGTAATAGATTAGGTTCGAATCCGTCATTTCCAAAAACCCGGGATACCAATTTTTTCTCCAATATTTACATTATTTAAAAATATCAAATTAAATAAAAATTTTAACACCTGTATTTCGGGAAAAGAAGGCCTTGCGGAACCCATATTTGTATAGACTTTTATGTTTTGGGCCCTGACTACGTTCCTGAAGTATTGACATTTCCTCATAAATCACCCTGTATAGTCTTGTACTTTGGTGCAGTACAGATTTACATAATTTCTGAAAAAGTACGTATATTATTACGATTACGAATAATAAAATCTCGATCTCGTGGATTCACCGATTATTGCTTGTTGGCTATTGCTTGCGTTTAATTAGCACTATGAACACCATTGATGCTGAAACAATATTTAAGGGGAATGATATCGATGAACATATGTCTTTGTTCAAGTTAAACTTGTTCCTGGTCGTGTGTAATTACTTTTTTAGACATTTCACTGTTTTCTTTGTATTTTTATTACTTACATTTTTATTTATAATATTGGTTTTTGCGTTTTAACTTATGGATGACAATTCCATTCATGTATAAATAACCCCATTTGAAATTTCAAAAATCGAAATTTTTCTATTGGATAAAAGGGAAAAAGTTACTGACTAAAAAATTTGGTAAGTTTACGTTTCTGTCAATCGTGTCGTCCATTGTTACCTCAGTAGCGACTGTATTTTATATTGTTGATTATTATTTTGCTTTTAACTTTGTTTTATTAGCGCAATTGTCTAATCAAATACCATTCGTACTTAGATTCTAAGGCAGAGATTTTTGCCTGGTTTTGAATAATTCAACTCAATTTTGTTATTTTCATTTCCAAAAATTTCAATTTTTTTTTTTTTACATATTTCCAAATTTTAATATTTCCAAAAATAAAAATTTCCAAATATATATTTCCGAAATTTTCCATCACTAAAAGACCCTCTCTATTTTTTGGTTTGGGGGAGACTGTGCTTACCTAATTGAATGTTTTTAAATTAATTCCTTTATGTGTTTTTGAAAAATAAATGAACTTCCAAGGTTGTAGTCGACCAAGACCACTTCGGCCATAATCGATCGGTTCAGATATTCGTTAAAAATGTATCCAGTTTTGGCTGAGTTGCGTGTTCTCAAATTATGATACAAAAAATATTTAAATAATTTTTTAAGGTATGACTGTTCTATAGGGTCGTAAAACGAGGACTGAACAGGGCCATATCTGTGACTTTCTTCGTTATAAAAAATATGAAATAGCCATCTTGTGAATTTTTTTTTTAAATTTTCCCAAAAAATTTTTAAAACCGTAACTGAAATGTAAATAAATACCGATTTGAATAAATTTGGTGAACTGGCGTTTTAGACCGTGCAGATCATAATCCCAAAATACTTTTTTAAATTCAAAAATTTTTGGTTCATTGGTCGACTGTCCAAATTAAAAATTTTTTTTAAGACTTTTCTGTACAAAATTTTACATAAAACCTTTATTGGGAAATTTTAGTTAATTTATATTAAAATACGAACTTTTATATTTGGTAAATTACTTTTTTTTCCTAGTTTTTAAAATATTACGTTTGAAAAAAAAAAGTATTAATAAAAAAATCAATCAAGTATCCAATTTTTCCCCGTTAGATAATCGAAAAACGGGTTAAAACAAAAATTCCCGCCTTTTTTGCGTTTCTATCCCTTATAGTTCTCAATTTAATTTTTAATGGCAAAAAAAATAAAATTATTTTAAATACTATTTAAAAATTTTTTGGGAAAAAAATTTTTTTTTTTTTTTTTCAAAAAGATCCTGTTTTTAAAAAATTTTTTTCCCCCTCTTTTATCTCCCCCCTTTTTCCCCTTTTTAACCCTTCACAGCTTTATTTTTTTTTTAAAAGGAAAACTTGTTTTTTTGGTTTAATTTAAAAAAGAAAAAGATTTTATTAATTGGGTAAAACTGCAGTTTTGGGGGTTAACACTGGTTTTGGGGGTCATAATTTCAAAATATAAAATAAAAAATTTTCGTTGAATTAAAAATTATATTGGACCTCAAACAAAAAAAGGGTTTTTAAAAAAAAAAATAATTTCTAAAATCTATTTTTTTATACTTAAGATTTTACAGGTAGGTAAATCTTAAATTATCAAGGTGTACTTTTTCTCCAACCCCCTTTAAGTTTATTTAACTGTGTAAAAAAATAAAAATCAAGTAAAACTATTTTAAAATGCTTTATTTCTTCAGTTACTTTGTTTATTTAAAGTATTTGTTTATTTCAGTTTTTGTTTTATTTTAAAAAGAAAAAATACTTGTTCTTCAAGTACTTTTGTTCGGAAGCCAGTACATTTAAACAAGTACTAAATCTTAACTTAAGTACTTTACTATACTTTTTAAAAGCATAAATTTAGTATTGTAGTACTATTTAAAAATTTGAGCTTTATTGGTCTATTCGGTCACCCCATCCTGGGAAAACGTTCTATATCAAAATAGTTAAAAAAACTAGTCTTTGGCGGGGTATTGTTGAATGTTTTGATTTTGGGTAAAAATTTTTGTAATCTTTTTTGTTTAGTTTATAATTTAATGATTTTTTCTTAAAAATTTAAAATTTAAATTTTGTTGTTGCTAAGAGTGATTTAAAAAATTATTTATTAGGGAGCCACAAATATGACCTTTCAGTTCTTGTTGGATAAACCTATACTGTGGAAATACCATAACCATTCATATTATTCTAACAAAAATATCAAGGATATTTTGCAATATGCAATTATTGGTATTACTTATATTACTGATAACAAAAAGTATTGTTTATCGTTTAACCTGTAACTTAGACTTATACATTGCGTGCTACACGCAAAAAACACGTAAAAATTGTATGATAGTTACTTAATAGTATATTAGGTCCGGAAAATACTTTTGTTTTTAGGGCGGGGTAAAAACTCCAAAAGGGTGACCCAAAACCATTTTCCGTATTGTTGACCCCAAATTTTCAAGTGTATGGTTACCATTGTCCTTCTTTATATTTTCTGGACATGGAGTTCCTCTCTTCTACAAGTCTTCGTTAAACGAATAATGGTTGCCATTTAAAAAAATTATTTAAAAAATAATTACAGTAAAACTTGTGTTAACAGACACCCTTTTATATCGGCCACCTTTGTTATCAGCCACTTTCAAGCTAACAAAAATCTGCTTTTTAGGAAATCCCGTCTATAAAAATCCTTAGATCCCAAATCTCAATTTTTATAACCTATTTCAGGTAAATCAACCTTTTTATATTGGCCAAAAATTCTTTGGGCTAATTTGTATTTTATTATTTTTTTATTTTATTCTGCAAATGTTAAAGGTGAAAATAACCAACATTAATATTTATGGCCAGGTTCAAATAGCATTAGTGGCTTGGAGGATTATCTTCACATTATTTTTTTTGTTGTGTCTTAAATCGATAAGAATAAAGTTATCGTGTTCGGAATAGAAAAGTGTTTAATCATGTCCATAAAACGGATTCGTTTGTCACTGAACGAATTATTGATCGCGAAAAGTGATTTGTATGCTTTGTGTTCGCGAAAACTGGCTGAAAAGTTTTGGTGTTGGATAATCCCAAATAAATGATATTATCAGTAATAAAGCTAAACTAAATCGATTGTTGGAAGAAGGTGTTAATTTAGAACCCAAAAAGGGGGAAAATTTCCCAAAAATCGAGGACTGGCAGTAGATCAAATCGTCTAAAATTGGTTCTGCAAAGCAAAGTTAAATGTTCCAATATCTGGACCTAATTAAACAAAAAAACACTTGAGGGAGCAAGCAATTTAAAAGTGAAAAATTTTGTAGCCTCGAATTGGTAACAACTGTTACTGGCAATATTGACCCTTTTAAAAAGGCCAATTATTCTTCATTTTATGGTGGCCGTTATAGACAAGTTTTACTGTAGAAGTTACGGATTATTTCCTAGTTTAGCCTTATCATTAAATCTTTTCCATTATTTTCTTCTTTCAGTTAATCTATCGATTTGATCTCTGATACTTTTGATTTTGTATTCAGTATTTTTTTAAAGCAATTATATATAAAAGTATTACATGTCAAATTGTAAAGTGTTGAACAGGGAAACAGTTTGAACCTTTACTTGCATAAATTTTATTTCTGCAATTTTTCTTGCAGGCAGTCTTATTTAAAACTTTTGAAGTTTCTTGCTTTAGTAAGCTTTATGGACTTACTGAAATTCTATGATGAATGTACAAATGCACAAATGCAATTGTTATTTATAAAAATATTTTAATCAAGGCTTGACGATCTTACGATACTGTCAAAATATTTTGAGATATACAGGATTGGCAAGGCAAGGGCTTGGGAGCCAATTTTAATGTAATAAAGTAGGATACATATGGCATAATCCCAGATTAAAGAGAAAAACCCAAAAATTTTCCCTATCCCTTTTTTCTTACAACGAAGTGATTTCCACGATTCGTTAGGATATTTTCGTCAGTGTTTCATTTCGTAAAATATTTATTAGAAATTTTTTGAAATAATTTAAAAATCATACATTTTATGAAACTTTTATTTAAAAAAGTTATTCGCTTAGCAAAATAAAAAGAAATTTGTAAAAAATATTAGTATTTTAAGATGGTTAAAGAGACTTTATTATTTTAATAATAGGTATTTGTTATTTTATCGAGCAGGACAACATAAATAATTTTATTTTTACTGGCTAGCAACATTGCCCGTCGCGTTCACTTACATTGCCGTTCGGAGACCGGTTGATACTGAGTAGTGTGTGCAGTGTTGCCAGATGATATAAAGCAGAAATCGTGAAATACAGAGACAAAAAATCGTAAGAAATCGTAAGGAGAGTGGGAGATTACAAATTACTTAATAATATTGTTAAAAAGAATAACACAGTGACAATTTTTAATACATTTATTAAACTTAATGTAACTTTACAATACACCAATTCAAATATTAAAACACTAAAGGTTTGTTCCAACAAGAATTCCGGTATCGTTTCGAAATCGTTTTTAAACTGTTTTTTGGTGCGCTTCGACGCTGCGCGGCCTTAAAATAGTTTCGTGACATTACAAAAATAACAAACGTTGGATCGCTTTGCGGATCGTTTTCGGGACTGTCAAATCAAATCTCTTTTTTAATTTTTTGTTTTTTTAAAATATAACCCTACTTTTCTACTTATTATTTTGTGATCAAAGTTAGCAAATATCACTCATAATATCGTCACTCATTTTTTAAAAATAATTAAATTTAATGATGTGCTTAGGAGGTGTAAAAATTAATGTTTTTGAATAATTAAACAACGAGGAAATAGAAATGCTAAAGCACGTTGCACCTATTCGCTAAATAAAGTTAGGATTATGCAGAAAAATTAAATTAAGTTAAAGTCACACAAGGAAAGATAAACATTAGTGATCAAATGGTTTTATTATACACATAAATTAAAAATTAAGTTAAGTTAAAAAGAAAACAACTTTTAACTTTCTTAATTATTTTAATTTTTTAACCTTATCAACTTATCATAAAATGAAATAAACGTTTCCTTTTAAAATAATTAAACTCACACACAATAACATCATAAAATAGGTTACAGAAACTCGTCTTTCCCATCGTTATAAAAAATGAAAAAATTATCGATTTTTTAGACAAATATTTATTTAAGAAGTTAAAAATTACCGGACAGCTAGAGAGTGCACCAATAAAATAGAAATCACGAAAACCCTATTAACAGTGATTTGCCCTACGTATGCTAAATTTTTATTGTTATTTTTAACTGATTCTGTTTTCACACAAATGTCTTAATTTATAATAACTTAATTTTTGTTAACTTAAATTAACTTAACTTTTCTGCATAATCCTACTTTAAAGTAAACATATGAAGATGAAATATGAAACAATAAACATGAAACAGCTGTTAAAAAATCAAAAACCAGTGCCAAGATTTAAGGAAGTCAACCCAAAAAGTTTTAATTTTAGGCCATGTATCAGAATTACCGTTCTGAAAGTAACATAAACGATCCCAAGTTTTGTTGGCAAAACGGATTTAAAAAGTCACATCTCTGTTGGAAGCACTTAATCACTGCGCATGGCGTGATCGTTCGGTGACGGTTTTTCGACGTGTGGAACAAACCTTAAATAAACGAGTAGGAAACATAAATTTAAAATGTTGGCCAGCGTAATCTAGGCAAAGGCCACTACATTATGCCCGTCCTCAGAATCATTTGAATCAGTATATCCTTTTATCGCTATATGTATGTCCCCTACCAAACTTTCGTATCATGTTGTTATTGATGAAAAATCATAACAATATTTGTCGCCAATTAAACTTTTTTTTAAATAAAATACTTTCGTGGTTTAACTTATGTAAAATTTACGATACGAAACGGGACTGCGTGAAAAAGCAAATAAACTGTAACCAACCTTTCCTACAATCAACGGGAAATCCCTGTCGTTTTGCTCGATAACCGC
>JAHBCN010000273.1:224186-334186 GCA_019359885.1 Listronotus oregonensis
TATAAATACTAGTTTAAAAATTTTGAAAAATTTTTTTTATTTGTTTCTGTATTTAAAATTTTGTTTTCCAATTTATATATATATATATATATATATATATATATATATATATATATATATATATATATATATATATATATATATATATATTATATATATATATATATATATATATATATATATATATATATATATATATATATATATATATATATATATATCTCGCCACTTTCTTCTTTTCAAGCTCTTCTACCAGCTTTATTATTTTTTTTAATACGGAACCAACTTGTTTTAATTAATACTTTTAATACTTAAAGGTTTATGACTTTAGGGTACGTGCATTAGTTTAACATACGTTTGTTGTTAGAGAAAGAAAAAAAATGATGATTTATTAATTGGGTAAAACTGCACAAAATATTGGGTTAATCACTAGTTTTAGGAGGTCATAAGGTTTCAAAATATAAAATAAAAAATGCATTCGGGTCGAATTAAAAAATTATATTAGACCTCCGAACCCGAAAGATTTCCTAAAAAATTAACTTTGCTAAAAATCTCAATACATACATCACAATAAGAGATTTTACTGGTTAGGTAAATCGTTTAATTATCAAAGTGTACATTTTCTTTTGCGCTAATACTTTTTAAGGTATCAATTAACTTGATGATATTAAAAAAAATGCTTGCGAAGTAAAACTACTTTTACTTCCAATACTTTATTTTCTTCAGTTACTTTAGTTTACTTTAAGTACTTTGTTTTACTTCAAGTAAAATACTTAGGTAGTACTTCAAGTACCTTTTGAATTTACTTGGAAAAGCAATTACATTTAAACGAGTACTTGTACTTGAAGAACTTTTTAAAAAAGCATAAACTTGGTACTTGTAGTACTATTTGAGAGTACTTTGACAGCTTTGCATTGGTCCTATTTGGTCAACTATCCTGGGACACGCTTTATATCAAAAATAGTTAAATACTAGTCTTTGGCAGGATATTGGCATGAAGGTTTTGACATTCTGGGTATTTATTGCAATTTCTGTTTTTTAAGTTTATAATTTAAATGGCAATTTTCTCATGTAAAATAAATTAATTCTGTTGTTACTAAGAGTGAATACTAAATCCTATTTATTGAGGGAGAACAAATATGACCCCTTTTAGTTCTCGTTGAATAAACCCAAGGGTAATAAACTTAACAAGGAGTGCTCGATCCCATTTAAGCCCATATACACCAATTTAAATGTCAATTAGGTATTTGTGACGTAATCCGTTTGCCTGTTTGTTTTGTTTACAAGTAGTATAAAGTCTTAATTTTTTAAAATATTATACATTACAGTTCTAATTGTAAGTGCATATTCAAAATAGTTTTTAAAAGTTGAATATTTAACAAAAATTATTAAAATAAATCTACTTTCTGGGCAAAATGGGCAAACGGGTGACGTCCAAACATAACCTATATCTGCGGACAAATAGTAAAAACCGAGCACTCCTTGTTAAGTTTACAACCCTTGGGATAAACCTATACTGTGGAAATACCATAACCATTCATATTATTCTAACAAAAATATCAAGGATATTTTGCAATATGCAATTATTAGTATTACCAACTTATGTTACTGATAACAAAAAGTATTGTTTATCGTTTAACCTGTAACTTCGACTTGCGTGCTACACGCAAAAAAACACGTATAAATTATATAACATTAACTAAATAGTATATTAGGTAAAGTCCAAAAAATACTGTTTTAGGACGAGTAAAAAACTGCAACGCTGAAAAACCTATTCTCTATATTGTTGACCCCAACAGGTTGTATCCTACGTTTTTCGTTTCTATATTTGACGAAATTGGTGGACACTGAGATATGTAGTTTTTAAATGCTATCAGTTTTGTGCAACAACAAAAACTGTGTTCGCACTGTTTTCCTTCTTCTTCTTCTTCTTATCTGGGAGCCGTCTTGATTCACTACCGGAGCCAGTGCAGCCTCTTGGGCTTTTTGTGCCTAATCTCCCATTATCTTTTATACCAATCCTCCCATTAGTCTTGTTCCTTCTACAAGTCTGTAAAACCCCGAGACTGGTTGGTTGATATATTCCTGTGGGCTCATTTTCGGTTGCCCAAATGCCTGTCTTTTGTGATTCAATGCTTTACTTTCGCACAGGATATGGTAGGCTCTTTCTTCCCCCTCGTTGCACATTCTGCAACTTGGGTCCCCATTGTATGAGCCTATCTTGTTTAGGTGTCCTCTTAGGTTATCGTGCCCGGTTAGTAACCCTTATGCGAAGTCTTTTTCTACTTTGTCTAAGTAGTTCTTCCTTCGTTCTTTTGGATGGGACTGTCTTCCTTAATATCTTCTGGACAAGGAATTCCTCTCTTCTACAAGCCTTCGTTAAGCGAATTATGGTTACCATTTAAAAAAATATTTAAAAAATAACTAGAAGTTAAGGATTATTTCCAAGTTTAGCCTTATCATTAAATATTTTTCATTATTTTCTTCTTTCAGTTAATCTATCGATTTGACCTCTAATACCGATGATTTTTTATTCAGTATTTTTTTTAAAGCAGAAATCGTGAAATACAATGCCGAAAAATCGTAAGAAATCGTAAGGAAAGTGGGAGATTACAAATTACTTAATAATATTGTTAAAAAGGAAAACACAATGACAATGTTTAACACATTTATTAATCTTAATGTAACTTTACATTACACCAATTCAAATATTAAAACACTAACGGCCGAGTGATGATCGCGTTGTTAAATTTAGCGATGGACTTAGCAGTTTAGAATGTTTAACAAAACGTCATTGTCAGTGTTATTCAATGATTTTAGTAGGCAACCTGTCAAAATCTGACATTTTCTTAAACATTCTAAACCGTTGTTAACTTTTAAACAATTTGCTAAGTTGACAACGGTTTAGAATGTTTAACAAAATGTCAGATTTTGACAGGTTGCCTACAAAAATCATTGAATAACAATGACAATGACGTTTTGTTAAACATTCTAAACTGCTAAGTCCATTGCTAAATTTAACAACGCGATCATCACTCGGCCGTAAATAAACGAGTAGGTAACATAAATTTCAAAATGTTGGCCTAGCGTAATCTAGGCAATAGGCACTGTTATGCTCAGTCCTTAGAATCGTTTGAATCAGTATTATCCTTTTTATAGCTATATAGTATGTCACTACTACCTAACTTTTGTACCATGATGTTATTGATAAAAAATCATAACAATTTTTGTCGCCAATTAAACTTTTTCTAAATAAAATACTTTCGATGGTTTTGACGTATGTAAAATTTACTATATGAGACAGGACTGCGTGAAATTGCAAACATATAAATTGTAAGCCACCTTTACCTGCAATCAACGAAAAATCCCATGTCGTTCTGCTGGATAACCGCTGGTAGGCGACGGAGGTTCCCCGGTCGTTTCTTTTGATATGCCATTGTTATCATTTACTACAGGGAAATTAATAATTCAAATGCAATATTTTAATTTAAAATGATTTATTTAAAAGTCGTTAGAATTGCTATTATTCGTAAAATCGTGAAATCGGAACCAAAATCGTGTAATCTTACGAATAATCGTGAGATCTGATCACTGAGTGTGTGTGTATTTTGTCGTAGTTCGGCCGAAGCATTCCCCTCTTCTTCTTGGGTCGGTAGAAAGGGAATCAGCCGCTATATGTTTTCTGTCTGTCTTTATTTCGCTCAAGCCTTTGCCTATTAAATTGACATCTCCTTTTATCGCCTTGAAAATATCCGCACCAAAGAAATTGGTTTGCCAGACGTGTATAGGGTGTTCCATTTAAAATATTAAAGTTAATAATATGCTTTGACTCTCCCTGTATATTTTTAAAGACGAAATAATATTTATCCAATCGTCTTATTGAGATATAATGGGTTGGTAATGGGTTTGGAAGATATTAGCAATATTCCAGACTCTTTTGTATATTTATCTTTTTTATAATTTATTTTTATTCATTAAATTTTCTTCTACAGTAAATTGTAACTTTAGACTAACATCATTTTTATACATTTCTAAATGATTACATGTAATGAATTATACTCACGGGTCAAATATAGACTGTCCAGGCAATGATGATCCATGTCATTGACTCTTTGCTGCATAAATAGCATCGTGTTTATTACTTTCTCACAATTCTTTCAAGTATACAGGGTGTCTGAAAACATGTGCAAAATCTCTCGAATACAAAAAAAAACACATGAAAAGAATAATACAAGTTCATAGACACTTTTTTCATATAGAATGGAGATATTGGCTCTCCAAGAGCTTTTATGGAATCAAGGTTTTTGGACATAATTATCAGAATATACCACCAAGTATATTCTGATTTTTTTTAATAAGATGTAATACCAAGTAAGACTTTAAAGTACTATCAAAAGATATTGTGAATTACTCACAGCTGTAGGGACGGACTAGGTGTGACACTCATTACCTCGTTATTTTACGCCCTTTATTAATGGGAACTTTTAACAACGTTTGTTACAAACCTTTAACTAATGACTTAAAATTAGGTATTCTTTATTTATGCCGCTAATCCTAACCGTTTTCGAAAAAGCGTTAATTTATTACATCATGTATTTGGAGCCCTCGATAAAAGGTACAGTAACGGCCATTAAATCTTGGGCAATTCTTTTTCCCTTTCGTAAAATAGGCTTATGCCACCTTCTACTGAATATAAATACCTATTAAAAAACCTAATAAAGAAACAGGTGTCCGTTGTCAGTGTCTAAAAATATTTTTTAAAATGCCAAACCTAACTTTGGACCAAAAGTATTAATTATGCATTATATTGAGCAGAGAGGTCGGCCAGAAAGGGATGTGGCGGAAGAGCTTATAACATCCCAAAGAGTACTTACTATTCATTTTGTTAAAAAAATGGCATGAAACACACTCCCTTAAGAGAAGAGCTGAAAGTGGTCGCCCTAAACTATCGAATCAAGAACAAGACAATAATTTAGTTAATGTCTTGAGAAACCAACCATTTAAATCTGTAGTTAGAAGCAAAAACGGAAAGCAATTTCCCAGCATCGGTTAGAAGGGCACGGCGAAGAATAAAGCCGGAGTCTCATGCATCCGATTTCCGACGATCCGATCATGCGAAAGTATTTTGATTGGTCAGAACATGTGGCGCCACAATGTTCTGACCAATCAAAATACTTTTGGATGATCGGATCGTCGGAAATCGGATGCATGAGACTCCGGCTTAAGGCAAATATCCGAATTGCGCTGCCACCCGGCAGCCTTAAAACCGTTTTTAACAAATGCAAATGCAATTTTACTTGGAACCTCCGATTTTTTGGGAAAATATAATATTCACATATGAAAAAGTGTTTCAGTCGTGCTACAATGGGATACTTAAGGTATACAGACCTCAAGAAACACGATTTAATGAAAAATATACCCAAAAGGACAGAAGTAGTGGACGATTTTCGGTAAATGTTTGGGGGTGGCTGAGTGCACAAGGACTTGGTGTATGTTATTTTATCGAAGAAGGTTTAGTGCGGAGGTATATATAGATCTACTACAGATTATCATGCTTTCTTCTGTACTGGATCGATTTCCAGACAGAAATTTTATCTTTCAGCAAGATAAGTGTCCCGTTCATACAGCCCTGCAAGTCGATGAATGGATGGAAGAGCAGCGTAGGCTTTTACCGTAGTCCGCACGTAGTCAGGATTTAAATGTTATAAAAAATTTTAGAGGTTTGAGGCTTATTAGTAAAAAAAAAAATAAATAGGAAAAATAAGTTTACGCTGCAAAATGTAAACGAACTTAAGGATAAAATTTTAGAGGCGTGGAATGAGTTACGAGGAAATCCGGACTACGCCCGGACTTTGGTCCATTAGATACCTGGAAGGCTAAACTTTGTCTTAGAAAAAAACGCGGCCGCAATAAAATATTTAATTTGTTTGAAAGGATATTTAAGTTTGTTTAAATTTATTAAATTGTTAATTAATTTATTAATTTGTTAGTTTTTATAAAATATTAATGTTTTCTTTTACCTTTTGCTTTATTTATAGTAATTAAAAGTAAAACAAGGTAAAAAAGAGCGATTTACAAAAATTGACAGAAAAGTCAAAACTTGACAAATTTGCCCAAGATTTAATGGCCATCACTGTACATCTTTGCTCCTATCAAATGATCTGAATTGGTTATTGTGGCGGGTACAGCAGTTTTCAAATCATCGTGCTTGCGAGTGTATTTGACTTCACGGAGCCTATGTTGAACCCTCTTACGAAGTTTTTAGCTGAAAGTTTACCTTTTTATTGAAACTATTATGTTGGTAATAAAAAAAGTGACGTTTTTTTCGTAAACGGTTAGGATTAGCTAAGTGAATAAAGAATACTTTATTTTTAGTCAAACGTTGTTCAAAGTTCTTATTAATACAGGACGTAAAAAAGAAGGTCAAAAAAGTCACAGCTAATCCGTATCTAATTAAATTAAAATTGGAATATATCTGATGGTTCAATAATTATGTCTAAAAAACTTGATTTTATTGGAGCTCTTTGGGAACCGATATTTCCGAAGAGAAAGCCTATACGAATAAAGCCTATATAAAACTTTAGTATTCTTTTCACGTGCTTTTTTCATTTTCTAGGACATCTTGTATATATATCGGGTTTATGGGAAAAGTGAAATACGTGAAAAATGAGTTTATGTAAATTAAACAATAATAAGTTTAATTTATAAAAGCTTTTGAAATATTTTGTTAATAAATAATGATTTTCTTCCAGATTAACCATCTTAATGATACCCACAAGCAACTGATGGTACACTGGGTGGGTGAGAATAGCAAGGTAGTCATTTGTTTGGCCAGAGATCCATCCTTTGGAATATTCGACCTTCAACCTGTTACTCCATCTGCAGTGTATATTTCATATAATGATGGGGATACTTATGAAAACAAAACTGATATGTTTAAGTTGCGGAATGGAAGTTACGCCACTCTGGAAAAGTTCTACAATCATCCTAGATATAACACTCATGTAAGTTTTGATAGTTTTTATATCCATTATTTTTTTAGGTATTTAATTTTGCTTATACAGTCAAAGGTCCTTATTCGCGCTTCCATTATTCGTGTTTTCACTATTCGTGATTTAAAAAATGCAACCCAATTCCTATATTTGCGATTAAAGATTTCTTTATTCGCGGATCTAATCGGTACATACACATTGATAAAAAGGTTTCCAATATGTAGGTATCCATCCGAATATTCTTTCTAAACTCATCGTCAAATGGACTATTAGCCAAAATTGCGAATGAAATAGGACGAGATGGATTCGAACAGATAGAATCAAGTGACATTCAGAAGTTGCTTGAATCGCAAGATGAAGATTTGACTGAAACCGACTTGGAGGAAATGTTAAATTCACAGCCCATTGAAGAAGAAGCTTTAACAAGCACGGGAAACGTGACATTTAATTCGAAAAATCTTAGTAAAGGTTTAAGAATGGCAAATGAGCTTTGTGATTTCTTTATGAGAATTGATCCGTCTATGAAACAAATTCTTAATTTTAGGAGACAAATGGCTAATGCCAATGCAGAATATCAGTCTGAATTGAAGGAGCTTTTAAAACCTGCTAAGCAAGAAAAAATTACAAAATTCTTTTAACCATTGCCTAAGCGTGAAGATTATAAGTAATCAATATGGTCAAAAACTTTAATCAAATTCATTTTTTCATACACTTGTTTTTTATTTTGTCACCCAGGAACCTATCCCCTATAATTCCATATAAATTACCATTTCATATTTACGGTTTCTATATTTGCGGCATAATTACGGAACATATACCCCGCGAATAAAGAGCTTTTACTGTACTTGGACCTTTGGTTATATTCCTCTTAGTATAAGGATGCTAACCAAATATTGTCCTTGACATAGAAGCAAATAACATAATTTCCTAGATGTATGCATTTTGTTTTCTAATCATTTAATGACAATATTGCTGCTTGAAAGTAATAGGCTTTTTATTAGGTAGGTATTACTTTCCTGATGTTGCAATTCAATAATCAATCAACAACATTTTGTGTAAAATGGCTATTTGAATAAAATCTGCCTCTAAAACGAACAATTTCCTTCCTAATTTGTATAATTTCGACTGAGCAGCAGTTAAGTTGGTCACTGTTTAATATTTTAAAGCTGATGCTACTATAAAAAAACATATTTTTTGCTTAAAGGAACTTATAAAGAACAAAGTATTTGTTGATAAATTTTGATGCAGTAAGTTATTACACACCAATTACTGGCTTTTATGTTGGGTACAATGTCATTAGACTATTCTTATATAATAGTAAATAGCATACTGCTGATACGAAGTCATATTTTGCATCAAAGTATCAATAGCTTAATCAGATCTGATATAAACTTAATTATGATTACTTTCAGTTTGTTTTTACTGACATAAGACACAATCTCCTTTTTGTAACCACTAACCATGGCAAGGATTTCAAAAGGATTCAGCTAAAGTTCACGCCCAGCGAATTATCTTTCCATGAACTACATGCTTCTACATTTATCGTTTTGGATAAAAATGACACACAAAATAGGGTAAGAATAGTATTTATTTAGTTTAAATAGCTATTAGGTTACAGTAAAAATGTTCTTTCACAGGATAAGACCACTGCGTAAATAGAATAAAGTTATTGTATTCAACTGTATTTTACCAATTCTCAGAACTTAGAAAAACCAATAAAAACTTTAACTTTAGGATATTCTGACTCTGATCCATGAGCTCCCATACAGTATTTTTAATTTTCACTTTCTACTAGAGTCCGACCGAAACTGGTTTTCCGGCCGAAACCGAATATTCGGCCGTGACTTCAGTTTTGGCCGAAACCGAAACTCACGTAGTTTTGGCCAAAACCGAAACCGAAACTTACGTGGTCAAGTATAAAATTCCTTAAAATACTGAAATTTGGTGCATTTTACGCATTATTCTGCAGTAATTAGGACATGAAATGGGAACACAGTATATTATTATTTTTTTTTATTTTAATTTTATCTTTTAGGTACCTCTTATATAAAAATAATAATTACTAAAATTTTGCTACAGAGCTATTCGAACGGCGCACTTGCCGCGAGAAACGAAGTTAGGCGAGCCTGCACGACAATCAGTTTCGGTTTCAGCAAAAGTTTCGGCCAAATTTGGCCGAAACCGAAACTGCCGCCGAAACTTGATTTTTAGTCGAAACCGAACTTTCGGTCGGACACTACTTTCTACGCTTTTTTTCACTTCTTTCTTGTCCTGCTGGGAATAAAACATTTATCGGTTTTAATATCGCAGGGTATACAGGGTGGCGCAATGAAAACGGAACAGAGGCTATTATAGATACATTTTGATTTTTTTAAAAAACCCTTTGACACGTCAATTTTACTTTTGAGGGAGACATTGAATTTTTCTTCGCATTTGTGATCAGCGACTCCCAAAACCTCCGTACGCCAAATTTGGCATTAATTGGTAAATTTTTGGAAAATGATGATTTCTCTAAGTTTATAAAAAACTTGTCACAGCAATTCTAAGGGTGGACTTTCATGTTTTAAGGCCTTTTCCTAATAAATATACATTTGAAGTATAAAAAACAAATTTTCTGTATTTTTGCTGGTGTTATTTCATTAATTTTTGAGGGGCATATTTAAGATTTTGAGCCTGATAATAAAAAAACAGTAATTTTTAATTGAATATGACTTCATTGTTTTTTAAAAAACCCTCCTTTATGATCTATGTACTTTTGCATGTGTTCAAACTACTTGAGTGGTCAAAGAGTTGGTTGTTAGAAAAGAGGTATGATCCCTTATTTTACTTCAGACAAACAAGTGGTTGTGTACCATTTAGAATACACAGTTTTACATTTCTTTAAAGACACTGGCGTCTAAATTTTTAATAACTGTAAACAACACAGATCGGGTTCAAATGACAAAACGTTCTGAAAAAGTTTATGGTCGAAATTGTCAAACATTCTAGCGAAAACTTCAGATGGCATCTGATCACAATCATTGTTTGCCAAGGCTCGAAATATAGATAATGCTCCTCATATATGTAGAAGCTACAGTCTGACAAATTGTAAAAAATGTCAGTTTTCAAATGTTTTACCTTTAAAGAAAGAATAAAATTATAGTGTATGTTTAAAACAAAAAAAAAACTGAAATCAGACTAGACCAAAAATTTAAAATATCGATCATTGACTAGACTAGCATATGTATGTCTCTCTTCTGTCTTTGCTTAACTGTTTTGTACATATATGAAAAAAAATTAAACGTTTAGAATATTTTATCCCAGAAAACATATTTTGCTGTATATTTACCTCTAAAAGTTAGTCGATCAAAAGATTCTTAAATTATATTAATAATTGTTTGGCTACAGGAAATGCAAAACAGATAAGGAAAACTGCTAAATCAACAGTACCTCAATATGTCGTCTGTTACGTTTTTATTCAAGTTTGTTTAGACTGAAAATCGATACTTGTGTATGTTTGCAAATATGAGAATTGTGTTATTAAAGATTATGACTTTTTATTAGATATAAATACATACATACAAATAATTTTGTTCTCATGGAAAAACGAATTAAATTTGTTACCTCTAATTTTACTATTAAAAATCATGTATTAACTTTTTCAGCTATGGATAACTGAAGATTTTGGTGAAACCTTCATGCCGGCTCATGAATTCGTAAAAGCCTTTTTCTGGATAAAAGATGGCGATAATCATCAGCTGTTGGTTCAGAGATATGAACCAAATGGACTTGGAAGCATTATTTATTCGAATAATTTGTTCAGAAATCGTATGAGCCAAGTTTACACTACCAATATACAAGATTTCTTTATGAAGGGAGACTATTTGTTTACTACGAAAAAAGATGCAAAGGTAAAATAATTGTTTTTTTGGAATTAAAAAAATAATATCTAATATCTAAACGTTTTAATATTAAAAAAAAATGCATTTATAAAGGTGAATTTACCGATCAATTGACTAGTTGGTGCTTGAAAATATGAAGGTATTAGCTAATACATTGTTTGTTTTTTATTGCTGATGCGTCATTTTTGGCAGGGATTTGTAATGTTATTCTTTAAGTAATTTTATGATAGGTCTACTTTTTTTATGTGGCAGAATGTGTGTATAAAATTAAGATATACAGAGTAATTAAGTGTTCAACAGGGTTGGAAAAAAATCATGTTTTTTTTGAAAAAATACAAGTCATAATTTTTTTGGAAATAATCAGTTTTTTTATTTACTTTTTTTGCCTAAAAAAATACAAGTTGTGGTTTTTAAAAATTTATTCTTCCAGGAACATAGGTATTATATAATTTTTTATATATATTTTGCTGCAGTGCAAAATCGGGACAGCGCTGTTTTTCAAATTATAGTTAAAACAAGAAAAGTTACCACCGATATAAAGAACACGCGACGCACGAACCGGAACATGATAAGTGATTTTCCCTTTTTTTTTGAGGACAAAAATCTGTAATAAGTTAAGCTGTCAACCCTTCATAAAGTTGGTAAAAAAGAGGCTCTATTTGTCAACATTATAAAGAAAAAACCAACCAAATCGCTGGGTTGTTAATCAAACTCAGGAAAATTCTAAAAAAAGGTTCAAAGCAATTAAGAGCATGGTAAATGACAGCATACATTTTATGGCAGTTTGTCAGTGTAAGAAAGCACTAAAAGATTTATCTGTTTAAGAAAAAAAATTTTTTTTAATTTTTATGACAGCCCATGAAGGATTGATGCCTAAGTTCTAGAGAACCGTGGGTGTCGGGTATTGCTGACAATCAGAGACTCTGTCTTATTATTAACCTCTTTTTTTATCCCAGTAGCCTATATTGACTATACAAAAGTGGACTTATTTAATTTTCCCTTCAAAAATTGAGGATCTGGGCACCGCTGCCCACTCTCCAGACATATACATTAGGGATGTTGATAGGTCGATAGCACTATCGATACAATCTAGTTATGAGCTTCCAGATAGGGTATCGTTTAAAAAGCCCCCCCTGATTGTTCGGGAAGAACGTCTGTATCATACAGAGGTACTTCTCGAACTATCGATAGGGGTCTTTCCAAGAGATATCCTATCTGGGAGCTCAATACTATCGATAGTATCGTTAGTGCTATCGACCTATCGACATCCCTAATATACATACAGCGCGCACTACTGTGTGTGGTTCGGATTCTACTTAGTGGGCTTCGTCTGGATGATATTAATCCGACGTTAATTACATTTTGTTCAGCGGTAGTAGTTCTTCTAACATCCGGTGTGGCACTACTACGTTGTCTAAAAGGTGCCGTGAAAGGCAGTAACTGCATATTTTGTAACTTAAATCTCTAAAAACTTGACACCTACGTAACCTTGAACAGAGTCATTCAACAAAAGCTGAATATGATCATATCTGTGGCTTTTTTTCACATTTAAAAATAGGGAATTATCCATCTTGTGTATTTTTTTTTTCGTATATTCTCAAAGAACACTAACAAAAATGATTTGAATTAAAACAGGAGATATGTCAAAGTGTAGCAATTATTACTACTTTTAATATTATATTGGTAAAAATAAGATATATTATTAAATTAATTTTATTGTTATTAAAAATAAATCCGGATTTTTTCTTATTAAAACATATCGAAAAAATGAGATGCTTTCATAAACGAACCAATAAGTGAGGTGTCTTATTAGAAAAATGTAAATTTTATTTCGTATCTCTTTTGTTAAATCATTTTTTTTTTGGGTATTTTTCATGTTCTACAGTAGATAATACACAAGGTGCATTTTTTTTAAGTTCGAAGAAAGTCACAAATATGGCTTTGCTCAGTCATCCCTGGAATACCTTGTACTGGCTTATAGCTTATACAAACTTTTGCGAGTTATTCTAAAAAAAGGAAGTAAATTTTTATAATAATAACAATTGTTAATTTTGTTTTTGTAGGTTAAATTGTTTGTTGTAAAAGAAAATGAATCTTTTTTTTTACTATTTTATTTTAATATTTCAGACTAATTTGTTAATTTAGTCTCTAATTATTACCCTAAACTAAACATAACATTAATATACTAGTGGTCATTGCTTTTATGAGCACGTAAAGATACTTCTTAATTTTATTTCTTTTATGGGAGAAGTTAAATCAAAATAGGAACAAAAGATATGTTTCTGGCATGCCGACATAAATAGTCTATTGAAAATTGCAATTGTTACTCAGCAACTTTAATGCATACATACTGCATCTTAATTGGAAAAGTGCCCTTTATTTAAAACGTTTTTTACGTAGGATAATAACATCGGCGAATTAAAAATATTTGTATCACTTTGAACCCGTCACGTCGAATGCTTTGTTTACCGTCTAAATATAGAGGAAGCGTTGTTTTGCTTATCTATTCATTGATGCCTTGTCTTACAGTTTTATGTTATTGTGCACAATTCATAATGACGCTAGCTAGATATACTAAATATACAGTATGTCCACGGAAAAGGTGTTGAAGAGGAAAAACTTTTTTATTTTGTGATTTTATCGAAAAAAGCTACTCTTGATAAAAAATTTTGCTACTTCTTAGAGTAAGATTGGGATAGAAACATTTAACATATTTTATACGCGGTGTTCAGAAAATTGAAAAAACTTAAAATGGTACAAGAATAAAGTGCATTTATTTGAGAAGATATGGAAATAAGTTACTAGGAAAAGTTGTTTAAAATTAAAAGGTAGTCTCTAATACCAATTTTCGTAAAATATCGCTTTAAGCAATATTTTCAGGGATCTGTAAAAATTATGACTATTAAAGATACAGTTCCGGGAGATGGGATTTTTTATGAAATTTCGTCCTCTTTTCAGATCTTTTTTCAAATTTTGAAAATCTTTAATAGCTTTCGAGATATTAAAAAAAAAAACAAATTTTCTACTTTTTTTAATTGTTTATAATTTTTGCAATTTTCATCGACCCCTGTTGGGACTTTACTTAAACTTTCTATATAATATTTTAAATCGAATGACACCTTGATCGTAATTTTCGGAGAATATTCAAAAATTTCATCCAAAAAGGTACATGTTGACTAGACTAATATACAAAATCTTCCCTACAGAATTTGTCCACCATATTCAAATTTGAAAGGACAATTCTTGGTTGATAATTTTTTTTTCTGGATCAGGGTCTTAAGGTTCTATGTTTTTTGCCTTGTTTTTCACAGAAATCTCGATTTGTGTTTTTCTTTGTAAAGAAATTTAAAAAAATTGTAATATTACATTTTTAAAAATGGGCTTTCACTTTTTTATTTTTAATTTCTAAAAAAATTCCTAGACCAACGTTTCTTTGTATAATTTAGCTAGGTAATTGTTTAGATGTGTGTCCACTTTTTTGGGATGTAAAATCAACATGATTAATTTTTTTTTGAGTTGTCAAATATTGTTATTCTTAAAGTTCATCAAAAATAGAATAATTTAAAAAAATTAAAAATGTCAATTTTTTTGATTTAAAAAAAAATTTTTTTGAAACAATATTTGAAAAATCCAAAAATTGATATATTTTTTTTAATTATTTGTTTTTATATTAATAATTAACACCGTTTTTTTTAAATTTTACTTAAAAGATTCGTAAATTCGCGGTAAAATAGAACAAAATGAAAAAAATAGCATATCAGTATCTCTATTTTTTGATTTTTTATGATTAAAAATAGGCGGAGCCATTCATCAGTTACCTTGGGCTATAAAAACACCATAATTTCGAGCTAGAGTATAACTCAACTTCCAGTTTTAATAGTCTGTCAGTAGTCAGACCATTCCTAGAATACTGCTTCCTTATCTGAGGAATGTGATCTTCTACAACTCATTTCCCACAAGAAAGCTTTCTCCTCTAGCTTACCGACGAGCTGTACGACATCAGTCTCTCTACTATAAGTATTTTCAGGGCTTCTGCTTCTTAAAACTAGCAGCACTTCGTGTAGGTACTCGTACATCTCTTTGCAGTCCATCTTGAGAAGCCCCAAACTTCCTACTTTGTCCGCTCCTTCTTTCCTAGAGTACCTATTTTCGAAACCACTAGATCTTTAAGTCCCATGGTAATAAACTTTTTCTATCTTTCCCTAAGACACTCACGGTACGTTAGTACTTGTGCTTTAAGCATTTGTGGAATATTTCAAGATTAAAAAAATGTACATCATTTACTACATTTAGACACAAAAAAACAGACGTTTTTTTAATGTATCAAACCGGGCATAGAATAATATATAAACAACTAAATTTATACTTAAACAAAAATCTGAATCTATTTTTGATACTCAGATTATTGACCAGTATTATTTTTAATGAAAAAAAGCAACATAATTTTAAAATGGAAAATCTAGTACATTTGGTTTACCATTTAAAACGAAGTATACTAAGTTATATTACTATAGAAAAACATAGCATATTCCAGCTGCAATATTTGAAATAAATGGAAAAACCTAGTGCCAAAAAATAATTTACAAAATAAATAGAGATCATGTTCAAGAGTAATACATAGCAAGTATTTTTCTGTTTTTCCAATTGAAAATCGAGATGTTTTTGGAGCTTATAGATTGGTAACTCAATTTACTCTGTTTTTCTGTAGTCGCTTACAAAATATTTACATTAGAAAATAATAGCAGTTTTATTGAAGTATATTAATATACTAAAATAATGCTAAATTTAAAAAGAATGTCACAAAAAAACCCCTAAAATATAGAAAAATATATTTTAACTCTTGTGACACTCTAGATTATCATATGAAAACATATTCTAGTCGATTAAAATTGTGTTTAATAAAAAGTGTTAACAAATCTAAATAATACTATTAAAAAATATATTCATTAACTTGGACCAAACCAAAAAGTATTTTATTTAATTTTCAATTTAAAGGAAAAATGCTAAGCACTCTATACTTAAATATGCTGTTTTCAAAATAACATAAATGAACTCTTTATCTTGTTTATCTTTCATTTTTATGTTGTTGTGCAAATTAATATAATAACCCTGTACACCCTAAGTAAATATTTTAATCTTTACTGGCTTACTGATTGTTGACAAACCAATTTTATGCCTTATTTATTTTAAATGGCTTTTAAATATGCAAACAAAAAATAAAGGTGATATGGTACACTAAAGAGTGATAAGAGTTATATTTTTATATTGTAAAATTTAAAAAAAGTAGACCTTCATCTTTACTTTTAGTCAGCATTTACATGGTATAGTAAAATAAAATGTATAATTTTAGAATACTCCTTGTTGCGTTTTAAAAAAAATATATGTTATTATCAAAGACATAGAAGAATATAGACGCTTTAATATACAAAAAACTTTTTGACAATAATACAAACCAGTCGATTTAATTGGTTTCCCATTATGGATATTTATCAACACTGGTCTGACACTGGCAACAGCGCACTTCCGACATAACTTCTTTAAATAAACCGAATCTAAGCATCGCCCAAAGAATTGGTGAACACCTTATCCAGACCCGTATTGCCAAATCTAACCTTTTAAATAGTGAATAACTGCGGAAAATTTAATTCGCTGGCTTATTAAATTTGGTTTGTGTAATAATACGAAATTTAAACTATAAAGGTATTCTTCAAGTACCAAACTATTCACTTATGTTAATATATAAAATATGACAAATTCTAGGACATAAAAATGTTTTTTTTATGTGTAAATAAGAAACAAAACGTCATGTCTTTAAACTACTTTAGATAAAAAATGGTAAATACTCTAGTTTGGACATATACAATTAACATTGTGATTTTTTTTATATTGAGTTCATAGACGTTCATTGCACAGTGGACCAACTCATAGGAAATTACTAAATTGCTAAATGATTTTTTGAATTTTATTGTAACAGAGATTAATATTTTATATAAACGACTACTGTCTGCTTATGGCCTGTCAGCTGTCAGGCTACGTGGTGTGCTGGTGAGTGGGGCTGTTATTCTCATCTTAGCCGTCATATTGGATCAATTCGCGTATTTACTGGACAGACTCGTACATAATTATTTGATTTTTTTAGCTTAAAATCAAAATAATTCAAAAATCATAATATATGCTATCAGTAGGATCAACTATTCCTTATTTGATGTAATAAAATTTATTTTTAATTACTGCATACATAGTAACACCTTAATAATTTCAGATTTTTTTGTTAGTCATTTTTTAAAAACCAATAACAAATTTTGCGAACATACCGCGTTGAAAATTGTTGGGACAGTTAACATACCGGTTTATTTTGGCGAGAAGGGAAAGGTGTTATGACGTCAGTATCCACATCATTACTTTGTACCCAGTATCCACGTCATTACTTTGTACCCAGTATCCACCGCTATCGCCACAAGTCGAGAGGAGCGTTCATAATGATTATGTCAAGTGTCAAATTAAAATAATGGAGGATTCGCGGCTTTTCTATTGTTCTGGTTCTTGTTATGTTTTTTTTGCTATGGTTTACCAACTATTTGGTTTACAGAGTTTTAGATTTGATAGTTAATCCCCAAATGGATGAATTAGTGCAATTATATTTAAATCATAGATAAAAAGATTTACTTGTTACAGTTGACTTGGAAACAGCTAATATCTTATTGAATGGAAAATTTGGTTTATATCTTATCTTTTCGACTTCTTAACTCTTAAAGACCTTACATTTGGACTTAAACTTAAAAGTGTATTAAACATTTAGTATGTAAGTTGACACACGCGTGATTTACGTAAACCGTTTCGTTTTTGCGAGGATAGGCTGATTAAGCACAGTTAGAATGGTGGGGGAAAAACTGCTATCAACCAGTAGTTAAAAACGGAATGTCGCGAAAAAATCCTTCAGATTTTTTGAATTATATTTTACTTTTGGGGTGACGATAAGTACATAATAATTCTAGACGTATTTATTTGTGATGCATTTAAATATAGTTTTCTTGATTAGAGTGTACCGATATAATGTCGGTATCGGCGCCTGAAATATCCATATTATTACCGAGGAAGTTAAATTATTTCCGGGTATATTTTCGAGCTTATGAATATTTTGAAAATTATCCCGACTCAAAGACGAGGAATAATTTTCTAATAATAATCATGAGCAAGAAAACATTTTCTGGTTTAATTTAACCTTGCATGGTATTAGGAAAGAAAATTTACAAGCGGCTAGAGTTCGGCCGTGGATTTTTGGCATGACCAATGGAAACGCTTTTAATGTTTGACTTATGAGTCTTTCAGTCTTATGACATTTAATAGGGTTAGAGTTTTGAGTGTTTTGTGATTTTGTTTTTAAAAATTAATGAAATATGTTTATTTGTGAAGTATGCGAAAATAAATATATGAGTTTTAAGGCTTTGCGTCAACATGCTCTGCAAAAACATCCTGACGAGTTTGATAATGTTGCGACACATCCCGAAAAGAGGTACAAGTGTAAGGAATGTGATAAACAGTATAATAATAAGCAATCATTTGCACGACATGAGACGATTAAACATAATGTGAAATATGTAAAGTTAAATCAGATTTATAGCTGTGGACTTTGTGAATACAAACATTATGATAAATGTTCAATTCTTGCATTATTTTATAATGGTTTTAGATCTATAATGCCTTTAGCAAAGAGGCGTCTTTATTGCTCATGGCATGTGGACAAAGCATGGCGCAAAAATTTGACGAAAATTCAAAATAAAGAAGAACAGGTACAAGTGTACAAAGTTCTTAGAACTCTGATGGAAGAAACTGATCAGAACAATTTTTATTCTTTATTTGTAGAAGCAAAATCAATCATTTTAGGAAACAAGGAAACCAAGAAATTTGGAGAATATTTTTTTCAAAATTATGAAAATATTGTTGAATCATGGGCTTTCTGTTTTAGACTATACAGTGGTGTGAATACAAATATGCATCTTGAAAGGATGCACCGCACCATTAAAGAGATTTACTGTCACAAGGAAAAAAATAAACGTTTAGACCACATGCTATTTGTTCTTCAAAAATTTGTACGAGATCGTCTATTTGATCAACTAATAACACATCATAAAGGAAAATCAGGGATCTGAGGAAGACACACAAGGCAAGTCTAGAACATGATTATACTATGATAGTCGAATATGATGGTGGTTGGATTTGCCCAAGTTCAAATTCACCATAAACGTACTTTATTCAAATAAATAAAGAAGAATGTGAATGTCACATAAGATGCAATGAATGCAATCATTGTATCCACAATTTTACTTGTACATGCATTGATAATTCTGTACAATGGAATATGTGTAAACATATTCACTTGCTGTGCAGAAGTAGGATTAGAACACAAAAAAATATTGGAACTAATCCAAAGTGTAATACCGTAATAACAGATTGTTTTGATGACAAGGATGAGATAATCTAACAGAATTAGGTAAAAACGAAAATTGAAAGAAAATGTAGATGTATCGAGAAATATTTGGTAACATTTAAGGACATGGTACAGCTGATGAAGAACAATTATCTTTATTAAAGTCAAATCAAAAACCTAAAATCAACTGTAGAAGTTATGAAAAACAACAATGCCATTCTAAAAAATATGGATCCATGTAAAGAAGAAATATGTAAAAGAGAGCCATCTAACAAACATATGAAGCCACAACAAAGACTTTTTTCAACCAAGAAAAAATCTGACAAAAGAAATAATACGATAGGCAAGCCTTCCTTAGAAGAAAAAATTAATATTTCTTTAAATATGTTGTTCAAATCCCAATAAAGTATTAGATTCTGATATGTGGTTTTAATTAATTTTGAAACATTACAATTAAACTATTTTTGTATTATGTCTGTACGCGGCTTAATAGTATAAAACATTTGGCAGCTATGTGGGAAAAGGGGGGTATATTTACAAAAATGCGTAAAATGAGTTGACAGAGTGAGAATTTAAAACTCTGTAGGAGAAAACTGTTGTAAGTCTAGGGTCAAAAACGTGCTTATTTTCCTTTCAAACAACTATCTTATTTAAAGTACATTCCCTTTTGGAAAAGGAACAAGGAACATATTCTAATTTATACCAATTATAAACTTAAATTTGAATTGTAGTAGTTTTTACGTAAGGTTTTCGTAAACGGATACGAGTAAAAATATCCATTTATTTAAGATATTGTATATAAGAAAAGAAAAATAGATTCACACACCCCTTTAAAAAAATCTCATCGAACTGTTACCTTATGTAACTCCAACATTCCACGACTTTTAACCACAGATGTTCTGCCACATTCCGACTCAAAATATAAATATAAATAAGAAATATAATCTGAGTAATAACTAAAATAAATAAGTAGGTATATTATGGGCGACGGGCGTAATAAGTATTTATTTTCCTAATTCAAGTTTCTGAAAAGATGCACATGCATAATAATTAAGCATTTTTAGTTCCTCTTTTAAAAGCACTTCAAAAACATAGCCATAAATTTCACATTATTTAAATTAATATAACAACCTAACGCTCAAAATTAAAAAGCTTTTTTTCCAAAATATTTTTTTGACATACACCCCTTTTTCTACAGCGGACAATTTTAAATTTCAAAATGCCCGCCACCAGCTATTATTCTGATTGGTCATGCTAAAAGTCCACGGCCGAACTCTAGCCGCTTGTAGAAAATTTTACACCAAATTGTGTTTAAAATAACTTTGACATTGATTTCTACTTATTCTAGTCACATGGAAATGTAATACTTATCATAGTTTATTTTTTTATTTTACATACACTTTAAGTTACTGCGCTGCCTTTTTTAGTTTTTATTTAATTTTTTATGAGTACCCTACATATACCTCATATGGCGCAGCATGCATAATTAGCGCCGGCAAACAGATTTGCGAGCCATATTTTTTTAATATCGATTGTGGTGGCTCAAAAATACTCTCCATTATTTTGCATAGCTTATTATTTCATATTATGTATGCTGCTTTTTACCTCAATTGGTAGAGAATTATATACAGTGTGTCTATTTAAGTTGGCAACATATGGTAAACTTCTTTATTATTAATTTTACGAAAAAAAGTTATTCTTCATAAAAAGTTCTGCATGTTCTAAAACCTAAAATGCAATCAACAAATATGAAATTTTGCTCAAGAGTAAAGTACCTTTATATTCCACAATTTTAAAAATTGTTATAATAAAAAGTTGTTCGGAAATAAAAACTATGTTTAAATATGCAATTACAGCCTTCTAATTAAAAAAATATTTATTACAAATTTTGCTTTCATTTCTACTGAATTTTATAATACTTTCTACCAAATTTTGCTAAATACAACTGATGTTTTGAATGCCACTGTAAAACATTTTTTGTCAGAGCATTCTAGATTATATGTACAATAATAACACTTAAATTTTCGTAGTTTGAGTAGAGATGTTTCAAGAAATATTTTTATTTTTTTATAAATTAATGCAACTGCATATTCAAAAGTGATTTTTAATTCCGAATAACTTTTCATAATAACAATTTTCGATATTGTTAAATATAAAGGTACTTTACTCTTGTCTAAAATTCATATTTTTTGACTTACCTCGTATAGGATTAAAAAAATTCAGTATCTGATAATTGACAAGAAATGTTTTACAGTGACATTCAAAACATCAGTTGTTTTTAGCTTGGTAACTTGGTAGAAAGTATTATAAAATTCAGTAGAAATAAAAGCAAAATTTGTAAAAAATAATTTTTTAAATTGGAAGGATGTTATTGCATATTTAAACATAGTTTTTAATTTCGAACAACTTTTTATAATAACAATATTTGAAATTGTGAAATATAAAGGTACTTTACTCTTGAGAAAAAAACATATTTTTTGGCATACTCCGTATAAGATTAATAAAATTTCATATCTGTTGATTGCATTTTAGATTTTGAAGCATGCAGAACTTTTTATAAAGAATAACTTTTTATCGTAAAATGAATAATAAAAAACTTTTCCATATGTTGCCAACTTACGAGATACACTGTATATATTTTTAATAATTGTCATTAAAAATTCTGTCATGTAAAAAAAATTCCACTATAATTCGCTATTGGCTACCCCCCCCCCATAGAGAAAGTTCCCTATAAAATTCATGCGTTGTCGTGGTAACCTATCCAAAATACCCGTTTTGATTGGTTAAAAAGTACTAGAGTGAGATTTCTAACAAAAAAGTCGCCTAATTTTTTATTGAATTTCCTTTTAGGGTAATCTCGAACTCTATGTGTCCTACAAACTGGGCAAACAACTGCCCTGTGTGTTCGATACATCTTTGGATATCAAGAATTTCTTTGTCGCTGATGTATCTGGAAATAGAGCCTTTGTAGCAGCAAGTCATTCTGAAACAAGTTCAAATTTATACGTTTCCGATAATTTAGGTGGAAAAGATGGAAAAGCTCGGTTCACTCTTTCAATTGAAGATGTATTTGCATTCTTTCCGAATAGTACATGGCAAGGGACATGGTTGCAGTAAGTATACTAATGCTAGTTACTATACGTACACAAAGTGATCGAAACGAATATTTAGGGTTTTTTTTTATTGAAAAAGATATATAAAAAAGAAATATTCTTTTATATATTAACAGAAAAAAAGTGTAAATTTTAATTTATTACTAAATTTTCTTGTTTTCGTAGTAAACATTTTGTCTACGACTACAATTTCTTGTCTTTAATCTTAAGATCAGAAATCGAATGAAGACATAGGTCCGCTTGTTGTTTGTATCTTAAAAGCGTTTTCTTTTTTCATTAGGGAACGACCGATATGATTTTTTGTGATCGATACCGATATCGACCGATACCCATATATCGGCCATATTTTTTATTATGGATATTTTCGTGTGAAAATTAGCTAAAATTATTTATTTTTACTACGTTAGCGTTCAAAGCTGCTTAAAAGAACAGTACAAACTCGATGTTCGGTGAAATCGGTGACATTACGTCCACTTGATCAATACAATTAGCCATATGCGACTCATTAGAAAATCAACGCTCAATCATAGATTTATTGGCAAAAGCCTTATAGCAGTTCATTTTAGTCACTCCTCTTTGGCTTGTGATAGACTGAAGAATATTCAAAGGATTCTTAATATGGCGGAAAATTCTTTAATTCAGGATGTACCTACAAGATTGAACTCATGTTTTTATATGTTGGAACACTTGGTAAAATGGAAAAATGCTTTAAATATATTTATAATTGATGATCCAGTTTTAAAAAATATGGCACTTGCATATCACCAGTGGAAACTACCAAAATACTTACTAAATTTATTAAAACCCTTTTAAGAGATTATCAAGTTTTTTAGTATGAACAAATCAGAAGTAATACCATTACTTAAGACACAGACTACGAAAAATGAGCTTAAAATTTTTTTGAATAAGAGGTACAAAGACTACTTCAATGATAGAAATCTTCTTTTCCCCTTTATTAGATTCAATGTTTTAAACATGTTTTTTCAATAATGCGTTATCGCAAAAAACCTATACAAATTTACATAATTAATACAATACCCCAATACAACAAACCAGGTAGAAAGTAAATAGCTTCGATGTGAGTGATAATGATGATGCTCTTATAGCAAAAATTGCTAAGAAATCAAAAGAAGTAATCCAAGACAATGTTCCTAGCTCTATTCCTCATAGTTTATTTTGGAATACTTGAGAAATTTTCCAGTACGATGGCAAGTACATCGCCATTAGATAGAGCAGCCAATGATTTAATTAATAAAATTCAAAGGGAACATAAAATGTACATCGAATAAGCCAGAATATCAAAAAATAAAGATCCTTTGACTGGGTAGGCAAATAAAAAAGACATTTTTCTATTTTTTTATAAATGAGCAGTAATATATTTAGCACCCCTACCAAGTAGTGTGGCTAGTGAACAGCTATTCTCTTCAGTTGGAAACATTATAAAAACGCAAGAAATCGTCTAAGCCCAGAAGGGGCAGAAAATTTAATTTTGTTTTATCATAACTTACCAAAACATAACATTAAATATAAAATATACCTGTTTATTTTTTTAATTATGCTTTTTCCATTTTAATTTTTTTTTTTTGTGTTTCAAAAATAAAAATATACCTGTCTTTTTGGTTTAGTACTTTTGTATTAAGTTTTTTAAAAAATCCTTATCATTTATAATTACCTATTATTGATATTTTTATTAGGCCGATATTACACTTTACATATCGGCCCAGAGGGCCGATATGACTCATACCGATATCGGTGTAGGTGGATCCCTAGTTTTGTAAAAAAACATTTTAACGTTTAAGAATCAGAAAAAGTCTCAGAGGAAAAGGGTGTCAGAATAGGTCTAATGTAGCTTGGAAAGAGTATCTATTAGTAAACTTTTTGCCGATGGGCACCCTAACTAATTTACTTTAATTTATTTTTTCAATTTACATGTACTCTACAGAAATCAAAATTTCCAAATGGTAGTGATCGAACGCTGTAAGAACAACACCGATACGTCACGGTCTCATATGGCAAACTGATATAAAACCGTGACGTATCGGTGTGTTCTAATAGCGTTCGATCTCTACCACCAGACTGAAAAACTGCAATATATTATAAGTCATTTAATAAAATAAAACAAAAAGCATACATACACAATTTAAAATTAAAAACAACCAGCTATTACTCTCTTAAAACTAACTAAACTTACAGAAAATAATTTATTCTCGGTATAATTGTCATAATAATTTTTTAAAAGTCGATCAACAAAGCTGTTTAGTCCGTAATTAGTTCGGTGTCTATTTTCATACAAAAGTTGCCGAGCTCGAGTGGCTCTAGTCGGAATATGGAAATTAATAGATTCAACCAAACCATTACAATGAATCATGTCGTTTAACAAATTGTACAGGAAAATCGCTATTGTGCGTCTTTTTAATGATTTTAACCCCAACAGCTGGAATCTAGTTAAATAAGGCACGTCCTTGTAAGGAAACCTATACCTGTACAATAAAAACTTTGCAAATTTATTTTGTACATTTTCAGTCCTTTGTTGATGATTTACATATGAAGGTGACCATATTACACTGTTGTACTCCATAAACGATCTTACTTAACTCTTGTACATGTTCTACAAACAAATCCCAACATCCGATATAATTTTAAAATAATATATATTTTTTAGTGAAAAGTGTACAGGTTCATCCAACACTGACAGCACTGCCATATTTGTAGATTTTATCATATTAAAAAAAAATGTGTATTTTTTGTATTTTTTCCCGTGGAAATCCGAAAAACAGTTAAAAAAAATTAATTGTAACAAAAAACATGACACGAAATTAACAATTTTTTTTAATGGGTCACTTTATTTATTTGTTCGTTTTTAAAAGCTTTTCATTTTTTTCAATTAAACAAATTTCGTGTTTTAGTAGTAACAGCAGATTTAATTTAATTCATACAAAAATTTTGTGATTTAAATTGGAAAATAGAAAAAGGTAACAATAAATACCTAAAATGCTAAAAGAGTCAGGATTATGTCAAAATCGAGCTTTTATTACTACTTTTAATTAATATTGGTAAAAGTCACAAATATGGCCCTGTTTGTTCTTCGTTGAACAACTCTGTACAACTAACATAAGAATTAACAGGGTTGAAACACATTTTTTTTTAATTAAAAATAGTTTCTAATTCAAATTATTTTTAGCCATATTTCAGAAGAATCGTTTGCCGACGTGTACAAAGTCGAGGGACTTAATGGAATTTATATAGCATCTCGCGTGGTATCAAAACCAAACAACAACAATCTTGGTCCCCAACATCTTGGCTCGGTTATCACTTATGACCATGGCGCTACTTGGAGACTCATCCAGCCCCCCGCAGTGGACGTAGAAGGTCAAAGTACTGGTTGTTTAGCATCTAAAGGCTGTTCCTTACATTTAAGTCAGAAATTTAGTCAGTTGTATCCTGAAACCAGATCAGTGACTGTTTTGTCGAGTAAATCAGCACCAGGTATTATTATAGCAACTGGAGTATTAGGTAATAACCTTAAAGGCCATTATGGAGTGTACATCAGTGTAGATGCGGGGCTGACATGGCGCCAAACTCTAAGAGAATTGTACTTCTTTAACATGGGAGATCATGGCGGTATTCTGTCAGCCGTGAAATATTACAAGAGCAATGGAGAAACCCGCCATATCCTGTATTCTACTAACGAGGGGGAAACGTGGAACCAAACCATATTCCACAATGAAGAAATTAAACTTTACGGTCTAATGACTGAACCTGGTGAAAATACTACAGTCTTTACTATGTTTGGCTCGTTACCCAAGGAACACCGTTGGATCATTGTGAAAGTAGACTTCGCGAACGTGTTCAAGGACGTCTGCAAACCGGAGGACTACAAAATGTGGTCGCCAAGTCAAACTGAAGAAAACAGGAGCTACATACCGTGTATCCTAGGAGAACAAACAACCTTTCAACGAAGAATGCGTCACTCACAGTGTCTTAATGGTCTTGATTATGTCAGAGTGGTTTCCAAAAAACCTTGTGACTGTGATGTTTTAGATTTTGAATGCGACTTCGGTTTTAAAAAGATCACAAACAAAATCCCAAGATGTATCCAGGACAAAAACTTCGTGTCGTTTGATCCGTACAAGGCTCCCCAAAATTGCCCCCCTGGTGAGTTTTACATGAGAACTAAAGGTTATCGGAAAATATCTGGAGATAAATGTGTTCAAGGCTTTGAAAGTCATTATTTGCCGGATATTGTTCCGTGCCCCTTTAACGAAGTGGACGATTTTCTTCTTTTTGCTCAAAGAGAGAACATTTCACGGTACAATTTGGTGACAGGAACGTTAGAACCACTACCGATTAAAAACTTGAAGAATGTCATTGCTATTGATTTTGATTTGGAGAACAATTGTGTTTATTGGGCCGATATTAATTTAGACACGATTAATAGACAATGCTTTACAAATGGAAGTAAGCTTGAAACCTTAGTGTCAAATGATCTGGCGTCCATCGAGGGCATGGCCTATGATTGGATCTCGAAAACACTGTATTTCGTTGATGGAACTAGATCCAAGATTGAACTAATAAGAACTGACGTTAATCATAGCGGTCGTATGAGAAAAACTATATTGGATGGAAAGGTGTTGAAAAAACCAAGAGGAATTGCTGTTCATCCTCTGGCTGGGTATATGTTCTGGACTGACTGGTCAGCAGAAAATCCCTCCGTTAACCGAGCCAATTTGGACGGTTCTAATAATTTGACTCTCTTTGGAAAGGATAAAGTGGAGTGGCCAAATGGAATTACAGTAGATTATATTGCTAACAGGTAAATATGATATTGCCAGTATGTTTTTTATTTTTAATTTTGTACCTATATGTAATACAGTGCACTACAAATTTAAGTAAATCAATAGTGGTCTGGTTCAGTAAGAAAAAGACATTTAAATTAAGGAAAACTTGGTCAGTTTCGTATTCTAAAAAATGCTTTTTAGATTTTTGAAATATTTTGACTGTTGAGTTATCTAAAGAAGATGTTCTTTTACTGTAAATATTTAATACGAAAGGTTTACTTTGTATCTACAACGTTTTAGCTTCGTTTTTGCGATAAAAACGGTAATAGAGAGGGGTGTAGGAACGTCAGAAATGTTGTAATTTTACTTGCGAATAGTTGTATCTTAGGCATGCGATGTGAAGAATATCAAGCGAGGCCGCAGGCGGGGTTTGACAACACATTAGTTTTTAAAACACCGATTTAGTAATTATTTTATTAAAAAAAAAAGTTTTTTTTATGACTGCCACAGAATATTTAAATTACCATGCACAAGACAGCTGCTTCTAGGCAGTGGTTGTTATTTACAAATATTAAATTTTGCGCAATGTCTCGATTTGTAAGTTCAAGTGTTAAAAATATTAATTTCATAGTTCTTATGAGTTTAAGAAATCTGATATAGAAAAAGAAAAAGAAGCTACTTTATGCACGCTAATTCCGCATAAACCAAAGAAATTGTAGCAGACCACTTAACGCTACTTTTATTTTATTTATAAATCATTTTTATCGTCAGTCTCTATTAGAAACCTTTCGACCTCTTAAAAAATATTTTGGATAATCTTCCAATTTGTTTTCCTTTTATGTATGTATGCCTAAAAGTGTTATTTTTAAACACACTTGCATAAAAGGATATGATTTTTGCCTTGAAATGATAATTAAAACGTTATTATTTTGTAACAATTTTACGAGTAAACTTTTTCGTTAAAAAGGCAACAAAATATCTGTGTTTCTGTACTCTGACGAGTACTGATGTTTGTTTACTTATCAGCCAGTTTCATTTTGCTAAATTTTGGTGGGCTGGAGGGTTACAAGCTTTTTCACTCCTCTATATACCTATTTTTCTTATTTATTGCTTAAACTACCTTTATACGCCTAAGTAAATTGGTGCTTTGAGCTATTAATTGGGCTCCTAGTTTTTTAGTTTCCTAAAAATAGTCACAAATAAAAGAAATTGATATGTAGACTACTCTTTTGGCATTGACATAATATATGATTATATAATTCCAAAAAATATATATATTTAGCAAAAGGTGCATAGATAGGGTCTATGCAAAACCAAAATCCGCACAAAAATTAGCTTTTCTCTGTTTTTTATATGAATAAAACTGTCAAAACTACTTACTTTTTTTGTTTTACAGTAAAAAAAATAATTTTATTGTAATTTAATCGCGATACTGTCAGTATGACTTTTGTAAAGACCCGAAAAACAAACAAAATGGTTTTTTGCTAATCCTTATTGGTGCATGTTTTTGCAGAGAAAAGTAGAAAAAAACCGCTAAAATTGACAACTTTTTAAAAAATCAAAAGTTGGACCGTTTTAAAGTTGGAAAGCTGATCTTCGGGAAAATTATCATTTATAACGTGTTGTTTAAACGGGCTAAAGGCGGAATGGATTCTTGTTTCGTAAACTCGCGTTTCATACACCTCAAAAGTTTGCTCCAAATATTCTTATTTCGTACACAAAATTAATTATTCAGTTTTCGACATCTCGTTTCGTTCACCAAAAACTGTACAAGGTTCCTGTCTCTGATGTTTCATAAAATATGGTAAAATGAATTAAAACTAATTTTATAACTAAATATTAAAATATTTATTGCTCACATATAAGATAATAGTAATATTAAAATATTCTAATAATATATTTTTTTAACTATCTACCTAAACTGAAATGTTTTTTGTTCCTACTTTTAGTGATTTATCACGTCTGAAATATAATTGGGGAAAATAAAAAGCCGCTTTAACTAATCAGAACTAACCATGACCGACCATAAATAAGAGCTTTTGAATTTGTCTAAAATTTCCCCATGTAGAAGTTATTAACAAAATTTTGATAATTTTTAATATGGTATTTATTTGGTTGGTTATTTGGGTCGTCACAATGATCGATGTACGAAACGGAAGCATAAAATAGATTATATAATTCATTATACGAAACGAGAATATTTCAGGTAAATTTCTGAAGTGTACGACGCGAGTGTACGAAACTAGAAAACACCGTGCGATGTAGTGTTTTTTTTTCAAAATATCATTTAATTTCATACTCTCAGAAAACAAAATATTCTATAAAAACACCTAAAAACTGGCACATGTCAACCTATATTCTTTGCAGAATCTACTGGGTAGACGCTAGACAAGACTACATTGGAAGTTCCGACTTACACGGAGATGGATTTTTAAAAGTAGTTCACGATGCTGATGTTGTATCCCATCCATTCGCAGTAGCAGTATTTAAAAGCAATATGTATTGGGACGACTGGAAGAAAAATGCCATATACAGTAGTGACAAAGATGTCTATAAAGGCATTGAAGTTGTAAATAAGGATTTGGCAGGATTAATGGACCTAAAAGTTTATGCCCATGGAATTCAAATAGGTAGCCTACTTAGTATTATATATATATATATATATATTAATATATATATATATATATATATATATATATATATATATATATATATATATATATATATATATATATATATATATAAACTTGTTTTTCTGAAATACCATTAGAGGTATCTTTACGAAATGTGGTATGCATATACGCTACTTTCAATTTAATAAGTTTGGAGGAGTAACTTTCAATTTAATTGGTTTGGACTACTCGTAGATGGAAGGTGGCCGCGTCGATAAGGTCACACCTCTTGCTTGGCTGGCATTTTCTGCCTTGCTTCAATATACAGTAAAATGTTTTTATTGTCAAGCTCTCAATAAGACGTAGACCCAAAGCCTTCATGAATCAATGTGTATAAGTCTTTTTAAGCACATCCATTGTATTTGTTTGCCCCAATGGACTTAAACATCCTTTTGACATTTTGTTGGATTATGTGGGATCCAACGAGAACAAATCCTTTTCACCGCAAAATAGTCAGAAATGTCTTCTATATGCTAGTGTAATTAACGCTTAAGGTTTTCTTAATCTTAAAGTATTTCTCATGACGAGCTTGCATTGTTAGTTTTTGCACATCATCAATGTATTCTGGCACAACAACTACGTTTGGACGACCTTTCACGGGGAGCGAACGGCCACCAAGATCAAATTCGTTATAACAGTATCGATGCACTTCTGTCTTTATATTTGTCCTTGAAATTTGTAATAAATTATTGCACGAATATTTTTTAGGCGGTAATTGAATTTTATTTCGAGACTCAATTTTCAAACGACTGGAAACAATTCAGAATGTTCTCAAGAACGTTATAGTCAAAAAATATTAAACCTTTCAATGGAGACGTCAGAAAGCACCTGACAACACTTAGTGTTGCCAAGGCTCTAAATTTAAGTAGGGCTCTTATTAATAATTAATACGTTTTTAAGTATTCTTGCTAAATATCTCATTTAAGGTTAATTTTGTGATAATAATTTTGTTGGCAAATATTCCCATCATAATTTTTTTTGTGTTTTTTTTTATAAAACCTTATGTGCCCATTAATGGTCCGAATTTGTATGGTGTTATCCAGGTCAGTGTAATCATGTGCTTAAGTAAAAATACCGGGTGATTCACCCCTTTTTTTTTGGAATTTTTCAAGAGAGAAAATTTGGGGATATCATATAATGTCAAATTTTATGATTTTTAACAAGTTATTTTTTACATTTTTAAATTCCTGGGAACATCATGCTTCTAACGGTATGTCAAATTATGTCACCTGTTTTTTTTTTTTTTTGATGCCCATTAATTTAACAAATTAAGAAACACCCTGTAAGTACTTAGCGCTTAATTTAATCGCGTTTAGAAATTTTAAAATAAAAATAATCCATTTTTTCAAATGGGATGGTATGGGCTCACCCTCAGGGCCGGAGCGAACAGCTTCTCATTGGGGGAGGTGATTTTTGCGCCCTACCCCAATTTTTAAATTTAGTATACTGCGTCACACGCTTACAGAAAAGCTTTGTTCTTTTACCCACCAACGGGCTGTAAAGGATATGTCGTTTTTTGGGTATTTTTACGGCTTCTGTTCCGAGGAGTTCGCAAGTATAATTCCTCTGGTAGCTCCCAACAGAGTAACACATAGTGCCAATTTTATGCATCTTTTACAGTCCAGACTAGAATCTACTAAACGCAAAAGTTTTCCCTTTTTCTAAATCCAATAATATTTAGTCTTGTGTGAATAACCTCCCTCTTACCACACTGAAGATTCGCACGCTACGTTATTATTTAAGCCCCAACTTTTGTGGACTGTCCCAAGATTTAAAAAAATGCCTATGTAAAAAACAATACTTATCGTTAAACTTATTTATGTTACCTGCATGACGTGACACTATTTTATTGTTCATTTACCCAAATTATAAATTTATACAATATTGTTTGACCCTAAAACACAAACAACCAATCTAAATCATGGTACTTTTTTACTTTGCTTGACCCTCACCGATTTCGATGAGTTTTTCCATACGGAGGCGCTGACCACAAAAATAGAGTAAATTTTTTTCGACGATTATTATAAGTTCGGAGCTGACCGTACTATTCATTGCGAAAACTCAGCAGGGTCTTTTCCCCTAACCTGCTTGACTTTTTTGCCCCGCACGAGTGGACAAGATTGTTCTACAGCACTGGGCTTCCCTAAATTTTTAAACTTTCTTAGGAACACCAAAAACAAGGAAGAAATAATTTTCTACCTATTTTTACATAATTGTGTAAAAAATATAGATATAAGGATATGCAGGTATGTGGTCACAAACCCTTTATTTTTAGTAATTATATCTGTGAGACTTACAGTGTCTTTGTAGTCGTCTGCAAGGACTGACCCATACTTTTTTGTATAGAGAAACTGTTTGGGTCATTTTTTTTTGTTTTTCACGGGTGTTGACAGCACCTGATTTTTTTTGATATTTTTGAATTTTATGCATTTTATTTTTTTTTCTACACAAAAAAATTTTTATTTAAAAAAAAACCTATTATAAAATAACCATCACTAACACACAATGAACAAGTATTAGTATTTGCACTGTTGCACTTTAAGCAGCACGCAGTAAATATGAAATATATACAACCAATAAAAAATATTGACAAAAATAATATATAATTTACTGTTAGCTAATAAAGTTTGTCGTTAATCTCCCATTGTAAAGATAAATAAATATACCTATTCCCAAAAGTCTTAATTGCTTAAAATACTTTAATACACTACAGACAAAGATTCCATTGTTAATATCTGTATCAAAGCCAGTGTGTTTAGCAGATATAATATATCGCCGCCAAAGATATGAGATTTCGGTGGCGCTAGACAAAAAAACGCGAAAAATGGCATTGTATACACAATTAATAGTCTTTTTTAAAGTTACAACGCGTTACAGAATAGCAAATATCAATTTTGCTATTGTGATGCTGATGTATTTTTTTAATAGTATTTTTTTATTTTGGGTAATTGCGATTAAAAAACTTCTCTGTCAATCTGACGCCCTTTTAAGAGAAAATTTCACGCCCCCATCGATCACCTATGGGGGGAGCCTCCCCCTTCCCCCCCTGTTCGCTCCGGCCATGCTCACCCTGTCATTAGAAAAGATTAATTCCAAGTTAAAAAATAATGAAATGCACTGACAAGACCTATATCGAAAACAAAATTTAAAAAAAAATTCAGAGCTGTAAAAATGTGACATATGGGGAACCGTTAAACACAGAATGTTTCCGAGTTACAAAAATGTTTAAATATAAAGGGTATCTCATTTGAAAAATGGAAGTTGAGACCGTTTCCGGTGAAATCAAAAGTCGCCGAAAGTCACGTGACTTGTCAAAAATCGTCAAATTTGACATCATATGATATCCCAGTTTCATTTTTCTATCTTGAAAAATGCAGAAAAAAAGTGGGTGAGCCATCCTCCTGGATCACCCGGTATAAACAAACATTTAATGTAAAATAAAAATAACTACCGAGTGGTTTAATAATTCACCGATTTTATATTTTTTCTAGGTAAAAATGCATGCGCAAACGCTACCTGCCCCTACATTTGTGTAGGTCTTCCCAAGAACAAATATGCCTGCCTTTGCCCGGACGGCATGGTGACCACTAAAGAGGGAGGCTGTTTATGTCCGGGTGGTGTGGCTCCTTTAACTAACGGAACTTGTCCCCTGGTGGGTAACACGTGCAGTACCGAACACTTTGCTTGTGGAAACGGACTTTGTGTGCCGAAAGGATGGAGGTGCGACGGTGAAGATGACTGCGGAGATAATTCGGACGAGGCAAGGTGTGGCGGATCGACTTGTCCTTCTACGTTCCATGTATGTGGAGATGGAAAGTGTTTACCACATTACTGGAAGTAAGTGTTTTCAAGCAGCATTTAATTTTTTTTATTTTACATATGGTATTGGACAAATAACAATGTTAAATATGTTCTATAGTTTTGTGGTGGATTCATGGTTTAATAAGTTCTTATGAGTTACTTGCCTGGAAAGTTTTTAAAGAATAGGACCACTCCCTTCCTGGTCCCGGCGTATAGCGAACTGAGTATGTTCAGTCCTACCGAGACTATGACCTAAGTGGTACCATTCTTTAGAAACTTTCCAGGCGAGTAACCCAACAAGAGCCTATTAAAATAACAATGTTAATAAAATTTCTGAACCATTTAACACATGATAAATAATTGATTATACATATGCAGTTTGTATTATAAATTTTTGAACATTAAATTCGTAAACGTTCATTGCAGAGGGAATGGAGTCTTAAAAAATATATTTTCAAGAAATTATCAAGTTTATATAATAGGCTAATTAAAGGGTTTTTAAAATCAATTTTATATTATGTAGTAAAGTTTAAGGAACCCAGTAAAAGTTTTTTTTTTATTCTGGTACATATTTGCTGAAAAGTATCAAATTAAAAATTCAATATTTAAATAGCGTGCCAAAATGCTACTTTGACAATATGGCTCTGCAATAGGGTGACGTCACTTGCCAGTATTCTGATCTGTGGCACATATCATAAACATACATTTTTTGCAAACAAAAAACGAAAGTGCTATTAAATTTAAATTTTACCATTGATTTATGTAACAAAATGAGTTATGGTGTGCAGTTCCAAAATGTACCAATACGTCATTAAAAACCCCGGAAAAACTATTTGTAAGTGTTCCAAAGAATGTCGAAGTGCGCCGAAAGTAGTTGCAACTTTCTCGGAGGGATCCTAATGACATAGCGAATAGTACAAATATTTTCTTTGTAAGTAAACATAATATTTATATTTTGTTATAATTAATTACATTCAGAATGTAAATATTTTCGGTATTGATTTGAGGTTATAATACTTCTAATGTTTTTAACAGAATGTCTCTTGCAACTCACTTCGAATATTTCCGCTGTTTTCCATAATATTTGTTAAAAATTGTAGCTACAGAGTCTTATGGTTTCAATAAGCATTACACTAAAAGATGCCGATTAACTTGTTTGTTTTAACTTAACATTTATAACCTATAAAAGTTCTTGCTTGCTGTGGAAGTTCATCATTATTTCACTTTATTATGATATAATTTAAGTTACCACTAAAGTGTTATTATACTTACTTTGCTGTTTTCACATTTTTTAGCTCCGAAGCAGGAAAATCTTATTAAAACAGTTTCGAAAGCTAATATATCACAAGTAGGAGCAAGTAGGCAAACGAGGTTTACAAGTAGGTGACGTCATCATAAACTTGACCAATCAGGAGCGTTTTGTGTCACGTGACACGTTTAAAAAATGCACTTTTATTTACGGATTTTTAAATAAATTAATTACTATTTTCTACTTACGGTAATAAATAACCATTTTTAAACTCTTAATTTATACTGATAACAGTAATTGACACTTTATTTTTCGCATTCTTAAATAGCCTACTTTAATAATGATTTATAGTAATAAAGGTATATCCATTTCTTTTTACGCCACGAAAGCTAACTTATGATCAAGGACAAAACTCTTTCAGGAACATATTATCTACTTTTTATTAATTTTTTAACAAGTGGTTTTCACGAAAAACTAAAAAGAAAATTTATATTTTTTAAATAAATAATTTAGGGATCGTATTGGACCCAGGAACACTTTTTAGGTATTCTTTTAAAATGTGCTCCAAATTCCAGTAGGTTTTTAGTTCGCTAAGTATCGATTGTATTTCTACTACAGAAAGACTAAATAAGCAAAATTCTCTCTTCTTTTTTAGATGTGACTATGACACCGATTGTACTGATGGATCAGATGAACTAAATTGCCCTCGTCAGAACTGTACAGAAACGCAGTTTCTCTGCGACAACGGCCGTTGCATATCTAAGAACTGGCGCTGTGATGGTGAAAACGACTGCAGGGACAATTCCGACGAACGTAATTGCGATCCTGATCGCCCCACACAATGCAAAGGCGAGGATGAATTCCAGTGCAAAGCGGAGCCGTTACTTGCATTCCCAGTACTTGGAAGTGTGATGAGGAACCCGATTGCAGGTAAATACTGGGCTTAATTTTTATTATGTATTTAATTGATATATTTTATGTCAGATGAGCCATTGGTTTTTAAAAGTATTTTTGTTGATTTAAATAAAGTTTATAGGGAGTTTTTATTATGTACTGGCACGGTGTGCGATGAAAACGACATCTGGCGGATCATGCTTGGAAGCCGTGGGAGAGGTGAAAGATTATTTATAAAATTTATTTATTTTTCGTAAATAAATATACAGGGTGTAAAAAGTATGATGCTTATAATTTTAATGGGCGATAGTGGAGCTCAAAACAAGTCGAAAAGCTCATATGACATATGTGTCAAAACTTGACAGATTTTTGTCTAAACGATGTCAAAATTTGGACTTTGAAAGCAATTATTTCTGAAAACCTGAAACTTTTGTCTTAATCGCTTATCAGTAGATTTATTTGCTAATAAAATAAACTAAGTTTTAAATGTTCCAATCTACAAATAAAAAAAATTATATTAATAATAATTTTTTCCCCAGTTAAAAATGTAAAAAACAATTGGCAACAGAGCTACCTAGTTAGAAACAGAAGCCTTGATTAGTCAGTTGTAAATACGTGTTTAACGGTCGCGACATTTTTGGTTGTTTTTAAATCAGGAAAAATGCGGATATGTTACAAATTTCCAACTGTAGTGTTCAAGAGTAATTAGTGCTCTAAAAAGGAATATTTAGCCTATTTGTGGTGAGTACAGTGAGTTATTTTTTATTTACAAATAATACCCAAACAGTAATGAATTGTTTTTTACATAATTTTAATCTTCAATTAAAAATCAAAATAAATTGCAAAAAGTAATTTTTATTACTTGTATATAAATAAACATTTCCTTAAAAAAAGTGTAAATATGCAAAACTCGCAAAAAACGCTTGAGTCGCTTCGATGAAACGGGGGCGGTGTTGCCAATTTTTTTTAAACTTTGAAAGGCCATATTTCAAAAACAGTTAACTTTTGACCCACATGTTTTTGGCTTTTTCAACTTGTTTTAAGCTCCACTATCGCAAATTAAAATCGTGAGCATCATACTTTTTACACCCTGTATATAAACCTGGTAAGCACTGTAAATGACTGTTGGATAACATTACAATTGTCAGAATAAGTTCTCCTAGGTGAAAATCGGCGAAATTTAAGAAACTCAAAAACTAACGGACTTTGACAAAAATCCGCAATGGGATCAATAAGTAAAAATCAGCTGACAAACTTACGAGTCTGGGGCTTTTCCAATATACCTAACACTAATATGTACTTTACTTAGTTGAAGGCTTTATAACCATTTTCTCTATTCACAATCACAAAAGACTACACAGACACTAAAGTCAGTTCTGTACACATTCCTTGATTACTTGGTCTATTAAAAAGAACCTTTTTTTTTAACTCGCAAATGATTAAAGAACTTCAGGAAAAGACAGAAACAACACGGCAAACAATGAGTAAGTTTTTCTTATTGTTACGTCAAATTCCCAAGTTGTTCGGCTAATGCCCGAAACCCGAAAGTCGTTCGGCTAAGCGGGAAATTTGACTTCAACACTTTTTGTCTGCATGCATTTATCCATTTTTCCTTTTTTGTTATTTCCAGCTAGCTATGGAAATGTATAAAACTTGCAGTTACTATTTCTGCCAGTATTCCTACATTCAACTACACAACAACTATTATGCACCATTTTTAATATTTTTATCTAATTGTTTATATTTAAATCAAGCATGATTTAACAATAATTTGACCACAGCAAGCGCTGCAATCGATTCAGCTGTCCCCACCATACACTTCGCTCCCTGCCAATAAGCTTATTTTTATCTTAGGGCAGTTTACGAAGGTTTAAAGCCTAAATACTAACGTTTCGTGGGTGTTTTAAGTAAAGTAGGTGGTAGTTTATTACCTGGGGCGGTAGTGAGCGATCTCCTGGTCAGTCTCGAAATTTGGTTTGGTATACCGATGGATCCAAGACTGACAATGGAGCCGGCGCAGGAATACATGGTATGACCCCCAGGTTTAATGCTTATGCTTCCCTGGGGAATTATGCCACTATTTTCCAGGCGGAAATATATGCCATTGAACTTTGTCTGCAGAGAACTTGAGGAGGAGATATAAGGGCAGGGACATTACTATCTTCTCTGATAGTCAAGCGGCCATAAAAGCTTTGGCATCCCAACAAGTCAACTCAAGGTTGGTTTGGAACTGTCTGCAATGCCTCCTAAACCTGGCTAACCACAACAAAGTTACACTTTCCTGGGTGCCAGGACACAGGGGAATACAGGGCAATGAAAATGCAGACTCCCTGGCCAGGCGAGGCTCCGCAGCAATGTTTGTGGTCCTGAACCTGTTTTTGGAATACCAAAAGCCTCGGTTCGTGGCTACATGACTCGGTGGATTCAAACACAACATCAGTCATACTGGAACCACATTCCAAGGCAAAATCACAGTAAATCAATGTTGGACTCACCATCGAAAGCATTGACAAGTGAACTACTAAAACTAAATAGGAATCAGATTAGAATAGTGACAGGATTAATAACCAGACACTGCACCCTAAGAAAACATATGCACACTATGGGCATCTAGAGAGAAGAACCCATTTGCAGACTATGTGACGAAGAGGAAGAGACAGCCTCTCACATCATATATGAGTGCCCTGCACTTACATACTGGAGAACAAATCAAAACCTCATGGTGGACACTAACCACCAGGAGGCTGGAGACCAGAAAAGAACAGTAAAAGGGATACTACACCTGTCTAAGGTGTCAAACCTTTTTAACTGAAACAAATACACAAGAGATACAACAAGCCCTGTAGGCTGCAGTGTCGAGGCGGACAAAACCTCAACTTGTGTATTTACTTTATCAATCAATCAATCAATCAAACGTTTCGTGGGTGTTTTAAGTAAAGTAGGTGGTAGTTTATTAACACAGAACCTAAAAATTTGGAGGTTCAGAGCTAAAAGGGAAAACCTCTGAAGGCAGCAGGTTCCACAGTCTAGACATCTAGGGATAAAGAAAATAATAAAGTGGGAATTTCCGGGCCTCTATAAATGGACTGTAAAGGGATGCATAAGAGTGGTTCTACGTGTTGCTCTACTCGAAGCTGCTAGAGGAGGAATTATATTTGCTAATGCCATGGAAAAGTAACTATGAAAACACCTACAAAAGAGGGACATATCCCCAACTCGTCGGTGGGCAAGAGAAAAAACTTTATGTAAGAATGGAATCGTTAATAAGGTAAACGGCTCTTGTTTGGATGGAATTAAAATTGCTAAGAATTGTTGAAGTCGAGATTTTCTACGCATACCCCAGAAAAGGATATGTTATATTGGCAACAATAAAAATTGAGGTAATTGTCTCCAAAGTTGCCTCCATTCCGATTTTAACCAAATTTGGAATACTGGGGTTCTTTTGTACAAATAATGCAAGAGCAGACTGGCTTTTATAATAATTAATAAAAAAGGTATAATATTTAAAAATAATATGTAAATGTCTTTATTCTGGAGAAAAGCCAAATAATTTGATTAAAAATTAATAATTCAAGAAAAAAATAAACTATAAAAAATAAAACTGCTTGTTAGCTTCATTTATTTTTTAGATATTTTTTTAACAAATTGCAAATAATTTAACTGCATTTGTCATTTTTGGTTTTGGCTAATTTGGTAAAACCTTTAAATTTTTGCTTTTCTATGTATGGAAGAATTATTGTAAATAATTCCATCTCGAGGTTTTTTCAGATTTTTACGGTTTTGAGTGCCTGTCCCAATGAGCTGACAGCATAGATAGAGAAAGCATTTAATTCATAAACGCAATCGAGAGCTGCGCCCAACATGTTTTGTTTATTATTGGCGATAGAATGGTACAAGCATAGTTTGTACTTACTGTGAAATGATAATCCAGGAATCCTATCCGTCCCTTTACACACTTGGCACTGCCTTACCATTTTAATTTATTAAAAGTTATGACACAAAACTGAAATTTATACAACAATTGTCACAAAAATAACATTCAGAGAAGAGAGAGAAACATTCAGACTAAAACGCCGTATTGAATGTGTCATCTGTCGAGCAAAGCCGAAGGCCGAAGGTGGTCGAAGTACGGAAGTACGCCTCTACGAAAAATGCACTGTTCTCACGTTGCTTAGCGCCTTTATTAGTAGCTGTCCAAAAATAAAATAGTATTTTGACATCATTACTTTTCTGTGTAATACTTTATAGTAATAAATATAACAAATATTATTCACCGTTTAAAATACAATAGTAGAGCATAATTTGATGATATTTTAAGTATAAATTAAGTAAAATTTAATCATAATATACTATCAAGTAAATGAAACAGAAAGATACTTGGCAGCCACGCTTTACGACAAAATCGTATCTGTAGTAACCATTTATACTAATACCACCTAATATTTTTCTTTTTTTTACAGTCAAAATGACTCAATTGTACAAATGATTTAATGTGCGGACCTATACTGTACTATACTAATTTGAATATATTAGGTTTTCTGTCAATTTCAAGGGATTTGTGGACAAAAAATTTAAAAATCATATTATTTTCTATGCTTTCAGTTTCATTTCCACTTTATTTCTTTTTTTAAAAAATTAAAGTGGATGATGCGGGAAGTTTGTTTTTTCCCATTTATGCTTCTGGTTAAGGAAAAAAGATATTGTTAACATTTGATATAGTTTTTGATTTTGTCTTTTAATTATCTTTTTTTACTTCTACAGAGATGGGTCTGACGAATCGGACTGCTCAAATAATGTTTGTACCGAGGCACAATTTTCATGCGGAAAACCAAATAACCGTTGCATTTTCAATACGTGGGTTTGCGACGGAGACAAAGATTGTCCCGATGGAATTGACGAAGTAAACTGTACAAATAATGCCAAACCCGAACCAACCAAAATACCAAACACTGGATTTATTGCAAAGGTAAGTCCTTTAATTAAGTATAAATTAAAATTTTCCCGAATAATTCCACAACTAAGTGTCAGTTTTTAGAAACTTGGTTTGTTAACCTCTTATTAAGAAAATCTTAAATATTTAGTTATCTATGCTGTCATGTCTTTAAAACTGCATCACAATATTTCAAAACGTTGATTCACATCACATCACCAGAGCAAAAATATACAGGGTTTTAAAAAGTATGATGCTCACGGTTTTAATGGGCGATAGTGTCAAAACAAGTCGAAGAAAAGCTAAGAACATGTGGGGCAAAAGTTAATTGTTTTCGAAATATGGGCTTTCAAAGTTAAAAAAGTTGGCAACACCGTGCCCGTTTCATCGCAGCGAGTCGAACGTCGAAGGTTTTTTTTTGCGAGGTTTGGCATATTTACACTTTTTTTAAGATGTTCATCTACATACAAATAATAAAAAAAATTCTTGCAATTTATTTTGATATTTAATTTGGAATTAAATTTAAGTAAAAAACAATAAATTATTGTTTGGTTTTTATTTGTAATTAAAAAATATTTGTACTTACCACAAGAATAGGCTTAATATCCATTTAAAAAACACAAATTATTATGCTTTAAGCACTTTTTTATTTTACATAAAGAATAAGATTTCTCGGTCGCACACATTCCTTTTCATAACTCTTTGGTACACTTGCCCTACGTTTTTCTTAAATTAAAAACATATCGGCATATTTTTCCGATTTAACAACAAACAAAGATATGGCGGCCGGGCCGGTGAGCACAATGTACAACTGACTCTACTTCACGCACAATGCTTCTGGGTAGCTCTGTTGCCAATTGTTTTTTAATTTTTTAACTGGCAGAAAAATTATTAAAAAATTATTTTATTATTTGTAGACTGAAACATTTAAAACTTGGTTTATTTTATTAACAGATAAATCTACTGATAAGCGATTAGGACAAAAGTTTTTAGTTGTTAAGGTTTTCAGAAATAACTGCTTTCAAAGTTTGTAACTTTGACATCATTTACACATGTTTTTGTTGTTGGGAAATAGGTATCATGACGATTTCCCAGTGTTTCCCAAGTATTAACAAAAAAGAAAACAGGTTATTGTAGGATAATTTTTTTAAACAGAATAGTTTAAATTTTACGAGGTTTAATTTCAGATTATGACAAATTTTATTTTTGCACAGTGTATTTAAATAAAATATTGCACTAACTTACATATTAAAGGTACTTCATTAGTGGCAATTTTTCCCAATTTAGTTTTAACTGACCCATTATACAGGGTTAGTTACAACTGTTTAATGCCGATATGAGTAAAAACATACTGTTTTTAAAACACTTTTGGTCCATTTGTCCTATTTGGTCACCTATCCTGAGAACAGCTTGCTGTACTCTTGGATTTTTTGAAATGGATTTGTATAAATATGAGGTTTACATGTACTTTATTGCAGAATCGCACGTGTCAAGATTGGATGTTTAGATGTCAAAATGACCGCTGCATACCATTCTGGTGGAAATGTGATGATGTGGATGACTGTGGGGATGGCAGTGACGAGCTTGGCTGCTCCAGGTCAACCCCAATACCACCAACACCAACTAGAATGTAAGTGTTATATAGGTACAAAATCTAGGCTCTGTTAAACAAATAACTTAGAAACTACTAATTAATTTGTTTGTAAAAATTAGACAGGTAGGGTAGGTAGGTAGGTTTAAAGTGAGTGGGTATAACACCCTTCCAAATTAGACAGACATATTATCTTAAAAAAATACGTACGTTAGCGTTTATGTACCGGGTGTCCAAATAAGAAAGGACGTCGGCTGTATCTCGAAAACTATTTATCGCACAGCGTTGGGGAAAGAATATTATTAGTAAAAGTGGTCAAGAGAAATTGCTGGAAATTATTTTCAAGTTTCTAAGACTACCGCGAGATGGTGCAACCGCAACGATAAATTAAGAAACCTATTTTTTTCTTAAAAATTAGCTAGTATTAGGTACAATTTTGACAAAATCAGCAAAAACTCTAACCAATTCTGCATCAGTTTGGTTAAGGATTTATTGTCATATTATAATAAGGGTGGGGGAAGATGATTAATAATGCAACTTTCAAATAGCTCTATCTCTCACATCTTTTATCGAAAGTGGTTTAAATGGATACTCGTTTGAAAGAAAATTTAAAGCTCTTTTAAATGTCTATTCAAAACTATATTTGAATTTATGTAAAATATGTCCAAAGTTTTAATTGTAGTAACCAAAAATTTTCCTGTTGGTTTTTAAATTTTGTGACTTATAGTGTCTAAAATGTGCCGAAATTAATGGGTTTTTTCTCTATAGCCCTTCAGGTGCTGTTTGCGAGAGCAACCAATTCCGTTGCAGTATGGGACAGTGCATTATGGCATCGTGGGTTTGCGATGGAAGTTATGACTGTCCCGATGGCGAAGACGAACAGCACTGCGAAGGTACTTTCCACAATTGTACGACACCCAATCAGTTTATGTGTAGAGTTGATGGCAGCTGCATTCCGGTAAGTTATATTTGAATAATTTGCCCTAAAGCTTTGTTTAATTTCACAGTAACCTCTCACTAAATTTGACACTAAAACCCGCTTTCGTTTCGCTTAATATGCTGCGGTTATCCTAGGCATAACATTATGTCACTGAAACAAACACAGACACACACACACACACACCCAGAGCTGTCAAAGTATCCTCAAATAGTACTTCAAGTACAAGTACCAAGTTTATGTTTTTTTAAAAAGTAGTTTAAGAACAAGTACAAGTACTCTTTAAAATGTACTTGCTTTTCTAAGTAAATTCAAAAAGTACTCGAAGTAAAAACAAAGTACTTGAAGTAAAACAAAGTACTTGAAGTAAACCGAAGTAACTGAAGTAAATAAAAGTACTAGAAGTAAAAGTAGTTTTACTTGACTAGCATTTTTTTAATAACATCAAGTTAAATGATTAGCCCAAAAGAAAATGTATACTTTGATAATTTAACGATTTACCTTACCTGTAAAGTCTGTTATTGTGATGTATGTATTGGGATTTTTAGCAAAATTATGTTTTTTAAAAAAAAATTCGGGTTTGGAGGTCAAATATTATTTTTAATTCGAGCCAAATGCATTTTTTATTTTATATTTTGGGACCTTATGACCTCCCAAAATTTTCTGCAGTTTTACCATTTTAATAAATCATCATTTTCTTCTTTTTCTAAAAACAAATGTATGTTAAACTAATGTAAGTACCATAAAGTCATTAACCTTTAAGTATTGTAAGTATTAAATAAAACAAGTTGGTTCCGTATTAAAAAAAAAATATAAAGCTGGTAGAAAAACTTGAAGAAAATAACGTGGCGAGATATATAGATTGTGAAATAAAATTTTAAATACATGTATTTTTAAGTGGTGTGAGAAACAAATAAAAAATATATTCCAAAAATGCTTAAAGTAGTATTTATACAATATTTTTTTTTTTAAGCACCTATAATATTAAAGGTTTTTAAAAATAATTGTAATTTTACCATTCTTGGTGCCATTAACAATTGAATTGAGAGCTATAATGTATCAGAGTCAGCAAAGGTTGGGCGATCTTTGGTTTTAACCTGTTTGTGCGATTATCTAACGTGAATAAATTGGCGTACTTGATTGATTTCTTTTACTTCAAGTACATAGTAATACTTCAAGTACTTGGAATAATACTTCAGGTAATTTACTTGGTCAAATCAAATAAAAGTTCAAGTATTTTGATATAAATTAATCAAGTACACGTACTTAGTAATAAAAAGTATTTGAAGTAAATTACTTCAAGTACAGAAAAGTACTTGAAGTAAAATTTTACTTCAAGTTTTGACAGCTCTGCACACACACCACACTGTTCTTGTAATTATTCCTAATATACAGTGGCTTTTTGAAATTTGGAGCAAAATCTGACATAAAAAAGTATTTTTCCCGAAGGAAAAATTGTAATTCTTAGAGCCTAATAACTACAAATTAACATAAACGAAATATTGATTTTTATAGTACCCTATTGCATTTATATATAGATATCTCAAGTTTGTGATGGCTATCCCGATTGTCCCGATAAAACCGACGAGGCGTCGTGCCATGAACAATATCTTCCGAATGAACCGGCAACTCCAAGCTGCAGTGTAGGCTTCTTCCCGTGCGACGGAGGTAGCTGTTATCCCTTGTCTGTTATGTGTGACGGACGTAATGATTGTAGAGATGGCTATGATGAACAAGATTGTTCCAAGAGACCACGAGTATATCAGGTAAATATATGTACCAATGAATCTGTTATCAGCTTAAATTTAAATAGTCCACCATATGATTTGTTTATTTGACGATGTAGAAAGGAAACGGTTAAAAACGGTAAATACATAAATACATTTAAGGTTCTAGTAGATTTAAAAAAGAGTCAGAAAAGATTAAAAGCCAATTAATTTATTGCAATAAATAAATTATTGCAACGTAAAATAAACTATGGTTTAATTTTTATGGGCCATATATTATGTTTTTAAATTAAAAAATCTAGGTAATTTAAATGGAATGAATGGATATTTTATGTCCATAACCCACAAACAAATCGTAATCTGGATACTTTATTCTACAAGTAATTGTTTTACAATATGAGAGCCTAAATGTGGCAGAACAGGTTATAAAATCAACAATTAACAAAATTTTTCGCTTTTCCCATAATTTATTACCTATATTTTTTGCCATGGCTCATTGAGTCTTTTTCTCAGGATGACAAAAGCTACAACATATATTAATTTCAGCCATTTTCACCGGGGGCCACTTCTCATAAGAAATGATCGATCTGTGGAGCTTTGGAGTTCCATAGGAGCCAAAATATGCCTATTGGAGCTTCGATCTCATTGCGACTTTTTCTAAGGATGACAAAAGCTAAAAACATATATCGACTTCAGCCATTTTCACCGGTGTCACTTCCCATATGAAATGATCGATCGAGGGAGCTTTGGACTCCGTAGGAGCCAAAATAAACATAATAAATGTCGATTTTAGCCATTTTCACTATGATAAGAAATGACCGATCTGTGGAGCTTTGGAGCTCCGTAGGAGTCAAAATACGCCGAATGGAGATCGTGCCCATTGAGACTTTTTCTCAGGACGAAAAAAGCTACAACATATATCGATTTCAGCCATTTTCACGGGGGTCACTTTCCATAAGAAATGATCGATCGGTGGAGCTTTGAAGCTTCATAGGAGCCAAAATACGAATGAAGGAGACTTTTTCTGAGGATGACAAAAGCTACAACATGTATCAATTTCAGCCATTTTCAATGGAGGCCACTTTCCATAAGAAATGTGCGGGGTCCTTTAGACTTGGTATTTTATAGAAAAATTATCTTGAATTTGTTTTAGAATTAAGGAAAAAAATGCATTAAAAACAATATAACTTTATACTTTCTGGTTTTCAGGTGATGCAAATGGGTATTGACATGCGCGGTACAGACTACAATACATTGCTTCTCTATTGGGCGATCTCACCAGTCAACGAGGTTAAATTAGAATTTAAACCATCCATATGCAAAGTAGGAGAAAATAAATGGAGAAATGAGAGCTGGATTGATGAGTCAGAACATCAATTCCAAGACCTGCAGCCATATACCAAGTATAACATGACTGTATATGTAAGAGATAAAAGTAGCAAAACTGAATTTCCACCAGCCAGATACTATATTGCTATTACTCAAGAAGGTGAGTTATTCCAATATTATTATTGTTTATAATCAAACATATATTATTGTTAGCCTTTTTTGCGGTCATATAAGATAATTTTTTTTCTTGTGAATCAACTTAAAAAACTACAATGATGTTGCAAAATGAAAATATTAGTATTGGCAAGGTGCGAAGTGTATAGTGGGGACAGTTGAATCGATTGCAGCGCTCGCTGTGGACAAATTTTCGTTAAATCATGCTTAATTTAAATGTAAACAATTAGATAAAATAATAAAAATGGGGCATAGTAGTTGTTGTGTAGTGTTAAATGTAAGAGTACTGGCAGAAATAGTAACTGCAAATTTTATAGATTTCCGGGACTTAAAACAAGGGACTACATGTTGTAGTTTACCCGTGTCAGGTAATAAAAATGTCTTAGTTGAAAGGTTAGTTGATTCATAAATAGCCTGCAAATTAATAGGATTTCTTTGCTTACTTTAGTATGCTGCCTCAATGGCTAAATAGGTATCACATTTGACCAGCATCACAAAAACCCCGAGTTCGATTCTACAAAACTCCAAGTACTTTTTTTTTAACACTTTTTATACTTACTTTCTAAGCTTTAAAATTGTTTATTCACTATTGATATTGCACTTCATTTTACAGTGCTGACCATGTTTATATATATTTATTTACAAAAGATAAATACATTTTATAAGTAATCTTACAGCTCTCCCATAGCTTTGAGGCATGATTTTATACAGTCGTCAGATGTCGTCGTCATCGCGCTCCCTGCCAATACTAACAATTCATAGTAACCATGATTCATGGTTTTATATGAAAAAAATATATATACTGATTTTTCAGAAAAATGTATGCTTCTGAATATCGCACTGAATATTATATATTTTTTATTCAGGTATCCCATCTCCACCATTTAATGTAAGCGCAAAGCAACAAAACGGATCACATATACTTGTATCCTGGAATAAACCTGCACTTCCCAATGGTATCATCATAAACTACCAAATAATCTGGACACCAGCAGAGTCTGCTCCAATTAAACTAAAATTAAGTGGTAATGAAACATCTCACTTGCTGTCTGCAGATTTTCAACATAACAGGTCCTATTCATTTGTGGTAAGTAAAATAACCATTTAGGAACCACATTTTAAAACACAAAATTGTTTTTTAAATAAAAGCAAACTTTAGGTCTTTTAAAAAAACCAAAAATAAATACATAATCAAAAGACTCATCTTTTATAATAATTATAAGATTTAACATTTACGAGGCGAGGTTCAAATAGACCCGGATTTTTATTCTTAGAATCAAAAAAAGGCCCCAATTCCCTCTTAAGGCGCGCATAACGTTATAGTCACTTCAATAGGCCTTTTAAGGGTATGCTCAGCGCATGCGCGTCCGCCATGTTAAAAAGGCGGCAATATGAAAGTTTCGGGCACTTTTTATAAATATGGCTGGGCAACAAGCATTATCACCTCTAATATTACTGCAATTAAATAAAAAATTAATTGATGGTGCTTCATTAGTGCATCCTACCGTAAAAGCCCACAATTGTTTTCAGTTACGACGATAGTTTAGAGGTTAGGATAATAGTAATTTAGATGTCAAGTAGAACTGTATTCTACTTGTCATGGTAATAAGTAAAAGTAATTACAAAAAAGAAAAAATAATTCTTATTTTTATGTTTTTAGCGAGGTTCTAGTGACTTGTTCCTTCGACAAAAATTATTATTTATTTATTTTCTTTTTTACACAACTGATGGAATCTGGATATTCGGTTGTTAAACCACATTTTCCTGCGAAAAAAGTGAACAAATGTATGCGTCTTTATTAACATTTTTAATTCCTTGGAAACACCGCTTCACCCACAAATCGCATTTAGCACATTTGGGGGAAATTTTTAAGTGCTTTCGCTTACTTCTCCTGAAAGGGGCGTACTCCATAACAATATTTTTTTTAGCCCCTTTCCTTATAGATTACATTATTGGCGGGTTGCACAAAAGTTAACAACGGTTTAGAATGTTTAACAAAACGTTATGTCAGTGTTATTCAATGGTTTTAGTAGGCAATCTGTCAAAATCTGACATTTCATTAAACATTCTAAACCGTTGTTAACTTTTGTGCAACCCGCCATATATATTTTAATTAAAATATTTGTATTGTATACATTTATAGAGAAAGTGCCCAAAAAACATGGCAGAAGTTGGGGCATGTTTTTTTTGTAACTATTACAAGGGCTATTGTTTTTATTTAGTAATTGTCAAAGTGACAGAGTAGTGAGTACATGTTTCCTTTGCGCAGCGCATAATAGTTAGATTTTTTGTAGATGAGGGTAAGTGATATTTTACAAAAACTTGAGGCAAAATGTGAGGAATCCACCTTATCAAAAACCTAGATTTTTATTTGTGTAATAAGCACGCGAAACGTTCTTAAAGTTCGACAACACAAACAAACATGGCCAATGTAATATACTTAAATCTGTTGTGAGAGTTCGAATATCTTGCTTGGATTTCCTAGCAGATTTGGCTTAAGTGCTGTACAAGGTATTCTAATCCAGGACGTTGTCGATATTAAGTCCCAGAACATAAGCACTGGAGGCTTTACTCAGAGTCTGAGTATTAAGAAATCTGAAGAGTCATGGTATTTTTATTCTAAACTGTATAAAAATGAACATTATTGGTTTTTGAACCATTTAAATTTTTGTAATTTTTGGTCGAATATCCCTGGATTTCCTTAGAATTTTTAAAATTTTTAAACAAAATTCAATTAGTTGTCAAATCGCACCAGTTTGCTTTAATACTCTTTAAACTATTAATTTCTTTTTAGGTCACAGCCTTTAACAGAAGATTTGAAAGTAACCAGTCTGCTCCAGCTAGATTAGTGTTTGACGGTGAAACTACCGTTAACCCTATTAAAGAGCTTCATGTAGCACAGACTACAAACACAACTGTAACGTTATCCTGGTCTTACAATGGAGAAGCTGACGGGTTTGCCATTAATATTACTACTGATAGTGGAAAGTATCCGAAGATACCACCGTATACCACGAAATCGAAAAATTATACTATAATGCTCGCACCTGGAGTCACCTATCTTTTTGAGGTAAGTATTGTGGGCACATATTTTAACAGCTGAGAGTTTTCATCATTTTGGATAACATATATTTAACGTGATGTCAAATCCTTACTATCTTTTGCAAAAAAAGTTATCACTAGTTTTCTGTATCTCATACTTGAATAAATATTTCAGTTTTCTATAAAAAATAAAAAATTACACTAATCTTGATTTAACTCATGAATATCGGCGATATATGAATATCGTTACATAATTATTGTTTAGTTTATGAAAGCACTTCCTAAAATATAAATAAAGTATCTAAAACTTAAAAAAATTAATGGAAAATGGCGACAAGTTTATAATGCTTAAATATACTGTAGAATATTTTCCAACAAAGATGGGTTGGGTTTCTTTTTATCTCATGGAATTACCATGGGATAAAAACGAACCCAACACATTTTTGTTGGACTTGTACGTAATCTCCAATGTATTTTATCACATAAATGAACCAATTAGGCTTATTTGTGTGACACTTGTCTGGCCATAATAAAAAAAATTAACGCAAATTGTTAAAATGTGTAGGTTTTAAATTTAGCTATGATGTATAAGTATTTCTAGTTAAAACTGGTACTGAATCATTTCAAGGTGCTTCACAGATTTTTTTTTTAAATACCCCCAGAAAAAATAATTTAGATGGGTCTGATTGTTACAGTGACCAGTAGGTAAAGAGGTAAAGTGAAAGAGAACATGACCTGGAATTTTCTTTTGCAATAATGTCTGATTCGCGGACGTTGTGGCAAGTCGCACATATTTTGTTGAAACTACTTTAATAACTTATGTCAAAGCTATCACCAAAACCTGCCATTTAGAAAACACGGAATTTTCATTAATGTCAATGTATTGTAAATAAAAATTTGCCAGACGATAATGGCGCGCAGTTATAACCTGAAGTTCTCGTTGCGGAACTCTTTATTTTTCCATAATAACTAGGTTAGGTTAGGTTAAAAGTGAGTGGACTTTTTACGCCCTCCACCGCGAATGTTCGGCATATTGTGGCTCACACCTATTTATATATCTCCCAATAGGATCAGACTTCTAATGGATCCGATATCAAATTGGGAGATAGTTCTTACATCTACCCTTACTCGTGCCGCTACCGGACACGAGCACAATACGTGTTCTGGTGTCCCTGTCTCCTGGAAAGTATGACGAGCACACGATTAGATCCGTCATGCCCACCTCTCCCGGCATAGTGACGTGGGTAGCTACCAGGTCCTTGTTACGGGAACCAGATGCAACCGGTGTGTTCGGGATGGATTAGCCCTTTCCCGTAAAACAGGCGCCTGTGACTTTAGGGCACCTTTCGAAACGGATTCACCCGTTTCGGTCGGCGCACCTTTTTCTGCTTGTGACCTTTGGTGACACCTCTCGAAACAGATTTATCCGTTTCGGTCAGCGCACCTTTGTCACTTTTTTCCTATGAAAGTAAGGCTAGATACTCCGAACGGTCGCCCTGTATCTCAAGGCACGGTATGCTAAACAAAAGCAAAACTGTGTTTTAAATGCTCCATACTTTTTTCTTAAATTGCGGTTCTCACTGCCTAAATAATGAAAATTAATTTCAGATTGTAGATTATTTGGTTTGATATTTTATTTTAATATTTTTATACTTTGCGATATTATTTGGTTACCTAGTAGACAAAAAATTTTAAATAAAGAAAATATAAAAAAATACATTTATTATTGGGGAACGCCTCAATGTTAGAATTAGATTATAGAATATTTATTTAGCAATAAATGTATAGACTCTTTACTTTCCTAGGTTTATGCTTTCCGTAACGGCCTAAGCGGTCCCCATTCTCAAATTCAAGCCACCACATTGGGAACTCCTTTACCGTGATCAATATTCTTCAGGCGATTACCGTAAAAGACGTCGGCACTACTCGTCAAGTTGTCATGGCAACGTCCGGAGAAATATGGTAAAATCGCTTGGCAATATGGGGTGTACTATGGCATCAATCACGAACAGCTAATTAAACGTAGTAATTAACTTCTTAGAAACGGTAAATAGAATTATACAGGTTGTCCCGAACTACCTTTCATACTCAGAATGTTATTTTTTATCAAATAATATAGTGTCCCTTTTAAAAATAAAAAGAAAATCGGATTTACTGTCAAACCGAAAGGCCTTGAAAAAAAATTGGAGATTTATGTATCTACATGAAAGTGTCAAATTTAAGTACTAATCAATTCTATCCATGGTAAAAACTCTTGTTTATACAAAAACAGTTTGTATTGTGATTTTTTAAATATTAAAGTCATAGATGTTCATTGTAAAGTGGTCAAGTTTCAATATTAAATCTCCGATGACAGCTGAACCAACAAACTTTTTTGTCAAGTGTTCCTAGGGGTAGATCATGTTCTGCAAAACCACGTAAATTAAAATTCTGTTCCCAGATTTAATATTGAACCTTGGCCCAAAAAATTTAATTTAATGTTTTAAAATTTTCATTACAATGTTTTTTTTTTGTTAAAGGTTTAAACCTATGGTCAATGAAAATATTAATTATCTTTAAACATTTTATAATTATAGGAAGCGGAGGGGTTTTTAAAAAAAAAATTAATTTAATTTTAAATAAATATTGAAAGATCATATTGGGTCATACGCTTTTATAAACTTTTAAATACACCTTTCACAAAAAAAAAAAAAAAAAAAATTAATAGGTTTATACTTATTAAACATCTTTTTTAATAATACGTTTTTATTATTGGGAATTAATTTGATAACATAGGATGGTCTTTGACACGCAATTGCAGTATTGAATGCCCTAAAACCCACCTATTTATCATTTCTATGGTTCTTATATCGTAAAAGCACCGTTTTCTAATGGTTTTTTTTTGTTACGAAGGTTTAAACCTATGGTCATTGACAAATATTAATTATCTTTCAAAATTGTTACCTAATTTTAGGCAACGCGGAGCGGGTTTTTACAAAAAAACTAATTTAATTTTAAATAAATCATTGAAAGATCATATTGGGTCATACGTCTTTTATAAACTTTTAAATACACCTTCTCACAAAAAAATAATAAATTAATAGGTTTATACTTATTAAACATCATCTTTATTTAATAATACATTTTTATTATTGGGAATTAATTTGACAACATAGGATGGTCTTTGACACCGCAGTTGCAGCATGAATGCCCTGGGGAAACCCACCATTTATCATTTCTATGGTTCTTATATCATAAAAGCACCGTTTTCTAAAGGTCTTTCACAGTACCAGTCTCTTATTTAAGTGCTCTATTAACTATTATTATTCTTTACAGCCGCCATTTACCGGACCCCAAATCTAACCGCTACCATAACCAATTTGGACGCTTGTGAAAATTATATATTTTCTGTCGGTATAGTCGGTCCATATGGCTTTGGACCTTTATCCGAAAAACTTCAGTCAGTCACCACTTCTTCTAATCCGAAAGCGCCGCCCAAGAATCTCCAAGTAATAGCCGACGACCAAGATCCACTGAAGATGATCATTAGTTGGCAGCCTAGTTGTACCGTTTCAGATAATACTTCGTACATTGTAAGTACCAATTATTGCAAATTATTATCTTGCAAAAGCTACTAATATAGCTGTACAGGGTGTTCAACACCTCTTTACGTGTTCCTTACCTTTTTTAAAAATATGTTTTGAAATAAATTATATTCCGTTTATTCTTTGCATGAAAAAATCATGTTTTTAAAACTAAACGTTTTGGCCTATCACTAACTTTATTTTCTAATTAAGCTAATTAAAAGGTAATACGTAAAAACTATCCCGATTTTACTTGTATTTATAATAGAATTTTTTCTTTATATATATTGGGTGTAAACGCAATAAAAATTTTAGCTTCATTCCAAAAGTAAAAATGAAGATTACCGATATCATGTAGAGAAACAAAATAAGATTGCACTTTCTTATTTTGTTTTTCTACATGATATTGGTAATAATTTCTATATCAAACGTTCAGAATTGTTGTATATTGATTTGCTCAAAACCTCTTATATACTACATTCTTAAATGATCTCCATTTATTATTTTTTACATTCTTGGTAAATCTTATTCATAAAAGATAAATCTACACACGTTCTTTTGTAAACTGCCTCCAAAACTCAGTCATGTTCGCTGTCGCGAAATAGGTCTGCCAATGCTCACCTGTTACATTTGAGAATAACATCAGATTAACTATATATTATTTTTAACTTGAGAGAATAACCTTAACTGGCAGAAACACATTACATTTATAGCTTCAGCAGCTTTAAAAAAGCTTGTATTTCTCTTTCGAGCTAGGAAGTATTTCTCTTCTTCCAATCTGTATACTCTGTATGTATCCCAAATCAGACCCTCTTTAGAATTTTGTTCCCATGTCTGAGGAATGGCATCACCTACAACTCTTGCATTCTCGATTCCATTTAAAGAAGAGCTGTTTGTCTCATAAGTAATTCCACGCTCACAGAAAAGCTTTCTTTTCTTGCCCACCGATGAGATGTGGGGATCTGTCGCTCTTCTATAGGTATTTTCATGGCTTCTGCTCAAAGAAGTTGGCCAGTATAATTCCTCCTCTGGCAGCTCCCAACAGAGCAACATGTAGTGCAACTTTTATGCATTCTTTTACAGTGCAACTGGAGAGGCCCCGAACTTTCCACTTTCTTCGTTCTTTTATTCCTAGAGTGTCTAGACTATGGAACCTGCTACCCGCAGAAGTTTTCCGTTCTTCTCCCAGTCTCCAAATATTTAAGTCCCGTGTGAACAAACACTCTCTCACCACACTTAACACACCCATGGTGCGTTAGTACTTAAAAATCAGCCTTCGAGGACTGTCCAAAGATAAAAAAAAACTCTGCGATGTTTTCCAGCTAAATTTTTTTCTCCTTATAAAGATTGCAAGCTCAAAGTGTGTCTCTTGGAAATGTCATAGTCTAACGTAAGATATATTTTATTATTTTTTGGTATGTTTTGCATATTTTTTTAAAAAATGTGTTGTTGTGGAACACTTATGTTTGTTTGTGTATTGTGAAATTTAAGGATAATTTTAAAATAAAATTCTATAAGTTAGGTTAGGTGGAAACCTTAAGGAAAAGCAAAATTAAACATGATGTTCTTTTATTAGTTTATCTTTTTTGTGCTCAAGTCCCATGTGACCAAAAAATCTACTCTCTCTCTTGATTTTCATCTCGGAGCGAATTTAAGAGTATAATAATAGTAAATCTTTGGAAACTGAAGAAACACACAATTATTTTTTCACTTGGTAGACCCTTTATTTTATAATTTTTGAGAATTCTATAAAACATTGGTAGGTCCCTGACAAAACTCACAATTAGTATGGACGGTCCTAAAAAACGTTACTGTTTTTTTCTAAAAAAATTAAAAATACATTTTTCATGCCATTAATTTTTTTATTTTAGATATCTGTAACAGAAACAACCACCAAAAAGATTTGGAACATAAAAGTAAGCAAAAAGCTAAGTCATACTGTAAAAGTGGAAAATGGCGGAGTATACAGCGTCAGAGTTTCAACGAGTGTAGCTGGTGCAACATATTCAAAACCAGTGGTGTACACTGCACCACCAATCTTACCACCTTTTGAAATCAGCGTTTTACCAGAAATCAATGGTAGTTACTTTGTATATTGGAGTGAGCACGAGTTTAAACCTACAGGACCGTTTTCATATGAAGTATTAGTACAAGAAGGAACCAAGCTCGATGAACGTACTGCACAGAAGTTCCTAGTGGACCATCCACCCTTCATATACACCAATGATTCAGCCCCAGTGTATACTTTTGCTGTAAGGATTAAGACTGCGAAAGGTTATAGTTCTATGATGTCAGAAAAATTAAGCAAACTGAGTCAGAAACAAATTGAAGAAAGCTCGGTTAATTTGCCAGCTGTTATTATACCAAGTTTATTGATACTTGTGACCCTGATAGGCGTAATAACCTTCTTGGTTGTCCGTAACCGACGATTGCACAATAGCTTTGTGCGTTTCGCAAATTCTCACTATAACACGAGGTCCGGTGCCGCTACTTTTGACGATAACGGTTTAGAAGAGGAGGAAAGTCCCCGAATTGTCGGATTTTCAGACGACGAACCTTTGGTTGTAGCATAACAATAGATTTTAATGGACCAAAAATAGTGAGAGAATGATAAGACTTGGTTGGTTACCAGTGTTTTATAAACCAAAAGCTAGAAAGTATTGTCCATATTTTAAGCAAATTTTCTATATTATAAAATTGTTGTAACGTTTTCAAGTTTATACCTATGCTGTATTCGTATAATTATTAAAAGTAATTTAGTATATCATGCTAAAATCTGCAGTCATTCTAACGAATGTGTTTTACAAAAGCTAAAAAATTTAGACAGATAATTTAATAGTAATTAACAGAGGCATAGAGATCTGGCACCCACACGTGGCGAGAGTGGCGACATCCAAAACAGTAGCTTTTGTGTTTTTTTTTTAATTTTTTTGTTATTAAATTTTTAATGGGTTAGAGTAAAAATATCCGTAAGAATTTAGTTTAGGTTTATTAGACTGTTACAAAAAATTATAAAATTTAAGAATGATTGTGCTTTTTTTGTCTTGGGAATATTTTCGGTAAATGATCAGCTTCAGGCAGATGATATGTACCTTTCATTAATATGACCAGATAAAGCAATATGACTATTAGGTATGACTTCTGCTTTTAATTTAAATAGCACTTACAAAAAGACACTCTTCACCCGTGTCAACCAATATGGTCAGCTATTAAAAGCATTGTTTTAATAATTGATTCTATACATTTTTTTAAAAAGTTTTACTTTAGGTATTACCTTGTATAGTTATTAGTAAATTATCAATCTAAAGGTTTTTAGTTATGATAAAACACTAATCGGAATGATCGCTGGTTTTTATCTATAACTGAGAGTTGTACATGGAAGTAAATGGTGGTACTATTCATCTCCTATTTTAGTTTAAACTATGTTTAATATGTTTTCTGTTATGTTTGTACAGATATAGGGATATTATTTTTAAGTCAAATTTCTGTGATACTTCGGTTAAGTTTTTAGAATTTTGCATAGAAGGAATTTGACTGTGAATTAACTTTTAATTGTTTATTGTACTTGACTATGTATTTTAGGAATAAACAGAACTATCTCGACTGTGTTTACGGTTTTTTCTTACTTAAATATACAGATACAGATACTTAAGTAATTTGATAAAAATAGTTACAATTTTTCCATTCCAGCCTATTTTACAAAATACTCGATAAAGAATTAAAGGGTTTTATGCTTTAAAATTAGCGCAAAATACTTTTGGGTAGAGAAAGGACGATATGCGTTAATAGGCCTTGTAATAGTTAAAATTTGCATGCTCCAACTTCCGCCAAGTTTTTCGGACACTTTATTTACAAATGTATGAGCAGTGCATATGTTTATAAAAAAAATAGAAATAAAACAAGTAATAATAATAAGTTTTTATAAAGAGTTTAATTTAAATTATTGTGCATACATAATAAAACAATAATACAAATATTTTCATTAAAATTTATTATTCTCTATAAGGGAAGGGACTAAAAAATATTGTTGCTATGGAGTATCACCGAAAACTAATTAAAAAAAAGTAAGCAAAAGCACTTAAAAATTTGTCCCAAATGTGTTAAATGCGATTTTTGTGTGAAGCAGTGTGGATGAGGTGATGGTCGATTCCAAGGAATTGATAATATTAATAGAGACACATATTTGTTCACTTCAGTTTGAAGGAGAATGTGGTCCAACAACCGAATATCCAGAATATTATATTATAAATATAACTGTTTGCGCCCTAACCTCAAATAATAAATTTTGTCGTAGGTAAAAGTCACTAGAACCGTGCTGGCTGAAAAATATAAAGAATCAAAAGATTTTCGTTTTTGTAATTACTTTTACTTATTACCATGACAAGTAGAATTAAGTTCTACTTGACATCTAAATTGTTATTATTCTAACTCTTACTAACTAGTTCGGTTTTATTTCCTCCTTGAGGACGACCATGGCACTTCAACCATCGTCGTAACTGAACACAGTTGTTGTGGACTTCTATGGTGGAATCACTACTGAAGCACCATCCATTAATTTTTTATTTAATTGCTCTGATATTAGAGGTGATAATGCTTGTTGCCCAATCATATTTACAAAAAGTGCCCGAAACTTTCATATTGCCGCCTTTTTAACATGGCGGACGCGCTTGCTCTGAGCATACCCTTAAAGGGCCTGTTTAGTTGTTTCCTATTTTATAATGAGATTTTTTCTTTACTGCCTCTGTCTTAGGATAAGAAATTTGAATGGCAATTAATCAAAATCATTCCTAACTTTTTAAGACTATGGGAATAAATAACAAAAACAGCAAGTAAGGAAAAATATTACCTATCTGCAGTTATTCCATCAGTAGTTACGTCAACAAAAAATTTTCAAAAGAGGTTTTTGAGTCGCTACAAAGAAGAGGGAATTTCAAATTTGCCGATATATTTCAACGAGAAAACCTTTATGTTGCCACATTTTTATACCCAAGATATGTTTTTTTTCCAAAAGAAATTAATGGTCTGATTAACGAATTCTTGGTTTGTTGAGTTCGTTGGGTCTGATTTTAGCAAGTTTAAGAAGTATTAGTCAGTATACACTGATTAATATGGATCCAGAACTTTCGAAAGAAAAAGGAGATAATGAGGATAATATAACCTAACAAAAGAGGCCATTTTATCTTATTTTGGGAAACTTTTAAAAGTATCGCCTTTACTAACCAAAACTATGCAAAAAAATCACCCAGGGATAGAAATATAAAATAAAAATATATTTATTTATCATCTCCAACTCTGTTAAAAGCTAAGTTACCTATCTAATGGTGGCAGACCGATAAAGATAAATGCAGATAGAACTGAAATATTAGTGTTTTTATATCATAATAATAAACAAAACTTAAGGTATTAAATTAATAAAGAATTTATAACTATAAATAAAATAGTTATATTGGTTTCAATCCCTCTTATATTCATTATTATCGATTTATACGCTTTGGTAAATTAAAATGTTTAGCATTCTATAAGTTTTATTTGCCGTAAACGCTGGTCAGCTTTGGAGGCCTGTATCTTGGCAACCAGTTGACTGATTTCCGATTTCGATATATTGAAAGAAGCGTCTTTGGAAGTACTTTCAAACCATATTTTCAGTAAAATATTTCAATAAAAGATTTGTGGAGAGAGTCAATTTGTTTACAAGCTAAATTTTTCTTCATAAGTTTAAACAATTACCGAGGTCGCCCAAAAAAAAAAATTCGAAAGTTTAAGATCTCTAGTAAAAATATGTGAAAAAAAATTAAATTTCCAAGTTCAATATTTAATAGGCATTTTTTTTTAAACAAAATTGGATTGCAAAATTATTATGCAAAAACTCTCATAGCGACCTTAACGAAATTTAACGTGATGTTTCACCATGCTATGATCTTTTTGTCCGAATATCAAGCTCAAAATACGCTTTTTCCACTTTTTTTTTGTCTATTGCTTTTAAGCAACAAGCGTAATGCATTTTGCGATTTCTAACCAATCCTTAAAAGTTATAAGCGATTAAAGTAAAAAGTTTTTTTTATTTTTTTAAAAATATTTTGTATATTTAACAAATTAATGTGCCGGACCTTTCTGAGAGGGAGCACATCTCGATTCTTGTTAGATGCATCTTTACGAAGGGTTTCCAGCAAAACCATGTCTGACACCTCGTACATCCAACCAAAAACAGATATAGAAGTATGGTACGTTCCACAATAATTCGTTGATTTCTCCTTTTACCTACTGTTAGTCGTAAAACTCAATATACTTTGGGTACCCGCATGTAGGTCCGGACTTAAAATTTTCTTTATTTATTATTGTACCTACTTTTTGGTATATTATGTAGGTTATAGGCAAATTGCAGGTGTTTGCAGTTTGTCAAGGTATTTTTGAGTGTGTTATTGAGCATCCAAAATAGCTAACCTAAAATATTAATATTAGTAGGTAATCAGGACCTGTACCCTTTCAAAAGGTGCGATGCCTACATTAAAAATTTTTTGCGGTCTAGAAATCAACGAATTATTGTGAAACGTACCATACTCCCGCTAACTAAAGGTACATTTGTCAGTAAATTCACAAAAAAAATAAAACATGTAATCTGTATTAATGAATTATATTTCATTACTCAAACATAATTACAGAGGTAAAGGACGGGTGCACAATTTTTTACGCCATTAATAATAGGAAACAAAATGGAAGAGAAGGCACTTTTAAATATACATATACTGAATATTTATATGGGTAAAACGAAAGTTACAACTTTAGAAACGTTAAATAACAAAACAATACAACAATTTATTTACAAAGTAACATTAAATAAATAATATGTACATGGTAACCAAAAGTACAATGAGTATATCAAATAAAACATGTTTATACAATATACACACTCTCATAACTGTGTCATAAAAAGTAAATATCAAAAAAGGAATCTTGCAATAGGCGATTTCATGGATAAACGCTCTGCAAAAGTAAGGGGTATTTAGAAACCTGTCCTGATTTTAAATTTTTATTTGACCAGACAATAAAATTTTTGTCTATGTAATGCATTTGGACAAAGGCCACATGGCGACGTCTGTGACTGCTGGGTATGTGTAAAATGACATATTACTAGTCAACCCCATCTATATTTTTTTAAATTATAAAATTTTGCTAATCCATCATCAATGAGGATTGAAGAGGGCCGTATTAGTAGCTTTCCCCATATGTAAAAAAGTGGCATGTTTACCCATAAAATCTTGAATAAGACCTTAGAAAATGATTTGGATTTAAACTTAAGAGGTACAACATAAAATTAACATTTAATGGGACACCTCAGTTATTGGTTCGTTTTTAAAAGCGTCTAATTTTTTCGAAACTTCCATAGAAACAATATCATTATTATTTTTAGTAACAACATAATTAATTAATTTAATTCTGAATAATAAATTTGTACTTTAAATTAGAAAATAAAAAAGAGCTAACAATAAATACCTGAACAAAACACAAAAAGTTAATATTCTCAAAGTCAAGCGTTTATTACTACTTTTAATACATACTGGTAAAAGTCAAACACATAAATTAATTCTGTTTTTACTAAAAATAAATACGATTTTTTAATTAAAATGTATTATAAAAAGAGAGGCTTTTAAAAAACAAGCCATTAATAAGGTGTTCCACTTAGAAAATGTTTTATAATGTCGTATCTGGTTTGTTACAATTCAAATAATTTTTTAAGTATTCTTTCAGATTCTACAGGAACAATACACAAAATGGCTGATTTACATTTTATTTTTAAATACAAGATAAGCCACAAATATGACCCTATTCAGTCCTCGGTGAATAACCATGTATATGGAAATTCAATAAATAATTATCACACATATCTCAATATTGAAGTGTTCTCTGGGTTTAAAGTCAATAAAACAGTTAAAATCAAGGTAGTTTTCGTAGATTCCTTACTTTTGCTAAGCGATCTGTAATATTTTACAATAAATATAGCTGTTTATTAAAAAATTAATTACTTTGCTATAAAAAGCATTACATATAGACCGTCAGCCCACCAGAAAAAACGGACTTATCGTACCCAGTATGCCTTTTTAAATGGTGAATCTTGACTATGCGCTGACCGTTTATTTATAGGCTTTACAAGATAACTGCGGGTAATTAAATAGAAAATAGACCTATAAACTGCAAAAAATGCCCATCTTGGAACAATTATACTCAGTATGCTATCTAATCGATATGTACGCGATAAATAACCTTTCGAAAACTTTACCATAGCATACTATGTACGACTGTCCCAAAACTATTATTTTTTTAACAAAAATCAAAGTCGTGCTTGGCCATTAGGACCATTTTTTTAATTAAATTTCGTTTGGTTTAGACGGCTAGTTTTTGCAAAGTCCATATTCACTTTTTAAAAGGGCATACTGGGTATGATTGGTCCTTTTTATGGTGGGCTTGACGGTCTACTATATATAGTACGCTCTACAGTCTTTCTAGACATATATATCAAGTTTGGACCCAAGACACTGAAAGATTATCTTTACCTAACAAGGGCAATATCACTAACAAATTTATTTATTTTTAGTATAATAGATTACTGTAAATAATTTATTAAAATATTAGGAACAAGCTGGTATTACATTAAAGCTACCGCATATTAATATCATAAGTTATTGTACAAATACAACAATTTATATCATAATTTACTATAAAATAGTATAGTTCTAGGTTTCTAAAATTATGAAGGAATTAAAATAAAACTAATTCGCAGTTGAAGGCATTAAACATAAGAACATTTCTAAGTCGTTTGAAGAGATTGATTACGCTGTTCTACAATTTATCTTACTACCGTAGATCTTCAAAATAATGACAGCTAATTTTATTCTGTCACAAAATAAATTAAAGCGGGTATATTTGGTATCAAACTTAGAGATCGAACGCTGTAAGAACAACACCGATACGTCACGGTCCCATATGGCAAACCCGTATAAAACCGTGACGTATCGGTGTTATTCTAACAGCGTTCGATCTCTACTAAAATAATCTATAATAGGTCTTTTATAAAAAAATGGTCACTTTCTTTAAATTCTTACTTTCACCAACAACCTACCTCGGTCGAAAAAGCTGGAAAGCGAACCAAGATATAATTTTCATCTAATCACTGGGTTCCATTGCATCTAGATTAAAAAAAGATTGACTGTTAAAGCTATGTGCCTTTTGTTTTAAAGATCTAAGTAGTATTACCATTTTGCTCAGCCTATGTGTAGCCTATGTTTCTGATCTGATAATTAATCTGTCTTCCTAACATCACAACCTGTTGATATCCATATCTCAAAACAATTAAATTGATGACCCATCATTAAAAATGACATATTAATTTATGTTTTTTTTTTAATTTAAATAGTTTTTTAATCTCACTTATGTGTGGCAGCAACTAAGCTGCAACTAAATTATATATATGTCTATCAAAGTTTGTTGGAGCTTAGTCGACTTTTGCCTAACTGAGGATCTTTTAAACTTCTATGGGCTCTCATTAATATAATTACTTTGAGCTATTTGTGGTGCCAACTTCTTACCAGAGGCGGTGAATTAACGTTAGTACCTACAGGTCAGACCAAAACATAAAACAAAAAACTTCTATAAATTTGATTAGAATTTCTTTCTACCTTGCAAAATACCTGCTAACGTGGACCCTAAACTTGACAAATCTATTTTGTAAAGTGTAGGTTTATATCCAAGTATACAAAAATTTGTTTTACGTTTAGGTTAGAGGCGGTCGACCAGCCTTTAATAAACATAATAATAATTTAAAGTAGATTTTACATTTTGAAGGCTTTTAAATAATAACAGATATTTAAAAACTTATAACTCTTATTATAGATCCACAAAAAATGGTACATAAAATTAAAAAAAAGTTTAAACCTTTTTTGCAAGCTTGCCACAAATTCAAGGACAAAACAGGAAAATAATTATTTAAAACATTATACGTTCAATTCCATAAAAATAACAAATAGCATGACTGGTAGAAAAATTAAATAATTACTAAACAAAAAGCATAACTGGTACAATTTAACATATTTTTACATTTTGCTCTTACAAAAACTAAAACTTTGGTTAAGTCTTATTAACATAAAACAATTTTAAATAAATAAAAAATATAAAATGCAACACTTCTTATCACAGTTATTGTAAAAAGCCAAACCCTATAACATTGTAACAATAAAATAAACATTCACTTTAGCTGCTAAACATATAATAAGTGGTGTCTTTCTTTCGTTTGTTGTAGAACTGGTGTTATGCACTTCTAAAGATATTGGATAAATCTAACATAGGTCTGAATAAATTTCTACAAAGATAGTTTTGGTAAAGATAGTTTTTTATTATACAAAGACGGTAAAAAATTGACCACATTTGGAATAAAAGTTAATAACTCTCAAAAGAAAATGAACAAACTTGGTTGTCAATAAAAACAACAAAACTAACATTTATTCTTATACCAAATAAGGAGTGGTAATCTATATTGATAGCATATTATTCTAATTTTTAAGTTAACAAAAAACCATTTTTATGAATTTTTTGCTGATGTCACTTTTCATGAAAATAAATTAACATAAATGGGCTCATTTTTGTTAAATTTTGTCTTAAATATTGCATTTTTCGAGTTATGTCACTTTTTTTCCAATGTTGCCATTTTTATGTGGGTCTTGACCTATATGATATAAAATACTAAGTAAAAATTAATACAAAACTGCAAAATAAATATTCTATTTACAGTCAATTACACTGGTGCCGTTTTTTTACTGGGTACAAAATAGAAATAAACAATAATAATCTCATAAAGAGGAAATGTATACGGGGAGAAACAAATTAAAAGCATACCATTGAGATCTCTGCTTAGTTTTTTGATGTATCAATATAGATGGCCAAAATAGTCTAATATCGACGTTAGTTATGTAAGAAAATGTTTTATTTATTATAAAAAAATACCGTATCTCCAGAACAAGTTATGTAATAAACTTTCAACCCCAAACTTTGTTAACTTCTGTTAAACAGTTTGGCCATTTAACAAAATATTCTAAGTTTTGTGACTGATTACACACACACAAAGTTAAAGAACTGTGTGTCAGGATTTAAAAGCATATAAATTAAAACTCTTTTTGGGTATCTCACTTAATTGCCAATGAATAATTTATGGTATATTTTCAAATGGACAATAAATAATAATAATTTAAAAAATTCTAACGCTCAGCAGTGTTTTTCATTTTGGTGACGCAATGGACGTTGGTCTACAAGTTCATTAATTTAATTGTATTATCAATTAAAATTTTCGGGTTTAAATAAACATCTCCCAGTTATAACGAACACTGGCTTCCCTTTCTAGAACTTTCTCTAAGAGTATCATAAGTAAGACATTATCCAACGAGAGAAACACCAACCTTCAAAAGTGCCATGCACTATTGTTGCTTTGCCCCTAAGTAACGAAATTATTGCTTCGTGACATTTTCACTCATACCACCATAATCAGTAAGTTTGGTTTTATTACTTTGTTTCTTTAGGCATGCCAATGACATGCCCGTCATATTCTTAGAATGTCTTGACTATCAATAAAACAGACTATGTCACAAATTCACTTTCGCAATACATCTTTTTTAACAAAAAAAAAATTTAAAATTATTTGTAAATTACAATAACACACAAAAATACAGGATTAAATAGATTTTTTTTTGCTAGGTTAAGTGCAAGCAGCCTATTAAAGAAATCAAAAAATAAAGGGGAACAATTTTTTTTTGACGGAAATAATATTTGAGACCGAATAGGTGATTTCTAATAAATTACTATTTCTTTGGTATTTCTAAAGAGACATATACTTTTATAAAATTCTTGTATACGTTAAAATTGTTTTTAATTCTGTCAGTCGGAAATTGCTAAAACCATCTTATAGGCTCGTTTCAAAATAGAGGAAACATTGCGGAACTGCAGTGGGTGATGACCTCACATGCAATAGCATTTGGCAATGTTTCTTCTTGTCTAAAACAAGATTTAGTTCCATTTCATACGAGCAAATATACTACGGAACCTATCTTGTTATATTGCATTTCGCTATCTCAGAATTGCCGCTGTTTTAAGTTCTAGCCTATAGATGTTTTTCAAATACCGCACAAAAGCGCATTCTGCGGCACAATGCTTAACACTTTTTGTACGTAAGTGCTCTTATCGAGGCATAATCGGGCTTCGGATAACTTTTTTGTTCTCTAAGTGAACAAAAAGTTCTAAACATTGTGCCGCATAACGCGCTTTTGTGTGGTAATTGAAAAACACTCTATATTTACAATAAATTTGTTGTTTACCATTTTCCAGCCGTTAAAACACCGCTTTCCGTCAAATCAGCGAAATTAAACAACGTCGAGCGAGATTAATATGATCATGGGTGACCATTGGGTGACAGCCAAATGATGTTGTGTGTGTGAATCGGAGGTAGTTGAGAGGTAGTAGTTGTTTGTATAATGTTCGTGGTGGCACTATCGCGTTGGCTAAAAGATGACGTTAAATGCAATATCTGCAGATTTCGGTACTTGTTCATCACTGACGGAATTGTTGGGAAAAATGGGTTAAACATCCAGAAAATTAACAGAAATGGCACCCAGTACTAGGGCTTCATACAAGCCTTTATACGATGTCATAAAAGATAAAAGAACTTAACATTTTAATTGACATTCGACATTAAAGTGGTTAAATTTAACCCGTGATCGAAAACGTATTAAAATATTATGGAACCCCCAGTATTTTTTATTTTTGCTGTAGCGAAGATCTTGTAAATTTGTTAAAAAAAACTAACTATAATTAAAAAATAATTTTTTAAACATTTCAGAAGTAATATGCACAGCTGAATTGGTGTTATCTGTGTCACGATAGAAGTTTTAACTGCACATGAGAAACTGTTATATGTAAGTTTTGCTTCACTCAAAGAAGTCTCTACTGACTTTAAAACTGAGTAAAATAATAGTAGAATACCCGACTGCTATATGCAATTTGTTTTTACAAAAAACTTTACCAACTAACTGAAACAAACGATTTTATTAATTGTTATTTATAAATAGATTTTAAGCAGCGCTCGAGGCTCTTTCAGGTTAAGTTAATAGTGCTGTCAACATATTTTAAGGTTGGTCCCTTAAAAATCACTAATATGTTTATGAAAATAGCCTGGGTACTGCAAGAAAAATACCGCCTGTCGTATTTTTCTTGCGTGAAGAAAAATGCAAGAAAAATGTCACACAAGAGATCTTTTAACCTGTAAAAACATCTTAACTGGTAATTAACAGTCCTACCGTCCAGTACATTCAAATACATACAATTTAAAAACACTGTTCAGTCTACCATTTTACCTCGGTGAATAACGCGGTGACTGTTTCGTTGACGTTTCGTTATATTTCTGCTCGTATAAAACGGCTTTAAATAGCTTACATACGTATGTAACAAGGGATAAAATAAAATTATTTTGTACTTTAATTTCGTCTAAAACATGTCAAAACAAAATTTAGTACTAAAACAGCGAAGCCTAAACAATTACCTAAAACAAGACAATGCAGCCATGAATTATAATTTAGGTCAGTGTCTAGACCTTAGTACTAAATAACTAAATTTTAACATGTTTTTTTAAATGTCTGTGGGGAGTTAAACTTCCTTTAATGGCATTTTTTACAAGAATATAGTATATGCCCTATTTCAATTTATATCACAGTAAATATTTTAATATCTTATCTGCAATCATCTCAATATAATTTTATATTAATATAATTCACGCACTAATTTTACAAAGCAGCAATATAGAAAATGCAGTTTTTAAACTTTGGTCAGGATTGTTTTTTGTCTTTTAAGTTACTAGGTATAAAATTATTTAAATTATAAAAAAGATATGTCAGTCGCGTAAACGTAAGACATATTCATGTGAGGCTAAGCGTTAGGGCTAAATAAAGTTTAACTCGCGTCTAGCGACACCCCCACTGGCGAGCTTCATGACAGTGTCGAAAGGTAAGCTTTTTCTAAATAATGCATTTAATGTAAAAAAACCAAATCATGGGTCTTTTCTAATACGTCTCCGCATTTAAACGTCTGATATATAATGGGGGAAAATAAAGAGCCGCTTTGCTAACCAGAACTAAACATAACCGACTAGAACTTAGGGCTTTTGAATTTGTCTAAATTATCCCTACATAGAAGTTATTAACAAAATTTTTATAATTTTTAATATAGCATAAATTATTATTATTATTATTTAAGTGTAATTATATATTCCCGGGTTTTTTCTAATACGTTGTTAAAATTTTGTTTATAACTTCTACAAATAATTTAGACAAATTCAAAACTCCTAAGTTCTAGTCGGTCATGGTTCGTTCTGGTTAGCAAAGCGGCTTTTTATTTTCCCCAATTACATTTCAGACGTAAAAATGCGGGGACGTATTAAAAAAGACCCCAAATTATGACATAAAAATGTAATTGTGTAGGCGAGTCCCTGCATAATAAAGCATGTTTCATATGTCAACACTGTCAAGAAGCTCGCCAGCGGGGGTATCGCTAGCCGCGAGTAGTTTGTTAGACGTACCGTTTTTATGTTGGCAACGTGAATATTTCCATTCCTAACTAAACTGTTTTTTTTTTAATTTTAAGTTTACTTACAAGAAAAATTAAAATCTGGACCGGAATAAATTCTTCCTTTGACCGCCAATGGGTCAGCAAATTTTTGAGGAAGCACTCCGTACAGATAGTGCGTTTCGGCCCTCAACAGTACACGAACGAACCAGCAGGCTTAAAGTGCATTTTAAAGTATTCAGGAGGGGATCAAACAGCCTTATAGGGCTTTTTCACTTTTTCTACGGGTTTATAGCTTAACCAGATCAAAGGTTCGTTTAAGCCTGTATTTGTAAGAGATTGGAGGATTTTGAGAGTAACTGGGTACACTATTAGCTTCCAGTTGTGCTAGGCCAAGTCGGGTATTTTTGGTATTCGAGAATTTTAGTATCCATTTAAAAAGTATTTAAATCAGTACTTGAACCTAGAGACTCACATTTTTATTTAAATATCAATGCTAGTATTCAAATAACTGAATGACCTGAACTCGAATACTGTTTGGGATTAAGCATCGATAACCATTTTTTGCTCTTCACTTTTATTTTTTGACTATAGCTAGGCAGCCAGCTTCCCAAAATACAAATGCCAACGTCAAAATAATAAAAAAAAACCAGTGTCACGGCAGAAAGACTTGACCTTGCTTTTTTTGTACTTGAATACTGTAATATCAGTACACGAGTATATGCATAGCTAGTAGGTATTCAAATTAGTACCCGAATCAGCTTGACTTGGCTCACCACCAGCTTCCAGTACTGTATATGATAATATTATTAACCATAAATAAAATATAATTATCAAATATAGCCAAAAAAAGTTATGTTCCACAAAAAAAGTCATTGTGGTTAATAAAGTGTACATGTAACAAGTCCTACTAAAGAATATACAAGTGTCAGTAATTTCGCTTTTAAATACAAAATTTTAGGATTAAAATTAAAGCATGATTCTAAATTTTGAACATATTATTATTATTATTATTTTTTTTTGAAACGAAATACATATAATACATTATTACCGAAATGGGAACATCTCACTTACACAAGTTTATAATTTTTTAAATACCGTATCTTGATAATATTCAAAACAAATAAAAAGTATAATGGAAAGATAGCACAAAAAATGTATATTTTTTTTTAATTAAAAAAATGTCTATTTCTCTTACCCAATGCAATGTAACCATTTTGATAATTAGCGGAACAATGGCGTAGGTATCGAAGCTCATGAAAGCCCTTCGGTCCCTTAAGCAATCTTTCAAAGAGTTAAATAAATATTATAATCAAGTAAAAACTTGTTGACTTTTTAGCCCCCTTCTTAAGCATGGCAGCTTAGTAAAAATAAATAAAATTTGTAAAGAATACCCCTAAACAGGATATTCCTGCATCATAGATCACGATAAGAAGTTTACATAGCCTTCCTTTAAAGTTGCTACAAAATAAGAAGTAGAACATACCTTTGTATAAAATCATCAAAACATTAAAAAGATAATTGGGAAATTATTGGATTTCAAAAGAGAACTTTATTTTTATTGGCGCGTAATTCTTTATAACAGAACATCTCTCAAGTATGTTTTTGCACGAATTCTAAAGTAAAATGTTATTCTGATTCCCTACAAAACATCTTAAAGCAAAGTTACGTTCTCAATCTTTTTTTAACTATTAATATAACCAATTCCCTCTGAATTCATAGACTCAGCTCGATTCCACCCAACTATTTTAATCGATATCAAAATTGATTTTCTTTGCTATAAATTGTGCACATTTAGTTTAGATAGGGTCCCAATTTTATTTTTGCCCCTTGATTACGTAGCTACGCCACTGAGCGGAAGTTTATTAATTGGACTGCTATCAAATAAGAAAAAAAAATTTTGGGCACCACACTGTAAAAATTAAAATTACTGTATCATTTTTACCAGAATTGTTTTAAAAAATCAATAATAAAATGTTTCCTATAAATTAAGTAGTTCCCGGCGAGCACTCTATAATGTATTTTCAAGATATTTCATAAAAAATAAGTAATTATTTTAAAGTCACAAATTAAAAAGAAAATATATTATGCATTATACCAAAAACTGCTCAACTGTATAAACAAAAAATGTTCAAACCATATTAAAAAAATAGTCCCAATAAAAATGTAATATCCAAAACATATTTAGATTAAATTTTCATTAAAAATTTGATTTAATTTAAAATGGGTTGTCAGTATCGTATAGATAAATTAGCGAATTTTAGTGTTATCTCTTATCAAAAACATATTACAATTTCTAACGCAACAGAAAAAGAACATCTTAGCAAACATAACAACAAAAACCAAATTTTAAAATGTCTTGTATTGTGTATTTCACATAGGTGCTAAATCATCTGTGTTTCTTGAAAGTTGTGTTTTTTGGTAACTGGTGCTTTTTTAGATCACTTTAAAAACATCATGGTAGATAAATGACATGTAAATTTCTAACTACTATTTTTGAAGAGAACTTAATGTTGGTTTTTGCACAACTATATAACAGCTATCTGTATATTTGGATTTGAAATATTATTGTCATAAATTTCATTTGTTTTTTTTTGTATTCAGCGCACATAAATAAGAAAGCTAAATCCTGCATAACTGTTTTTTAGTTCTTAAAAAAATGCATTCTCCCATAAGAAATATTTTTATAATAATGGTAATAATATCTATTCATATCTAATCACGATTATGATTGTAAAGATCTTTAAGGAAGTAATCTAAAAGATTGTACAGGGTTTAACAAATTTTATCCTCACAACTGGGATTTCAGAAAGTGTAAGAGATACAAATAAAAATTGGGGCAGAGTTGTTTTGTAATTTGGTACTTACTATAACCGAGTTTTATTTATTATAATTTTTTTTAATATTGCGACAAACCACGAGGTCATAAAACTTAAATACTATAGGCGTCTTAAGTGAAATGGAGACAAAGATATCAAAAAAAAACTCGAATTTTTGTTTGGTTGCTTCTTTATGTTGTTTAAAACGATCTTTACGGAAAAATTTACCTTTGTTATTGTCACTTTTACTTTTTTTAAGTTAGATATATCAATTGCTTATTTCAAAGTTTCGAATTTTTGTGACCATCTCAAATTTATTACATAATATAAGGACCTCGACTTTTTATTTGATGTTTTAATCTGTCTGAATTTCCTATTTAATGATGATACTTACCATCACAATTACTATTTTAATTTTAAACATTATTTTTTACATCAAATAATAATATGGATAGTCTTGAAGGTAATTAAAATGGAGGTCCGTCATTATTTTTGATTAGTTGCTTTTTTAATCTTAGGAAGACGTGAGCAGGTAAAATGAGTTTACAGTACTTCTTTAAATGCAAAAAGAGCTATACATAATTCAGGTCGCAATTATTAAAATAATAATTGCATTTTTATGGAATAAAATATTTAAAAAATATTTGTTACAATATACAGTGTGTCTACTTAGGTTGGCAACATATGGGAAACTTTTTTATTATTAAATTTACGAAAAAAAGTTATTCTTCATAAAAAGTTCTGCATGTTCTAAAATCTAAAATGCAATCAACAGATATGAAATTTTATTAATCTTATACGAGGTATGTCAAAAAATATGAATTTTACTCAAGAGTAAAGTACCCTTATATTTCACAATTTCGAAAATTGTTATAATAAAAAGTTGTTCGGAATTAAAAACTATGTTTAAATATGCAATTACATCCTTCTAATTAAAAAAATATTTTTTATAAATTTTGCTTTCATTTTTACTGAATTTTATAATACTTTCTACCAAATTTTGCTAAATACAACTGATGTTTTGAATGCCACTGTATAACACTTCTTGTCAAAGCATCCTAGATTATATGTACAATAATACCACTTAAATTTTCGTTGTTCGAGTAGGGATGTTTCAAGAAATATTTTTTTTTTTTATAAATTAATGCAACTGTATATTTAAACGTGATTTTTAATTTCGAACAACTTTTAATAATAACAATTTTCGATATTGTTAAATAAAAAGGCACTTTGCTCTTGTCAAAATTCATATTTTTTTGACTTACCTCGTATAGGATTAAAAAATTCAATATCGGATGATTGACAAGAAATGTTTTACAGAAGCATTCAAAACATCAGTTGTATTTAGCAAAATTTGATAGAAAGCATTATAAAATTCAGTAGAAAGGAAAGAAAATTTGTAAAAAATATATTTTTTTTAATTAGAAGGATGTAATTGCATATTTAAACATAGTTTTTAATTCCGAACAACTTTTAATTATAACAATTTTCGAAATTGTGAAATATAAAGGTACTTTACTCTTGAGCAAAATTCATATTTTTTGGCATACCTCGTATAATATTGATAAAATTTCATATCTTTTGATTGAATATTAGATTTCAGAGTAGGCAGAGCTTTTTATAAGGAATAACTTTTTTTTGTAAAATGAATAATAAAAAAGTTTCCCATATGTTGCCAACTAAAGTAGACACAATGTATATTATATAAAAATATCATTGGATAAAAAATACGTTAAAAGACAATCAAGGTCCTTATTTAAAATTAACTAAATTAATATCGACTTTAAACAACTGAAACACTGTAAAAGCAAAATGATAAAGCCAGTTTTTGTTTCACGATTTTCGGTTTTTCGCATATCTTCAATCTATTTGAATATTTCCCAATATCGAAGTACTAATTTTTTAATAATAACATATGAACCATTTCAGTACTTCTTAGAGTTTCTGAGACCTTAGAGGTGAGGCTTAAATTTAGGACAACCTGTACATGTAAATATCAAAAATCATATTCTTTTGGCCTTTTTATTTAATTGGCCCTAATCTGTATTTACACCTATATTTCGCTAAAAAACACTCTATCGCATTAAGGACACATTTCTACTTTATAAATTACTTTTGTAATTTTCCTTTGAATTAGGGCCATCCAATGAGAACTAAACAAGGTCATATTTGTGGCTTTATATGTATTTAAAAAATATATGTATGAAACTGCCATCTTGCGTTTTTTTTCGTAAAATTTGGAAGAATAGTAAAAAATATATTTGGCATTGCAGATATTTATTGTTACCTTTCTCTGTTTACTAACTAAAAGCGCCAATTTTTTATATGAATTAAATTAATTCTGTTGCTACAAAAATTGAATATGAAATCATTTTTATTGAAACATATCGAACAAAATAAGGCGTTTTGAAAAACAGACCTTATAATTATTTTTGAAAAATCGATAGTTTTCGAGATAACGGGACCCAAAAGTTCCCTTATTTCAGCTGCCGATGCCGCTCTACCGCTAGAATGCCGCTATCTTCATGGATTTACTTATAAGCGGGCGGACGAATTGTTCCATTACTCGGACAATAATGTACATTTTTTAATTATTCAAAGTTCATCGGAATGGGAAAATCCGTACCTATCATTGCATATGAGTTTGGGTCCATTCTGATTTAAAATAAATATTAAAAAAGCGGTCAAAGTGTTTTTTCACAATATTTTGAGAGTATCTCATTAATTTATTGATATTTTTTGAAAAAATGGTTTGTTATTAACATTTCTTTTTTATAAGGAGACGTTAGCAAGTGTTCAATAATCCCAGAAAATTTTCTTCATCATCTATCTTGCGTTTTGATAAAAAATTGTTTTGCCTATCTGCATTTTTTAGCCTATTTCTACATCTATCCAGTGTGGAATGTTATGGATTTTTCGACGGCCGTTTTTGCGAAAAATATTGGTGTTGCGAAAAAAATGGTAAGGACCATTTTTGTAAATTTCGAGGTGACCTTCATTTTTTGTTTAAACAAAAATTCTCTAATTCGCATATTTAGCAGATATTCGCGGGAAACTCATTTTAGGGACTTTGGGGGGCCATTTTCAGCGGGTTCCCATGTCGGAGTCGTGATAAAACTTACTTAAGACCTAAGAATTGCGCCACAAATGAAAACTGTACAGAATTATTTACAGCTTTGGGTACCTTTAGGTCTTCAGTTACTGGACTAAGAGAAACGATGGCTATTTCATTTTTTTAATACAAGAAATGCTCCAAACATGACCCTGATGGATGACCCAATAAATTTTAAAATACCATCTAAAATTTTCTTATATTTCTTAGGAACCCAGTTTCGTCATATTTGTTCCAAAGTAAACTACTTTAAGTTGTTACTGACGGAATGTTTAAAATATCTGGACTTTTATCTAACCCATCAGAAATGTTCTCTTTTCTACCCTTTAATAAATAAACGTTCATATTATCTTTGCCCTTGACATATACAGGACCTCGCTGCTCGAACTCAAATTTCTTTTCCAAGATAGACAAGCAATGCTCGCCTACTTGTATTCGACCGTTCACTCCCGTGCTATCCATTCTGGACGCTATATTCACCGCATCGCCCCAAATATCATAATACAGCTTTGTATTACCTATAACGGCCGCCGTTACATCTCCAAAATTGTACCCTATTCGAATAATAAGGTTAAATTCTAGTAAATCTCTATTAAAGTTATCAACTACGTTTTGCATTTCCATCGCAAAATCCATAAGGGTGTAGAGATGCTCGTGGGGGTCGTTTTGCTCGGAGCGCATCTGCGAATTAAGCCCACTAGCTGCCATAAACGTTGAACCGATCGTCTTAATTTTTTCAACGCACTTAAACTCTTCTCTTTCTAAAAGCTCATCGAAATCCCCTATGAGCTCATTAAGAACACGCAGGTATTCTTTTCCCCCTTCGAAGCTCTCGTCGTACATTTCGTTAAAATTTACAATGCTAGCAAAAATAATGGCTACTTCTTTAAAATTTTCGGAATATTTAGCTTCCTTTTTTAATTGTTCCGCGACGTGCTCCGGCACAATATTGTAAATGAGGTAGTCAGCTTGGTTCTTTAAACTTTGAACATAGCTTCTATCACGGTTCGCTATGTAATTCGTATGGAAACTTAACCTATATCCTATTTCCAATTCTCTATTTAGAAGCCATACCAAAATTAGGAGCGTAATAAGATTAACTATTAAATCGGTATTTTTAAGATAACAGTTAGGCTGGGGTGTAAAAGATAGTTTTAAACTGGTTATGTTGTACATTTGGTCAGATACCAAAATAGGTGGTCCATTTTCGATATTCGTCATATTATTTTTTGACATTTTAATGTAAGTGCACTGATTCGTCATAAAAAGAACAGCGAACGCTACACAAAATACCGTAGCTATGCTGCTTTTCATCCAGCAGTTCAGCTGAGTAAAGTTACAAAAATGAATTAGTCCCACAAACAACGGGTAGGTAAACATATGCATATGAAAATACTTGATATTTATATCAGGCGCAAAGTTAACTATAGCCGAAAGCATAGGCAAACTAACTAATACTGCTCCGAATAAGTTCCATCTATAAAACCTACTACTACACCAGCACAATTTATCAGTCCATCGGACAATGGAAACGACGCACAGGCCCAAATTTAAAATTTGTAATAAAAGACAAACGAAAAAACTCACTAGCCAAAACGTGGTTATACCATAAACAAACAATAAGCCAATAGATACTATAAGGAACACAACAACAGAAACGAAAATATCAACGTAAGTATTAAATCGAGAATTAGCTAGAGTATTAATGTGAACGTTAGTTTGAATATGATGAACGTTCTTTCTGTAATCATCTTCCATGTCTTTATCTTTAAAAAATAAGGTCCAATTTGAGAGTGGAGGTTTAATAAAATAGGAGCACTGAGATCTAGAATTATCCTGAACACATTTGATGAGCTGCCGATCAGACTGTTTTCTTAAATTTTGTATGCACGTCCCGAACTTGTCGAAAAATGGACCGTGCGGGCTTGGATGTACCAATTTTGGCACTTGCGTTGAGTTCATGGAGCTTTGGCTGGACGTGTAGTATCCTGATACGCGATGTTGTAGCATTTCTTGGTTTAGAAGTGTATTGTCAATCTAAAAATAATTTATTTTTTAAAACGAAAGCAATACTTTTTTTATAGAATATTTAAGAGTCAGGAAAAATAAGGAGATAACTCAGTAGATATCAGCGAAAATAAATTTGGAAGTCTTTTTATAAACTGCATAATAAAAGTTGTGAGTAATTTTACCATTTAGCTTTAATTTTGTAGAGTTACTTTACAAGGACTGAACAGGACCATATTTGTAGCTTTTATCATATTAAAAAATCATTTTATGTATTTTTCTCGTACTGTGCGCCTGGTACATCCAGGCGCACGTTAGTGTGTTAGGCTAAGTTCCGGCCTGACACACGCAGTATGTTTTTTACACGAATGATTTTTGTGGTTTCCTCCTATCATAACTTAGTTCTACATGAAGGTATGAGAAATGTTATGTAAATTTACATAAGTATTCTAAATACCTGTGAAAATATTAAGACAGTTATGTCAAGTAGTTTCTAGAAATTCGATTTGAAAACCGCCCATTTTACTACTGATGACTCGTCAAAACTGTGGGGCAACAAACCAATAAATAAGGATTTCCATTAAGAAATTGTAAATTTTATATCGTATCGTAAATATATTTTTAATTTCTAAGAAAAAATACACGAAATGGGTAGGTTTCCTTTGAAATACGAGGAAAGTGACAAATAAAGCCCTGTTCAGGTGTAATGGCATGACACTATAGAGCAAGATTTTTGTTTTATAAATGAAGAGTCAGGGAAGAAGAGAATGATGCCCAGTTTAGGCCAAAAATAAAGTAATTAATGCAAAATATCGACCTATATTTTATCATGTTATTCTTACACAAGCAAAAAATGTTAAAAGTTACGTGTTACAATAGGTTAAGGGGAGGGGGTAACGTTTTAAAACTTTTTTTTCTGCATTTTTTTTTGGATTTGCAGAATGGAGAACCTTTTAAGCATATTGGGTAATATTGGGTAAAAATTTGAGAGTTATCGGAGCAAAAATAACGAAGATACAGCGGTAAGTAAGGTAAGCCAATAAAACTCGCTTATAAAAATTTACTCCAAAATTTTTACTGTTCAAACTTTAAGGCGTTTTTCTTACAACTCACGTTTTCAAAGTTGGCGCTCCTCATAACTTCAAAACTATTACATCGATTATTTTGAAATTTTGAACACTATTTCTGTACATTAATTATCTAACGAAAAAACTGGATCCAGCACCTAGTTATGAGGGGCACCGCAATTCAACTTTTTTCTTTATGAAAAATTTACTTAATACTTTTCGAATGTTATACTTTAATTTAGCACTAGTTTTAAAAAATGTGTTGTCTCTCCGGTAGCGTAGTGGTCAGAGTCTCGGCTCGCCGTGCCAGCGATCCGGGTTCGATTCCCCGCCGGGGAGATGTATTAGGTAGTAATTTAAAATAACGTCCGTGGTGACACTACCGCGTTGTCTAAAAGGTGCTGTGAAATGCAATATTTGCATGTTTCAGTGCTTGGACAGCGTTGACGGAAATGGGGAAAAAGATGGGTTAAACATCGGAAAACCCGGCACTCACGGTACTCTGGTACTTAGGAGCATATATGTATATGTATATGTCCAGCATAATAATATGTTATATATGTATATGAAAAATCTTTCGTGAGCTGCCACAAAAATTAAAAAAATAGATGTTAACTATGTCGTACAAAAAAAAAAACGCAAAAATGTGCATTTTTTGCACGAATTAACATTACTCCTCCCTTAAAAATAGGATATATCCAAGCGTCGACGGGATAAACGCAAAAAGTCCACTTTTAGCGGTGGGAAATCGGTAATTTAAAAAATACCTACTTACTAAAGTGTTATTTGTAATATTTAAAGAAAAGTATATTGTTTGTAAAATATTCTATGATAAACGGTTTTTCAATAAGAGGTTTTATTTTGATTTCCAAAGAAAAATTCCATTTTTTAAGATAAATGATCGGATATTTATAACATTATAAAGAGGAAGGTATGCCGTTAATAATGAAGAATAACATCAGCCAAATGACCACCACGAGCACGCCTACAGGACCATATCCTTTTCATAAAATTTTGCATAACCAAATCGCAAAGTGGCTGCCCTATGTCCTCGATAGCCCCACGAATTCCATCTTTGAGGTCTTGAATCGACGCTGGGCTGTTGGCGTAGACCTTTTCTTTCACGTGGCCCCAAAGAAAGAAGTAGCAAGGTGTTAAATCATAAGATCTCGGTGGCCAATTGTGATCACCTCTTCGAGAGATAACACGGACCTGAAACTTTTCCCGTAAAAGATCAATGGTTTCGTGGCTTGTGTGGCACGTAGCGCCGTCTTTTTTAAAGTAAACGTTGTCCAGATCAATACCATCCAATTTCGGCCATAAAAATCATTTAGCATCTTTCGATAGCGCAATCCATTCACCGTAACTGTTGCTCCAGCCTCATTTTTGAAAAAGTAAGGTCTAATGACCCCGCCGGACCATAAATCGCAGCAAACAGTCACACGTTGAGGATAGAGAGGCTTTTCAACAATAACTCTTGGGTTTTCCGAGCCCCAGATGCGACAATTTTGCTTGTTGACGAAGCCACCAAGGTGGAAATGGGCCTCATCACTCAAGATGATTTTTCGATGGAATTCCGGATCTTTTTTATGCATTTTAAGGACCCAGTCAGCAAAGACACGACGTTGTTGATGATCGGCCGGCTTGAGTTCTTGTGTTAACTGAACTTTATAGGCCTTTAGATCCAAATCTTTATGCAAAATACGGTGTAATGACGTTTGTGGAATGCCTAATTCCAAAGAACGACGAGGAATGGACAAACCTGGGTTTTCTTCAACACTTTTGGCTGCAGCAGCAATATTCTCGGCTGTTTTTGAGCGACGTGCACGCGTTTTATTCTTCACATCACTAACTTGTCCCAACAGCTCAAATTTTTCCACGAATTTCTGTATTGCGGTCTGATAAGCTGCTTCACGACGACCCAAAAATGTTCGAGTTTTACAAACCGTCTCTGCCAAATTTTTACCATTTTTATAGTGAATTTTAATAATTTCAATGCGTTGTTGAAGCGTGTATCGTTCCATTTTTATTAATGGCGTAATTTCTACTTGTCAAATGTGAAAAAATGACAGTTTCAAAAATGACATCTACCGAAATAGCGGGCTATTCAAAATAACACCTCTTATTGGAAAACCCTTTAGAAATAGAGACATTTTTAATAAAAAGTTCAACACTTTTGGGGTGTTTTCGTTCTAATATGTTTGTTTGGTGGCTAAATTAATATTAAATTAAAAAAATATGCATCCAAAACGTCTAGAGGCTTTAAATAATTACTAACCAAAAAACTTTTTTAATTTTTATACATATATGACCTCAAATATTACACAATTACGGGAAATATTGATAAAAGTCATGAGATTCTTAATCTTTTTTTCCTAGTTTTTATTGAAACTGTCATACGTTTTTGTTAATATAAGTTTTTTTTTACGTATTTCGATCTAATAATGAATTTAAATATTATATAAATATTGTCTAGGAATGTATTTTAATGTCATGATTTTTCAACAAAACTAATTGGCCTTCCATGGACTATCATATTTCCCCCTCCCCCGACTCTTCAAATACTTTTTCATTTAATATGCACCTCGCGTGGATAATAAAAAAATTACTGGAATTTTTTTACCTGATGTGAATATACTTAAAAACACAAAATTTTTTTTTAAATTTAGATACTTCAACAATAGCAGTCTTGAATTATGTTATATATTATATTTTTGAGTATTAACTCTATATTTCTTACCTGTTGTATACTACTTCTTCTACTATTACTCTTGATTCCGGAATCTTTTCTGCTATGGACCGAATATTCATCTAACATAGCTATACTTGATAATCTACTAGGTATGTCAACTGAGCGTTTCGGTCTACCTAGGTTACTCACTGTGACAGTAGCACTTCTGGCTCTAAAAATTAGCATTTTGAAGCATATAGGATCCGTCAAAGTTACTGACATTATTTGAAGAACAAACCATTCTTTTATTTTAAAATTTTAAACAAGATATAAAATAATATATTAGGTTTACTTTTAAAAAAATTGTTTTGACCGTAAAATTCTTTTTTACGCTTTAGCGCCTAAACATACATACCAAAAATAAAGGATAAAAATAAAGAAAAAACCCATATACCAATAATGTATATAGAAAAACGGTAACATTATACCTTTAACTCTATTTTAATTTTCATTTCAGAAAAGTAATCCAGCAAAGCAACTTAATTTATGCGCATTAGCTGCCTTTATCTATAGCATTTAATAACATCTTTGTAGGTTTTTTCATAAATATTTTGTGATTTTTTTCTAGCTTTTACGCAGTTGGTACAAAAATAACTATTAAGTTTCTAAATGTGTATGCACATAATTTAGAGAAATTATTTTTTTTTGCATTAAAATTGCTCTTCGATTAACCTCAATCAGTCTGGATAGTCAATCAATGCTCTAAAGCAACCATTTTAGAACTTTGAGACATCTTTTATTAAACAATTTGTGATGTATGGTATTTTTTACAGGTATTTTCGACTGTGACAAACTTAATGGAAACACTTTTTTTTACTTGTACTTTATAAGTTTTCCGCTTAGTAATAATACATAAACCTTATTACCTCTCTAACGGTTCCATTCCATCTAAATTTGGAGAACGCCCTCGCCGAGATCTGCTGCTACCTGCACGATTTAATACCGAGAAATCTCCATTAAAAGATCTACCACCAAACTGAGATCTATAACTTCCTAAAATAAATATATTTTATTTGTTTAAAATTATTAAAACATATATTTTTGAATATGGATCAAAAAATAAGAACATTAACTAATTTTTGACATAAAATTCTAACTGGGAAAAATGAAGAATTTTATTTTCATACTTTTTAATACGTTTTTTTTTAATATTGCGCTATTACAAGTTTCTCAATAAACTGATGTAGTATAGTCGGAATTATATCTATTTGTAATGAAGTCATTTTTGTTAATCTTTGTTTAGTATATTCCAAACAGCAGTGACAACAAATTTTTAAAAAAATTGGTGTCCGATGGTTACTCGTTTTTTATATTTTTGTTTATGTGAAGTATCCGTCACTGTCAATTAAAAACATTGATGTGTCAAAGTTATTTCGAAAAGTTTTAAATAATGCCGAGAAAAAGATATAATAGGTATAATGAACAATCGCAGCTGATAATATTAAATATCTTGGCTTTTTTAAACTAAACACGTCACGAGTTCAACACGGAATCGAACTTCAAATTGAGAATGTAATACAGCGAACGAGCGGAAGACACAAATACAGTCATAATAACATAAAATAAAATTAGCTTTGGAATAGTGGTTGAAAATTTTGTCCTCAAAAACTAGGAAAACTCTTTACTCCCAAGCAAAAAAATCGTTTATTGAATTTATGGCATTTAAAATTAGGGCAAAGACTTTTAAAGCTGCTGTAAACCTTATGAAACGAAATAATAATAAATAAATACTTTAATCCTTGTATATCATGAAATGTTTGGGTATAGGACATTTTTTAAAACCTAATAAAACAACTGGTTTTGATGTATAACATGGTGGCTCAATGTTGGTCATTAAAGGCGTTAATAATTTTTTAAGAACATCTACCAACCTCCTCTAATAAATTCTGGTGTTGGTGAGAATTCGAATGCTCCAATATCACTACGAGAATGACTTATGTATGATTTAATATCAATTGTATCTTTACGTACAGGAAAGTCTTCATACTTCGATGTTAAGGTTGTACAGGAATCTTTTGTCTTTCCATTGAGCAAGTTTGATTCAATTATTGTAGGTACCTGGAAATTAAAAACAATCTTTTACTTATTATTTAATAATTCTTTAATGGTAGCATGTCTGGTCTATTGCCTATTATTTTAAGGATATTCTTGTCACTTTTTTCAATTTTAAAAATACAAAATTGGCATTATACACGGCTGGCAAACCAATTTCTTGCATGCAGTGATTTTCAATAGTTCGATAAAAGGAGATGCCAATTTTATAAGCAGAGGCTTGAGCGAAATAAAGACAAACAGAAAACGTGCTGTGGCCAACAAGAAGAGGGGAATACCGCGGGCAGCGCATCCGGGCGATTCGGCGGACGGCGATCAGCGCTCGACAGTATCAGCCGGCCCTGGACGTTAAAGGTTTGTATCTACTCAGAATATTGTAATGTTCTTATTAGTTTAAGTGATGCAGAAAATAGCTAAACGCTTGTACTGCATCCCCCTGCATGCCTCAGCCAACACTTTGCTATCCTACTCTATTGCATTAAAATTGGTATGCAAACTTTTGCCTTGCCAATCATGTATACACATAAACGTATTAAATGTGGGTAAAGATAATCGAAAAATTTTAATTTTCAACAAATTTTAATGGTCAGTTTGGAAAACCGAAATTGGGCTGTAAGTATTGCAAGTGTGTTAAGATGGAATTGCATCTAGTGCCATTCATTTGGTCCTAAGAATAAAATTGGTGGACATATTTAAAACCTCACCATAAATAAGAAATTATTTTTTACATTAACTTTTTACCTAACCTGTTGATATCCTTCTTCACTAGCATCAGTAGTTCCCGATACAAAATCAATATCGATATCTGGTTTACTACTACTAGTACTCGATTTCCTCATAAACTTGGGAATTTTCCAAGTTTTTAATTTCATTGAGTATTTTCCTGAGCTGGCAGTTGATGTAGGTGTTTTAACATTTTCTATAATGGTACCTTCTGGTGGATCTTGTTCATTTTCGGAATCTAAAAGAAAAAATAGAATTAAAAAAAAAAGATAAAAATATGGAACACTTGAGGTTAATACGGACTAAAGACTGATTTGTACCTTTACTAGTATTTAAAAAAAAGGAAAATAGCCATTTTGTGTATTTTTTCTGTAGAATATTAAAAAATTCTTAAGAAACTGATATAATAAAAACAAAAGAAATGCGACATAAAATTCACATTATGCACATCTTTTGTTGTTACCTTTGTCTATATTCCAATCTAAATTGCAAATTTCTTATATAAATTATATTAATTCTGTTGTTACAAAAAATGCATTTAAAAAGGAACCATTAAGTATCCCATTAAAAAAATGTGGTAATTGTATCGAAAATTGCGGCAAGGCCTATTTTGACCAATTTTGGTATACGGGATTTTTTGGGGCAATGATCATGAACCTAAAAGAAGTTTTAGTAGGAATGTAGGAAACATTTCGTTTTAGAGACATTTGTCATCAAACTAACCTCATTTTTACTATACCCTCTTCTTTTTGCAAACAATTCTTGAACTTTACACTAAATTGGCAAAAACTATTTTATAAACACATTTTAAAAAATGTTTTTTTTTATTTATTTAGGGTTCATATTCCAAAATCACCAAAAAAATACAAGACATTTCCAGGTTTTCCCTGACATTTTCCCATATTTTTTAAGAATGTGAAATATTAAAAATTTAGAGATAAAGGGTACACAAAAATTATATTAGACAGGCCCGCAAAAAAAGTGGTGTGTGCTGGGTGTTGGACTAGGATTTTCTGGAGTCTTTTTTTTTCGCTGAACACGAATCTGAAGTCGAAATTGGGGGTTAAACAGCAAATAATCGAGAAAAGGCGTAATTTCAGATGGTAACTTTTTTTTTAAATTTAAAACGTCAATATCCTAAAAACTGTAAAAGATACACGAAACTTTATAGGGACATAAATAATGTATTTTTGAAAGACCTTGAATTTAAGTTACATAACCTTTTTCCCTAAATGCAATATTTTTCGAGTTATAATCAAAAAAACCGAATTTTCAGGATTTTATGAAGATACCTCCGGAAAAAGATTGGAAATATTTTTTCTGCAAATTTTAAGTAATTTGGCATTAAAATGAATAAAATAAATGATTTATTATTAAAAAAAAATCAAAAATCACATTATTATTTTTTTCCTATTTTGGACTTTTTTTTGTCAAAATTACATTTTCGTTTATATCTTCTTTAATATTTATCTTATCAAAAATGTTTGTATAAATTTTTATAACGACAATTTAAAAAGCTCTCTTTTTTGTTCTATGACATTTTTTGTATCTCTTATAGTTTATATAGTAGTAGTTCAAACATTCCGTGGTAGCAGGTTTCTGTCAATAAATGTACAATGTCGGTTTTTTAGGGGTTTCTCGATTTTTTGCTGTATTAACCCTGTTATTTTATACCTGTTTTCCATTAAATTGCAAAGCATCACTTTTAAATGCCGCAACCATGTTTACACCAGAGATTTTTTCTGCAAATATGGCCGCGGCGCGGCGTTTAAAAATGAAACTTTGCAATTGAATAGATAAAAGGTGTAAAATAATTAAAAAAACAGGTTTTTAAAAGGGTTTATAAAATATAATGAGCCAACTTAGTATTGATTTAAAGAATTGTGTGCAAAAAGAAGGAGGAATAGTAAAAATGAGGTTAGTTTGATTTTCAAGATGATGATGATGAATGTCTCGAAAACAAAACGTTTCCGACTAAAAATTCTTTCAGATTCGTGATCAGCGCTCCCATATACCAAAATTGGTCAAAATCGGCCTTGCCGCAACTTTTCAGACAATTAAAAAAAATGTTAACTTTATGTTGTCTCTCTTTTTTTTCTTTTAATTTATATTACGTTTTCTAGGATTCTAAAAAAAAACACAAGATGGCTATTATACATGTTTTTAAAAAATAACGAAAAAAACAAATATGGCTCTGTTTAGTCCTTGATGGATGATCATGTCCTTCATTCAGGGTTAGCAACCCTGGAGAGTGGGATTATAGTACCAGGGTCGCAAAATTATAGTACATTTGAAAAAATTGTAGGAAAAATAATCATATAATTTAACTTTATCGCACTAAATAATGGTGAAATGTTTATATTTTTTTTTATGAAACGGTTGAATTGAAAGTTTAATTTAAAATCAACCAATTATTGAAAACTTTAAGCATATACTAGCCTGAAGGGATAAAGCTAAGCGCTGAAAACATGGTCGCATTAGAAAGAGAAGGCAACAGTCATCGCCGTTGCTATTTCTTTAGCAGCCTATCTGATTCGCCGATTCAAATAACAGCCATAAGATATGGTACTCCTTACATCTACCCTCCATATTTCATTGGAAGTGCTCAGTAGTTTGCAGATGTTTACACCCATTAATTGACGTAATTCATGTATTGTACGCTAAACTACATTTTCTTACCTCCTGTAGTAAAAGCATTTCGGCGCCAAACGATAAACATTTTGAAATAATTACGAAAAATTTGTTTCTTTCGGTCTAAAAATTGGTTTATAAAAATTATAGTAGATTTAAGGACTATGGTACAGGCATGATTATACATAGTAAGAAGGAATATATAATTATAGTACGGTTGCTAACAATGCCTTCATTTTGCATCCAATAAAAAATGTTTAAAACCTTATTTTTTGCACGTAAAATGAATTGCTATAATAAAACTTCCAATTCCAAGAAATATTTCTCGTGCCTCGCCATTTGTCATACAATAGTGAAATACGATTTTGACTTTTATTTTTATTTTTCTAGTGTTATTGTTCTTCTTGCAGCATATTAAATATCCCTTTTAATTTTTAGGTTTATATTCTGACTTTGCAAAGTTTCAAAAAAATTGGCCGAAACCCATTTTTCTTATGGATTGTGAGGGATCCTTTGGTTTGTCAGCTAAAAATACTTACCCAATATACTAGGTAAACTGCTGGCCTTCATAATACAAGAGTCGGGCGATAGAAAGTTTTTATTCTGAGGAGACTTGATATGAGACGTGTCACATGACAAAACTCTAGGTCTGCTGTGAGGAGATAGGGAGGCCATCGACGCTGGTGGCGATATAAACAACTGAAGAGAATTTGCATATTTCTGTCGGCCTTCTGAACGGATGCTGCCTTGATAAGATGGACAGTTGTCAGTTTGACGACCCAGAATAAAGTAAGTCGATAATCCTGCAAAATTTTTATTTAAAACAAAACGAATAAAAATGGTTAACTTTAATTGCGTTTAAAAATAGAAAAAATCCAATATTTTCGACAAAATTCAAAATTTTGAATTTAAGTTTTTATTCCTATTTGTTATTTTTATCCATAGCTAGAAGTACAACTTTTTCATTATAAAAATCCACTGGTTTTTTTAACTATCACCTCCAATGTTATATATTTCAATAAACCTTCAATTAGGGTTTTAGCAATATACAGGGAGTATTTTAATTGAATGTCAATATGTAAGGAGGCGATTTTTGGGTCCATTTTAAAAAGAAAACTTCATATGAACGTATGTACTAAACGTCTTAACTTTTGAGGTAGAGGGTGGTAGAATTTTCAAAAAAAAAAAAAAATATTAATAATATCTGTAATACCACCAGATATTTTAATGAAATTTGGCATAGCATTTTTTAATGTACCATATTTTTTTTATTTCCACCAGTGGCGTTCGTATGGATTTTGACTTGCCTATTTTGGCAGACATTGATGGTTCACCACTTATTTCTCTTAAAATAAAAATTATATTTAAAATTCCCAATCATTTCTAAGCAAGGTTGATTACTTGATTTTTTTCAATTAAAAAAAAATAAAAACCGTTTCTCTGCATGATCATAACAATATTGGTAAACAATATCACCATAGAGAGAAATATCTAGATTTAATTTTTCTAAGTGAAAATCTTGCATTGGACTAAAAAAATCAAGAATAAAAATAGAAATAAAAATAATAAAAACTATTTTCTGAACCGATTTGGTATCGGATTTTGCTTTACATTTTATCAGTTTTTAAATTTAATTTACATATTATTAAGATGATATATAAGAAGGTATTCCAATCCTGCAATGGATGATGGGAAATGTGTTAAGCGGTTGCGCCGCCATAAGTGTGTCTTGCACACTAAAGTATTTTTATCCCAACTTCTGCAATAATAAAAATAATGATGAATTGGATACCTTCTTATATATTATCTTAATTATTATAAGACAGACAGTGGAACGAAACTGACTTTTCCTTAAATAAAAAAATACAAAGTAAGCTTTATGTATTTATAAGCAGGTTTGATCTTTGAAATTTTTTTAGTCTAAAGCACGGTTTTTACCTTAAAAAAAATAAATTTAGATATTTCTCTGCATGGTTATATTGTTTATCGCTTCTGTTATGATCAAGCGAAAACTGTGCATCAGATTGAAAAAAATCAAGTGATCAACTTTGCTTAGAAATGATTGGGAATTTAAAATATAATTTTTATTTTAAGACAAATTAGTATCATCAATGTCTGTTAAAATAGGAAGGTCTAAATTCCGTACGAACGCCACTGCAGGAAATAAAAAAAAATGTGGTACACTAAAAAATGCCTTTTAATACATAGTACATGTATGCCAAATTTCATTAAAATATTTAATGTGGTATTACAGATGTTAACAATAAATGATAAATATATGAAAATTTTACCACCCTGTATCTCAAAAGTTAAGACGTTTAGGACATACGTTCCTATGAAGTTTTCTTTCTAAAATTGACCCAAAAATCTCCCCCTTAAATATTGACATTCAATTAGAAAACACCCTGTATATTAAGATTATTATAAGGTACTAGATTATTGGGCAGTTAAAAAAGTCAACTAACTATACTGTACATTATTACTGAAAATTAATTTATAATTTTTAAGATGTTATTTTTTTTATATATACATATATAAATGGTCATTAAATTTAAGGAATAATTCGAAGGTTTAGTATCAAACAACGTTAAGTGCAAAATTTGAAATGTTTAGGATAGCTGAAAAATAATGGGAAATTTTTAAAGATTTTAATGGATGAAGTTTTTTAATATGTTGCTGATAGAAATGCCATCTTTTCATACTAAGGAGAATCTTTTGTGATCATTTTAAAGGTAAAGGTAATTTAATCTTGCAACTTTTGTAGTTAACGTCTTTTGACAAAAGGCCTCTTTTTGAGACTTTCCTCGCATTTAAAAAAATTGTTATATAGGCATCTTGTGTATTTTTCCGTAGAATCTGAAAAAATTCAAGAAAATGATTTGAACAAAAAAAATAAACTGTTTTCTTAATTATGTTAATATATGATAAAAGTGGTAATAAACGCTAGACTTTAGGGAGAATATTTATTTTTTTGTGTTTTAACAACATAGGTATTTGTTACTTTTTTATATATTCTAATTTAAATCGCAAACTTCTCATATAAATTAGGTTAATTCTTTTGTTACTAAAAATTAATACGAAATTATTTTATAGAAATGTATCAAAACAAATGAGACGCTTTAAAAACGAACCAAAAAATAAGGTGTCCTATTAAAAATGGTAATTATATGTCTTACCTCTCTTGTTTAATTTAAATCATGTTTTTAATTGGTCTTTAAGATTCTACTGAAAATACACAAGATTGATAGTTTCCATTTTCTTTAAATATGAAATACGCCACAAATATCATCTAGTTCAATCCTTTTTATATGATTGTATATATGTTAAATGATTAAAAACTAAAACAATATACAATAAATGCTTACCAGCAATACAGGGTCCCTCTTCTAACGAATACTGATCATTTAAAAAACTGCGAGTCTTCTCAGAGATATGTACCATACCGGGTTTTCCAGTACTTTCCATTTTATTGGCTAACGTAACGTCATTACTCCACACGTCAAACTTAAACCTTTTCGTGCCCACAATTCCACATAAAACAGTGCCGGTATGAATGCCCACCCTCATGTTAATGCCTTCGTGTTTCTCCTGATCGAATTTTTTTATCGCTTGAATCATGCTCAGTCCCATTTCGACACAACACCGTGCATGATCGGTTCTGGGTTTCGGACAACCTGATACACAATAATAGCAATCTCCTAACGTTGAAATTTTTTCACAAAAATGCTCCTTGCATAAATCATCAAACCTTTGAAATAGATTGTTAAGAATTTCTACCAATTCTTCAGCGCTTTTATTGCTCGACATCTTAGTAAATCCAACTATGTCTGCAAAGAGTATACTAACATTATCCATAGTGTCCATATTGAAAGGTCTAAACAAGGAACGAAAGTCATTGTTCTGCGATTCCGAAGAATGTCGCCGATTGAAATTCTCGTCTTCATTTAGTAACCAGTTAGCCACACTGGGAGGCATCAATGAGTGTATCATATTTTCTTTAAGTCTTTTTTCTAGTTCAAGCTGTTTTCTAACCAAGAGACTTTGACCAACTTGCATAAAAGTTTGTCTCATTCTAACATTATTCATTAAATAAATATGCAATCCAATAAGATGAGTAGCGACGTGAGATAATATCCTTGTAAAAATTAACCAAACTGCTTCATCCGACTCAGAAGCAGGTGAAAGAAGAAATCCTGCTGTTAATTCGAAACTGAGAGAGTATAAAACTGCCAGCGTCAGACCAACATAAAGCTTCAAAGGTATCAAAGTATAAATTAATATCAAAATTTGTATACAAGCACAAAAGTGGCCTATGCTCACTCTTTTTGAAATAACTAAAAAAGTAAAGCTTAATGAGACAGACGACACGGCATATACAAACGATATAAATGCCATATGTCGTTGAAAGATTTTGGTATAACTTATGAGAAGACAAAATATGTTGTAGAGTAGGAGTATAACGAAGAGTATAGTTTTACCATTAATATTTTTATATTCGGTAAGTAGGCCATGGCATAGGATGTACAATATCCAGCATACGGCAACAGATATTGTGTACCATACAGCATACCTGAAAACAACAAAAAAAAATTAATATACAGGGTGTACAAAGTATGATGCTCACGATTTTGATGGGCGATAGAGAAGCTCAAAACAAGTCAACGGAGTCCAACCAGTCAGTCGTGCATTGTGCAATCAGGAATATGCCAATATGTTATTAATTTATGGCAAGGCAAACAAAAATGCTAATCTAGTAGCTCAAATTTACCGTGAAAGATTTCCACAACGATACCAAAGAGTTTTTGAACAGGATGTGTGCAACCGAAAAATCCTGGGAGGTACATAACTGTGGAACAAGAGAAAATAATTTTGGAAATAGCGGAAGAAAATCCTCGTAGTAAAAGTAAACATTCACATACCACAGTTCACAGCTGTTTTTTTATAATTAGAGACTTTATTCTTCAAGCAATATTGTTTTAAAACATAACAATTTGTGTTTTTAAAATGGATATTTAGCTTCATTTTGTGTAAGTACAATTATTTTTTAATTACAAATAAAAATCCAATATAAAGTAGAAAGTAAAGAAAAAACCGTAATTTTTACGCAGAGGAGGCTGATACACAAGAGCTGCGGAGCTGCATACCGGCCAAAAAAATAAGAAAAAGGCCAAACAATAACATATTGTTTTTAGTTAAATTTATTTCCAAATTAAATATTAAAATAAATTGCAAGAAGTAGTTTTTACGCAAGTAAACATCTCTTTAAAAAAAGTGTAAATATGTAAAACCATGTAAAAAATATTCGACGTTCGACTCGATATCATGAGCGGGTGCGGTGATGCCAAATTTTTCAAACTTTGAAAATTCAAATTTTGAAAACAATTAACTTTTGACCCATGTGATTTTGGCTTTTTGAGTTCCTCTATCGCCCATTCAAATCGTCAGCATTATACTTTTTACGCCCTGTATAGCAGATTGCTCAATAAGTTTTGTTATTCAATAAGAGATGGCGCTATTAGGTTCGTCGTTTTATTTTTATAAAAATTTATGAACATGCGTGAAGTTTTATGTAAATCTGTCAACTCATTCTTATATTAGGTTTGTTATTTAGAAATAGTGTACACTATTTTACATCTTTTTTACGTAAAGAGTTCTTATCGAAAGTGTATTTTAGGACTAGGTGTGTACAAAAAGGGTAAAATAGTGTAAACTAATTCTGAATAATACAGTAATATGAAATCAAGTTTGACCTTTGACAAAAGTTAGACACTTGTCAATCTGTTAGTGAAAAAATCACTAGAAAATGGAGTTCACCAACGAAGAATACGGTGATATTGTTTATGTGTATGGCTATAACATAATAATTGTTAAGAATGTGCACCAAAGTATCTAACTTTTGACAATGGTCAAACTCAGTGGCGGCCGGTCTTAAGGGGCACAGGGGAACGTGCCCACCCTGTTTAAAATATTATTTAATTCTAATTCTAATATTTTTGTAATATTTATTTTCATTCGAGTTTATGTCTATTGCCATGAAGTATACTCAAAAGTTACTTCCCTACACGCCACCTGCGAGGATCGAGCATTAACGCACTCAAAATTAATTTCCGGGAACACTCGAATTGTGCTCTTTCGAGCCCATAATCGCGAAGCATCGGAATCCTCGGCGTTCGCAATTTTCCTAATGATGGGCACAAATTTGCGTGTCTCCACCACGAAAACTCCAGTAAAAGCGGTTTTGACTTTTGTGGTTTGCGCGCGGAAATGCATTATAATAATTTTATGAAGTTTAATTATTGGTGAATGTTTAAGTATTTCTTATAATGGAATCCGAAATAAATTCGGTTCCCTACCTCTTAGAGAACGTCCCTTTGACGTTTGAACAGAAAGTTTTAGTTAAACAGAATGGTCGATCTACTCCTGATTTAAATATAAACTATTCAAGTTCAAGTAAAACTAGAACATATAATAGGGTGTTCAACAAAAATATTTACGATAAATATAAGTGGATTTGTGGTTGTCCGGTCACAAATAAATTGTTTTGTTTTGTGTGCATATTGTTTAGGATCGAAATTACAGCTTGGACTCGATGCTTGACAGTGGTAAATTAAAAACTGAACTAACAACCAACTGTGTTTACTGAAACTTACTAACTCGCAGATATTATTTGTACAACATCAATGTCAACAAGTGAATGCGAAAGATGTTTTTCAACATTAAATCGCATAAAAACTTTTTTGAGAAATACGATGCTGCAAGACAGGCTTAATGCCCTAGCTGTTTTATCAATTGAAAAAAAATTATACAATCTATACCGGGACTTTGATAATAAAGTGACTGATTCGTTTTCTAATAAAAAGGACATAAGAATGGACTTTAAATTTAAATAAGGCTTAATCACACTTTTTTCTATTATATTTTTTGTGCCCCCCCAACAATAAATCTCACGAGCCGCCACTGGTCAAACTTGATTTCATATGCCAACTAAGATTAGCGACACCCATAATGTGATTTAATTTTTTTTCCAAAACTTTATAGTGAAATATCTTGAATATATATATATATATATATATATATATATATATATATATATATATATATATATATATATATATATATATATATATATAAAATATATATATATATATATATATATATAATATATATATATATATTATTATATATTTTTTTAATTTATATTTTTAAATATTTATTTTAATATTTTTATTATTTTAAAAACCTTTTTTGGCAGGTTTTTATTTTATTTATTTATATAAATTAATATGGAAAAATGGTTACATAATTATTAGGTTTTTTATTACAAAAATGATTTTAAAAATTTAATATAAATTTATTTTCCTAAGAATTTTCCATAAAAATAAAAAACTAAAAATTATATTCAAAAAATTTTAAATTTGAGCAGAATTAAAAATTGAACGGTAGGAGCTTCCGTATCCTGAGACAAGATAAGAGTAGAAAACATTCTTTATTTTAACATTAATTACAAATAAAAAAAGAATGTTTTGGATCTTGTCTTAGAATACGGAAGGAACTGCTAACTGCCGTTTCAGTGTAAATAAATATTTTAATTGTGCATGTCCTAAAAAATTTTAAAATGTTTGTAGACTGGGTATATAAGAGTTATAACGTTTTTATTGTTAATTGACAGATTTCCTTCTAGGGTAAGCCAAAAACATAATTTATATTGTAAATTTGTAAAGTCATTTTATGTAATATACAAACAAAAGCGTAATAATTATAAGTAACCACTGCCATATTCATTTTAGATGTATAAACACTGATGAAGGCTTTTGCCGAAGCGTTTGTAATAATAAACAATACGAAAAATTAAATATAACCTTTTAATTTCAAAAAAAAAATGTGAAACCAAAAGTCCAAGGAAATTAAATTAAAATAATTATATATATATATATATATATATATAATATATATATATATATATATATATATAATTTTATATATTTTAAATATATATATATATATATATATATATATATATATATATATATATATATATATATATATATATATATATAAATATATATATATAAATATATATATATAAAAATATATATATATATATATATATATATATATATATATATATATATATATATATATATATATATATATATATATATATATAATAATTAAAATTTTAAATTAAAGTAGCAAAAAAATAAAATAGTTCTAACAAATAAGTGACTCTCATAAAACAGGTTATAAAAATAATTAACAAGCCACGTGAGTAAACAACATAACAGTAAACTCCTCGTTTATTCGCAATGGTTAATATCCCTATATGTTGATAATAAACTCTGTACCTGATTAAAACTTTATCTATAATTAATTTATCCAATACTTAATCCATAATAAACTTCCTGATAGTGTAATTTACCGGATATCACTTATAAATTCCCAATTCTGTATTTGTTTTGTTACCTGGAACACTTATAAAATTAGATACCATATTCCAACAAACAAAAACCAAAATATTAGATTTGCTACGTCATCGAATTTACTGAATCAGGTACAGTGATAACTTGACAAATTTATTTAATAAAAAACAGTTTTAGACAAAAAAATATTTTATACACATAAAAAATATATATTTTTTTGTAATCGCGGTATATTGAGGGCTGGTCATTGGTCATTCAGTCACTACAAATAAAATAGAAAGACTTCTGCGTAAACACACCCTTTTACAAATCACAAGGCCAAAGTTATACTGGAAAACCCGTATCACATACTCTATCTGTCAACAACGTTACATAAGACAAATAAAAATAATTTTTGCTAGATTCAAAAAGCATAAACTGGCAATATGATTAAACAAATGACATGGGTTCTTGTTTAACACCAAATAAAACAGAACATAAGACCTACCTCAACAGCTGCGGACAGAAGAACTTCAAAACAAGGTTCATTGGAGAAGCCATATAAATTTAGAAAAGTGGTGGACATAAAACCAAGGAAGTTTAAAGGTGTATGGAAGCCCAATGCTATGGCCCATTTGATCAAAAAATGTCCAGCCCAGTATGAAAATAACTGTCAGAGTTGGCCCCGCCGATTCTGATAAATCAGTGTGAAGTTAGCCAACACGTTATAATTTTATGAGAGCCGGAGTACCGTTTTTTGGATTGATCAAAACCTTCTTATTTTAGTGATTAGTGTTTATTAAATTGTGACTTTAATTTTGTGTTTATTGTTTGTAACTTATAATATCGTAACAAAATTACTAGAGGTTGTATGGTTTTGTCTTGCAAATCCAAGGGTAACATACCCGTCTTTTTAACTTTAGGTAAGTATTTTTTATATTTAAATTAGGTGCTTCTTATAAGACGTAACGTTAGGTAACCGAATAAATAATAATATATCAATTATGAATAATAGAAAATGAAAATTTCATAGGAAATATTAGTGAGAAAAGTAAGGCAATCTTAATTAACTATCTTTTAGATGATTTCCACAATGTTTGTGTATTTCTGTGGATTATTAAAAAGAAATAAGGTTTACATTTAGGTACTTTTATTTCATTTAATAATTTAGTACTTTCTTTTAAAGGATCAAAATTATTGATTACTGGGCAGACCAGGCAAATTTTAATATATACAGGTCCCTCTAACTGAATGAAAGGAAGTACAATTTTGGTACGGTTTTTTGGGGCGCTGATTACAAATCTAAAAAAAATCGGCAATGTTTCGTTTTCGAGATATTCATCATCAAAATTGAAAATCAAACTAACCTTATTTACACTATTCCTCCTTCTTTTTGCACAAAATTCTTGATTTTTACACTAAATTGGCACACAATATTTCACAAACACCTTTTAAAACCTTTTTTTTATGTTTATTTTACACCTTTTTTACACTTTTATTTTTTAAGCAAATATGGCTGCTGCCTTTGAACTTAAAAGTTCGCAATTTAATGGAAAAAAGATGTAAAATAAATAAATATACAAGGTTATAAAATATCGTGTGCCACTTTAGTGTAAAAATCAAGAATTGTGTACAAAAAGAAGGGAGAATAGAGTGAAAATGAGGTTAGTTTAATTTTCAACTTTGATGATGAAGAACTCGGAAAATATTTTTTCAGATTTGTAATCAGCGCCCCAAAAAACCCCCGTATACCAAATTTGATCAAAATCGAAGGGGAGGCAACTTTCGACACAATACCATTTGTTTAAAAATAAATTAGATTTTTGGTTTCTTAATCTTGCATTATCAACTTTTTAAGCTCGACATACTGTACACACACATAATATTTAACGGATACTGTTACAATGGATACTCAGGTACCAAAGGTTACTAAACATTTTTAACCACTGTTATTCTGTCTCATGAATGTTTGTTATTAGTGAAAAGTATATGCCTAAAAAGCAGTTATAAAAATTTTCACTTTTTAATGTACAACCAAAATCTTAGGATTAGATTAAACTCATTTACACTATCTTGCCCTTCTTTTATCACAAAATTGGTGATAAGTACATAATACTATCATACAATGTTTGGAATTTATTTTAAAAAATCGTGTTTTTATTTATTTACAAATATTTTTGGTAAAAATACAAAACTTCCAAAAATATCGACCATTTAAATAGAAGGCAGTAAAGTGGCGCCATCTATTCTTTCCATATTATATCAGATGATATAAAATCTAATATTACACAATAATTTTAAATATTCTATAGTAGTATCCCTTAATAACCAACAATTTTGTGCAAAAATTAAAAAAAAAAAACAGTGAATGTTGGAATTTGACATTTGATGATGTCAATTTTATAGATAGTAACAAAGAATTATGGAAATCCGGCCCTGACCTACTATTCATTGCGCAAATTCCGCGGGGCCAAGCCCCCTATTCCCGCTGCCCTGCACGCCTGGACAATTTTGTTCTACAGTACACCTTTAAACTTCCTGCATAAAACAGACAACGCCTGTATGGTACATTCCATAATAATTCCTTGATTTCTCGTTTTACCTGCTACTGTTAGTTGTAAAACTCAATAAACTTTGGGTACCCGCAGGTAGGTCCGGATTTAAACAAAGGACAAATAATTACGATATTACATGCAGGTTCAGGCAATCGATTTATTTCGAACGTTCTATTATTTTCTGCGAAGAAAATTGCCAATTCATCTTTGGATTATCATCAAGACACGGGTACTACATTGTTTGATGATTGGTTTCAGAATCGTCTGCTTTCGAATGTGCCCAAAAATAATGTTATTGTGATGGGCAACGCTAGTTACTACAGTCGCCAACTAAATAAAGTGCCGAATTCAAATAATACAAAAGTGGAAATTTAAAACTATATGATGGAAAATAATATATATTTCGAAGAAACCTATACAAAACAGGATCTTTTAAATCTTTTAAAAACATTCAATATTGAAAAGGAGTATAATAATATCTGTGACAATCTCGCAAGTGCTAATGGTCACACAGTTTTACGCCTCCCTCCGTATTACTGTATTTTTAAAACAATAGAACATATATGGAACCAGTTAAAGACGATGATTAGAAGAGAAAACACATCCCCTACACCAAGTAGTTCGGTTTTAGAATTAATTAAAAAATGTGTAAATAATATCCCAGTAGAAAGTTGGAAAAAATCTGTGAGACACGTGATCCAAGTCGAAGATTGCTATAACATAATTAAAAGTAACGTAAGAACCTTAATAATTAGTTTAGGCATAGATGAAGACGATAGTGATAGTGAACAGAGCTAAATATAGAGTAGGTTTAGTTAAATATTGAATTATTATAATATTGTAGATTAGTATTTTTTGTATAAATATTAATAGCTATTTAATAACATGATTAAAATAAAAATACTTACCTATTATTTTTTTTGTTTTTGTTAAAAATAGCTAACTTAAACTGTTGATATTAGTAGGTAATCAGGTCCTGTACTCTTTCAAAAGGTACGGTGCCTACAAATAGATATTTGTCAGGCAACTTATTTATGACTGGGTTTACGATTGAGGGTTGTCATTTAAACTTTATTGCGGTTAAGAAATCAACGAATTATTGTGAAACGTACCATACTTATAAACAGCATGACAAAACCACCCTACCAAATCAAAACCTGAAACGCCATCACCAACAAGTAAAGATACCGCGACACGACTGAATGCACCCACCTTAAAAACACAACACGCATTGAGACCTTTCATGCGTTACAACCTTCACCTTCAGTTATAGTTTAAAGAATATGCAATACATATATTTTAAACAAAAAACCTTCTAAGATGCAGAGGTTAATGTCAGTCAATTGTCTAACACCTGTTAGACACATTGAAAATGTCAAGTGTGACCTTGGCGAAAGGTTTGCAAAATTCTGCAAGAAATTCAAATGACAAACGGATATTATGTTTAATATAATATCTAACACATCACTACGAATTTCTCTAATAGACTTTTTTTTGAATTTCAAAATGGATCCAATTCTACAAACATATTTTTATTACCTTGAACAATGTCATCGTATTAATTGTAATTGGAACAAATTTTTGGCTAAATCGTTTCATAATGTAGCGGTATTATACTTAATAACTACCCCAACACAGTGTCATTAAACCCCTTTGCTCAATAGATAGCATTTTGATGAGAACTGCTTTACAATAAATAATTAATATTCATTAAACAAAAACATCGATAAGGTAAGGTTTGTGATAGAGAATAGTTGGGTCTTAAAAAAAGTAATATAATAAAACGGACTATTTTTATTTCTTCGGCCTAGGATTGCAGTTGAAATACATTTCATAGCCGAACTTTCGGAAGAAAACGATAAACAAAATATGTTCACTCCAAAGGAAAATTTTTGTATTGAGTATTTGTAAAAAAATATTTTTTAAAACGCAAAACTTATTCATTGTTTAAGCAAAACCTGTTTTGCTTAAACAATGCCTTTTTCCGTATCTTGCAAAACAACATTTTTGTTATCTCTGATTAGCCTGTACAACAAATTAAAGTATTTTTCTTGTTAATTTTAAATCGTATTTTCCAAAGAAGCAAATACTTTTATAGATCACGAACTATACAAAAGACTTCCATTTCTACAGGCAAGAGCAGACTCAATTGCAGCTAGATTTGTTTTCAACAAACCCTACACAATCAACACAAAAGGGCCAGTCTAAAGAAACCATTAACCTCTGCACTGACGGCTCAAAAACTTAGGTTGGTATAGGCTGTGGTATATACTTACCAACTATAAACCTGAAAATCTGCTGGACAATGGGTGCCGAACCCAGCGTGCTTCAATCCGAACTGATGGCCAAAACCATAGGTGCTCACGAAATTAAAAGTCGCAACATTACCAACAATACTATCGTATTTATACAGACAGTAGACAAGCACTACTAGCCCAGCCCTGAAGAGACCACGCATTACTTCAGGACTTGTACTAGAATGTCACTATGCCTTAATTCATATCTTTCAAAATAAAGTGGTCAACTTAACCTGGATCAAGAGAAATGATATATCTACTGATAATTATACGGCTGACTCGCTAGCCAGGGCTGATGCGGACAAAAACTTGTCGGTCCGGCCCCCACCATTGGACTGACAACAGCAGCGATAACAGACATCATAAAAGAATAGTCCCATCGTTTGTTTAAAGGAAAGTGGGATAAAACTACGAACTGTACCTTCTGAACATACTGGTGAGCTATCCAGACAAGGTAATAGCGAAGAGATGCCTTACGATGCCCAGAAGAAACCTCCGAGAATTAACGGGCCTTTTAACTGGCCACTGCGGTCTACGAGGACATCTATTCATTTTGGGTTTAATTGAAACAGAAATATGCAAAGGATGGGAACAATAAAATGAGAACGTGGAACATATTCTTTGCGATTGTCCCGCCCTCACATTTGAACGAAACTCCAATGGCCACAAACTGGCCTCTATTAGCCGAAATTAGGGAGATTTCACATAAAGACGTCGTTAACTATATTAAATCAATAGGTTGGACGAGGCAAGTAAAATTAATTCTCGCCTCTCGAATGGCAAGATAAGAATTTGACTGAAACCGATTTGGAGGAAGTGTTAAATTCACAGCCCATTGAAGAAGAGGCTTCAACAAGCACGGGAAACATGACATTTAATTTGAAAAATCTTAGTGATGGTTTAATATTGGCAAATGAGCTTTGTGATTTATTTATGAAAATTGATCCGTCTATGGAACAAAATCTTATTTTTAAGAGGCAAATTGCTAATGCCACTGCTGAATATCAGTCTGAATTGAAGGAGCTTTTAAAAACTGCCAAGCAAGAAAAAATTACAACATTCTTTAAACCATTGCCTAAGCCTAAAGATAATAATTAATCAATAGGGTCAAAAACTTTAAATAAATTCATTTTTTTATATACTTGTTTTTTATTTTCTCACTTAGGAACGTATCCGCTATAATCCCATATAAATTAACATTCCATATTCACGGGTTCTGTATTCGCGGCATATTTACAGAACATATACCCCGCGAATAAAGAGCTTTTACTGTGTATACTAAATTGATGTTACTTGTAAAAACTGTCAGATGTGCTACCGTTGGTGATTCTGACACATTAAATAAAACAATACATTTTTTAATTTCCTTAATTCAAAAGTACATTAAGCGAAACTTCCTCGCGCATCTGATGCGAACATTAAATCTCGTCTTAGTCTGTTTTTAGTCCGCTTCAAAGTTGTTTTGCTACCTTACGCCATAAAGACCTGCTGTGCGATATACTATAGACAGTCAGTTTGATTAAAAAATATAAACTTATGCCTCACGCTGAGGCTAACTAAAAAACTTTATTTCATATTATTGTTTTTACCGGTAGGTATATTACCATAAGTTTTTATTAAACATGTTTGTCGTGACCTAGAGATACTAAAAAGTAAAAAATATAATTTCAAAAAAATACACGAATTACAATTATTTACATTGATTGCATAATATAGTAAATTAAGTGGAAGGTAAAGAGATGATTAATGATAAACTTTTACTCAACCCGTGACAACAGTTATAAATAATCATATATATAAAATCAAATATTTTAGTACAAAAATATTTTTATAGCAACTATGAGCACTGTTTACTTATTCCTATTTATGTCGTATGCTTAATTTTAATGTACTGGTTAGTATATCAACAGTAAAGTTTGCTTTGTATTTTTTTTAATAAAGGGTCTTTTAAGTACAATATATTAGAGCAGGGGTCTCCAAACTTTCCAGCCTTAGGGCCATACTGATTACTCCAGTAAGTTCCGAGGGCCAAAACCATATTATCATTGTTGCCGGTGGTAAGAAGTGAAATAGTCCACAGATGAAAAAAAAGTCCGAAAAAGTACACAACGTTTAAAAAAGGCTGCAAATCGGACTAAAGTCGCAAAACGGCAACACTGCATATTATTAATTTTCCTGTCATTATCTGTAATTTCTAGATTAGTCGTAGAGTACGAGCCATGAGGAGTAACGTGACACGACATCTGGTGGACACAAGCGGAAATAGGTAGTACCTTCTATCGCTAACAGATGGCGCTAATAGCACGTACAGAATAATATCGTTGGTTCGAGAAAGTTCTGGCGTCTTCCACTCACTTCTAGATGGCAGTAAGTGGAATATATAAGAAGGCTAGTGGCGCAACCACAAGTCAGTTCCTATGGCACTGTTGTTAAATAAAATATTGCATACCTCCTTAAAACGTGTTTGGCGTGTTTAAGTTTAAGACATCTTTATAACAGTATTTTGATTTGAATTGTTGCTTTTGTGTGTGAATTAGTAGTATGGAAAAGAAGCGAAAAATTGATAGTGAATGCAGAAAATTCAAAGATCAGTGGAACATTCAGTATTTCGTAATTGAGTCCAGTAACAAGGCGCTATGTTTGATTTGCAATGAAAGCATAGCCGTTCTCAAAGAATATAACATTAAACGTCATTATGAAACAAAACATTTTCAAAATTACTCAAAATATACAGGAAGTTTGCGGACAGAAAAATTCGAAGCTATGCAGCGCGGATTGAAATCGCAGCAATCTTCATTTACAAAACTCAAAACTGAACAAGAGGCTGCAACTCGTGCCAGCTTTCGTGTGGCTCTTGAAATTGCAAAACGTGGAAAACCATTCACCGATGGAGAAATGATCAAAGAATGCATAATTGCAGTAGCCGAAGAAATGTGCCCTGAAAAGGTAAATTTATTAAAAACTGTCAGTATGTCAGCAAACACTGTGGCTCGAAGGGTAGAAAACATCGCTGAAAATATATCCTCTCAACTGTTCGACAAAAATGGACATTTTGAGTGGTTTTCTTTGGCCTTGGATGAGTCAACGGATGTGTCAGATACTGCTCAGGTGTTGATTTATATTCGAGGAGTAGATAAAAGCTATGAAATGCACGAAGAACTTCTTGATATGTATAGTATTCATGGCACAACTACTGGTACAGATATTTTTAAAGGAGTTGAAATGGCCATTAATCAAAAGAACCTTCGATGGAACAACTTGAAATGTATTACAACTGATGGAGGCAAAAACATGAGTGGGAAAGATAAAGGAGTGGTCGCTCTTGTGTCAATGGCTGTAGAAAATGACGGTGGTTCAAAACCATTAGTCTAACATTGTATCATTCATCAACAGTCTTTGTGCGGAAAATGTTTGGATATGTCTGACGTTCTGAAACCAGTCATATCAACTGTTAATTTTATCAGTTCTTTTGGGCTGAATCACCGACAATTCCGACAATTTATTGAAGAGATTGGAGAAACTAACTTACCTTATCATACTGCCGTACGCTGGCTTAGTTGTGGGAAAGTCCTTCAGCGTTTTTTGAACTTCGAGCAGTGATCGAAATTTTTTGAATGAAAAGCATCGCCCTCTTACTGAATTACAAAACAACGCATGGCTGTGGAAGTTAGCATTCTATGTTGATTTGACAAAACATGTGAACGAACTGAATTTGGGATTGCAAGGAGAAAACTAGCATCTTCCTGATTTATACACTAATATCAAATCATTCCGGAAGAAATTGAGACTGTTTCAATCAGAACTACGAAGTAAATGTTTTTCACATTTTAAAACATGTGAAATATTCCGCCACACTACTGAGACTGAGTTTCATACCGATTTTGCAATCGAAACTTTCAGTGCTTTGAAGATAAATTTTGATACTCGTTTCTCGGACTTTGATGCCATTGCGAATCAAATTAAGATTTTTCAGAATCCTTTTGATACTGACATTGAAACCCTAGCCCCGGAACTTCAAATGGAAATGATTGATCTACAATGCAGTGATATAATTAAGAACAAATATCAAAACTCATCTTTGTTGGAATTTTATAAGAGTCTTCCACTGACACAATTTCATAATTTGCATAAATTTGCTCGTGGTCTGTTTTCTGTTTTTGGTACTACTTATTTGTGTGAGAAAACCTTCTCCAAAATGAAGTACACAAAAAATGTTTACAGATCGAAATTAACTGATGAGCATCTTAAATCTCTTTTAATAATTGGTACAAGTAAAATTAGTCCACAACTACAAACCATTGTCAGTGGAAAATCTCAATTACATAAATCTCATTAGTATTTCATATGTCATTATGTTTGTTATAAGTTATGTGATTATTTAAAATGTATAAAATGTTAGTTGGATTCATTTCAATAATTTGTTAGTTATTATATACTGAAGCTAAATTTTCTGCATATTATACATGTCTTTACTCATTATAATTCTGTGTTTCTTTATCCAACTTATCACAAAAACAATAACAATAAGCCTACAAGAATGTTATGAGTTAGCGGAGTTAGCCCATGACCATATCAATGTAGATGTCATATTAATAATTATTCAACATAAAATTAGAATACTTCAGTAAACTAAATTTAATTTGCTATAAAAATTATTTGTTCTCTAAAAGGAGTTTTCAAGTATGCTTGCTCTCCGCGGGCCGGACAAAATCTGTCCGCGGGCCGTAGTTTGGAGACCCTGTATTAGAGCATTAGTTGTAGGAAATGCCACGGCTTATTAAAGCATAAGTACTAGGTACAGTACATTCCACAATAATACGTTGATTTCTCGTTTTACCTGCTACTGTTAGTTGTAAAAATCAATAAACTTTGGGTACTCGCATGTAGGTCCAGACTTAAAATTTCATTTATTTATTATTGTACCTGTCTACTTTTTAGTATATTATGTAGGTTAAAGGCAAATTGCAGGTGTTTAATATAAAGCAGAGTCTTTTCATCTTAGTTCATCAGTCGTTTGAAGATTGTCAAGATATTTTCCTGTGTGTTATTGAGCATTCAAAATAGCTAACCTAAACTATTGATATTAGTAGGTAATCAGGACCTGTACCCTTTCAAAAGGTGCGGTGCTTACAAAATAGATATTTGTCAGGCTACTTATTTATGGCTGGGTTTTCCACTAAGGGTTGTCATTTAAATTTTATTGCGGTCGAGAAATCAACAAATTATTCTGGAATTTACCATATCGTAGTTGCCGGGCTCTTAGATGGTTGTCGCTTTTATTTCCTAGATCAGTCAACGATGCCCGAGTACCGAAACATGCAACTATTGCATTTTACGGCACCTTTTATTCTTAATTTATAAACTTGACGTTTCCGTCTTTGTTGCTGGTAAAGTTCGCAAGTTAAACTTATGGCGTTTAATTAACAATTTATAACATTAAAACTCATTTAGTCGTAATAGTTAAAATATTTAAGAAATGCTTACCTAAATTTATACCTACAATTAGGGAAAGCGCTATTTTTGTACTGATCTTCAAGTATTTCTGAGTCAAAAGTGGGATCCCACCACGACTTCTGAGAGGCCCTTTCAAAAGGTATCGGAAAAAATTTGCCCCAACACCTAAAATCAGGAAAAAAATCTATTAATCGAAATGATGCATAATTGGTCAAACTTCTAGGATGTATTGATAATACATATTATATAAAAAGAATCGCAGAAGGGTAGAGATCAATTTTAAATAGAAGGGTAATTAGGGGGTTGTTTTCACTGATTTTTTGTAGAAAAAAGTGGGGACCTACCTTATTTTTATCATATCTCGCACAACTTTCATGCTAGAATTTTTTAAATAAAAGTCTATTTATATACTTTAAAATAGACTTGATATGTTTTTCTCGAAAAATGCAAAGTTTTTTTTCGGTTTTTTATAAGCTACAATTTTGCTTTTTACATTTTTTTTGTAAATAAAAATGCATATTTTTAGAGTTATTCGCGAAAAACCAATTAAAAACATCGATTTTCTCGTCGAAAAACTGTTACTTTTAATCGCAAATAACTCGAAAAATATTAGTTTTACGAAAAAAATGTAAGAAACATTTTTTACTTGGAATTACTTTCTTGATCGATTCCTGTAATTAAAATAATAAAAAAATTCAACCCCAAGATAGGGTGGCAACCACCCCAAGGATAAAAACGCCCCTCGGCATGATATAAATTTTGATCCTTGGAAAATTTTCAGGTAAATCCATGTAGGACGAAAAAATTCCGAGCCGAAATGCTTTATTTTCTGTACCAATTTATCTTACAATTTCTCAGCCGGTAAACCAGTAAATGTTTTTAGGGAAATTTTTAATTATTTTTCGTCGATAGCATGAGGAAGTTGCAATGGTAATCAAAATTAATAATAGGAAAACATTTTATTTAATTAGGGGTGGTTTTTGTTTATTAATTTATAGTTAGGTTGAATCTTAGGCAAGCTTTTAAAAAGAGTATAATTTTATTTTCATAGAATTGTTTAAAAATATATTAACTTACACCCACACAGAAGCAACTATGTAGCTTTTTATTTAAAAAAGGATTGCTTAATCTGTTGGCCAATCACAAAACAACGCATATTGATATGCGGTGTGGTGGTTGGTCGTTTGACTCTGATTTTGTTTGAATAAAGAACCTAAGTACTGCGTTTTAATAGAAATGGTAAATATGGTGCTATGTGCTAAAGAGAATTGATTGATGTATATTAGACGATTGTGTCTATTCGCTTCTCTTTTGACTGATATTTGTAACTTCTTTCAGGCCTTATCTTATTATTTTTCCTTTTAGGCTAGGAATAATACAGGTAGTTCAGGGTCAAGTCCCAAAAAGTTGGAATCATCGAGTTGGTTTCCGCTAGAACCCATGTCTTTTACCTCACAAAATCTTTAGTAACAAAGTTATGAGGCTATCCAGATTGTAAGAAAACTTGTTAGGGTGCAGGCTGATTAAAAAAAAAACAAGGAATTATACAAAGAATCACTAACGCCAAAGTGTCACACGACGACGGTTGAGCAGGGCCCTATTTGTGGCTTTCCTCTATGGAGGGTAGAGGGCAGAAAAAATAACTCATAGGGAAGACGAATTAAAAAAGTGTCTGTAAGCAGCAAATAGGTGGCGCTAGCATAGGCAAAGGGTATGGTATGAAAATAGCAGTTGTTGAGAAATTGAAGATTGCCGAGTTAGGAAATTAAGTAAATATAACCTAAAATGAATAACTGCTGTCAAAAAACGTGGAGGTTCGTAAATAGTGTGAGTGTTTACTCTTTTAAAAACTTTTTAAACAATCATGGGCAAAGTTTGTGTCATAAAAAGTTGTCCTAGTGGACGTAAATTGAAGATGAAAAATGATTTTTAATGATAAAATGAAATTAATATTTACATTTTTTATAAAACGAAACAAAAGTTCTTCCGTCGTTGTTTATTTCTCTATGCTATTCTAATTAATTTTGGCGCTTTTTTAAAATTTACCCAGTTGGTACGGCAGCGCCACCCTAATTTAACGTATTTTGTCGGACAGTTTTTCATCTTAAAGATAGTTCTTGTTCCTCTGCCCTTTATACTTTTATCATATTAAAAAACATGTAAAATAGCCATCTTAAGTATTGTGTTTCCGTAAAATCTGAAGGCTTACTTAAAAATGATTTAAACTGAAACAAAAGAAATACGACAAAAAAATTAACATTTTCTTAATGTCACAATTTTTTTTTGATACGTTATACTTAAAATGATTTTGTATATATTTTTAGTAAAAAAAGGATACATTCAGGATACTACGGGAAACATAACCAAGATGGATAATTTCAGATTTTTTAAAATAACAGAAAAGCAACGAATATAAACCTGTTTAGTTCTTGTATAATGACCCTCTACATTATTCTTTATTTACAAAAATTGGTAAAAAATATATACTACTTAAGAAAAAACACTGCTGGGATAGTTATACCAGTATATAATATGTTCGGACATAAAATAAAATTTGTCCAAAAAAAGGCGTTTTATTGCCGTTAACTTAAAATAGCAATCTCTTATTTATAGTAGTCCTTTAATAAGGAACCATAATTTAAGCACATTTATGACCAATATTTCTCATTAACTTTCAATTTAAACCAAATATGGGAACTATTACTATCTGTAGGCCAAATAAAATGTTAAAGATCGTTTTCCAAATATGCCACATATCATTTTTTCATGTCCTCATATGGAAGAATAGGCTGAACGAATAAATAAAATTAAATTCATGTATCCGTTTTTTTCTTTAGAAGCTTATATAAATAATGCAATTAGAAAAAACATTTCTGCATCAACCTTTTACGTGACGAAGGATGCATAGTCCTCTTAAATACTTTTGTGTTTGAGATATTTGGAAAAATAGACATTTCAGTTGATGCCCGATGCACACTGAGTAAATTCCCGTCTTTATTTAAGTACATAGGTTTATAAAGGTTAGAAATACATTTGCAATGACTTTCCCCACAGAATTCCTTATTGGGAAATGAATGGCAATTGTACAGCTAATGGCTTTCGCAGTCATGGCCTATTTTTTTCGTTTTTTGACATAATTCATATAAAGTGTTTTATCTTCTTAACAAAAATCTTTTTTAAATGCGGTGAAAAAAAATGGCCGCCATAAGATAAAAAGTAGATGATGGTATCTCAAAACCGAAATGTCGAAATTAAAATCTAAATGCGGGGAAACATTTCTCTATAAAATGTATTTTAATAATGCTTTTATAGATTCTAAAAAAATAAAAAACATGCAGCTCTTTTATCCAAATTAATGGATAGCTCCGAGTCCGGCCAAGTCGGTTACACGTGTTTCATCCTTGTTTTTGTGTTGAATAGTCACATTTAAACTAATAGTAAAAATAATATTTGGAGTATTTTTTGTTATACTCTAAGTGGTTTGACCAGTTTAATAAGTGGCCGAAAAGGAACAAATGGACCAAAAATTTTTAAATTTAAAGACCGTATTTTGGGATTACGGTTTGCACGGTCTGAAACGACAGTTTACCAAATTTTATTCAAAAAGGTCAGTTACAGCGAAATGGAAAAATCGCCACTTATAAAATATCTTTAATTTGGATGTAAAAGCAAAGTTGTATTAAAATACATTGTTAAGAAATAAATTGTAGGTCATAATTTGGAGTTATAGCTCGTAACTATGGTGTTTGACCAAATTATCATATAACTAAAGTTTTCTGTGTTTATAAAAGTACTGGCACTTTATTACTTTTTTTTAACAAACATCTAACTATTAAGGCATTTTGACAAAAGATTAATGGGTATCGCAACACATATTTTTTTAGTAAGGGGGAGGGGTAAAGGCTGAATCGTGAAAAAAAACTTTCTTTATGATTTTTTTGAGCAATATGGCTTGATCAAATTTATTTAAACCTTTAGTACATTAAGAAGTATGGTTTTAACAACATTCTCTAAATTTCTTGTGAAAAAATATTAATAAACAAGCCGGTGACGGGGCTTTTCCCAGGACGTCTTTAAAACGATTTGCGGTGATTACTGTATCTCAGCTGAAAATTATCGGAAGTCAAAATTCATTGAATTTAGTCGAAATATCATTAAAACCTCCCCCCAACGTTTTCATTTTTATTATTTTAAAATTTTTGGTGGTCTTCCAAAGTGAAAACTGCGAATTAAAAAAACTTTCCCGATTTAAGGAGTAAAAAAATCCCTTAAAATAAAAAAAAATCCAAAACGGAACTTGGTATATTACATGGAGAAAATGTGTACCAAGTTTAAAATTAATCGGTAATGTAGTTTTTAAATGGGAGTGATCACGGTCTTTTAAAAAGTTTTAATATGTTTAATAAGGAAAAACTGCGGGAGTCAAATTTTCAAAATATATTCTTGAGATGTTTAACTTTAAGAAGATACAAAAAAACGATTTTTATGCCTTTAAGCTTCCCCTCTTAAAGAATCAAAAAAAATAACTATTTTAATCATGGTTACTGCACAATATTTTTTTCAAAAACTATAATTTAAATTAAGGAGCTATAATATTAAATTATAACACAAATTTTATTTCTAAACAATGTATCTTGATAAAATTTTGCTCTCACTTCCAAACTAAAGGTATTTCACGGGTTGCGATTTTTCTAAATTTCATTTTTACTCACCTTGTATACTACCTATTCAAGTAAAGTTTGGTGAAATCTACTTTCAGACCATGCAGACCGAATTCAAAGATTTTTGGTCCATTTGTCCTACTCGGCCACCTATCCTAGGATACGCTATATTTATTTATATACACAATATAAATATATATATATATATATATATATATATATATATATATATATATATATATATATATATATATATATATATATATATATATATATATTAGTGCAGAGACCGTCATAGTCAACCAAAAAAAATCAATTTTGATTATTGAAATAAAAAATGAACAACAATTTAACAGTTTTTTTTGTTTAGATCACATTAAAATGGAAATTCTCAATAATATTCGCAACGCACAAGAAGGTGTTTGGAAAAAGACTCGTATCCCGTAAGTGGGTGTCATTTTAAATATTGTTTGGGTTTTGGTTTTGTGTAGGTATAAGAATACGACTTTTAACATAACATAAAATTTCGATTCACCCATAGCAAAGAAGTTATTAAAGCACTATGCATTTTAAACAAAAAAAAAAAAAAAAATTTAAAAAAAAAAAAAAAAATTTTTAAAATTTTTTTAAAAAAAAAGGGGGAAAAAAATTTAAAAAAAAAAAGGGTTTTAAAAAGGTTTTTAAAAAAAAAAAAAATTTTTGGGTTTTTTTGGGTTTAAAAACCCCCCAAAAAATTTAAAAAAGGAAACCCCCAAAAAAAAAAGTTTTTAAATTTTTTAAAATTAAAAAAAAAAATTTAAATTTTTTTGGGAAAAAAAAAAAATTTTTTTTAAAAAAAAACCAAAAATTTTTTAAATTTTTTAAAAAATTAAAAAAAATTTTTTTTTAAAAAAATTTTTTTAAAATTTTAAAAAAAAGGGGGGGTTTTTTTTTTTTAAAAAAATTTTTTGAAAAAAAAAAAAAAACCCCCGTTTTTTTTTTTTCCCCCCCCAAAAAAAAAAAAACCCCCCCCCCAAAAAATTTTTTTTTAAAAAAAATTTAAAAAAAAAAAAAAAATTTTTTTTTTTTAAAAAAAAAAAAAAAAAAACCAAAAAAAAAAAAAAAAATTCCCTTTTTTTTTTTTAAAAAAAGGGGGAAAAACCCTTTTTAAAAAAAGGGGAATTAAAAAAATTTTTGGGGAAAAAAAAATTTTTAAATTCTTTGGAATTTTTTTTTTAAAAAAGGGGGGAAAATTTTTTTAAAAAAAAAAAAAAAAGTTTTTTGGAAAAAAAAAAAAAAAATTTTTATTAAAAAATTTTTTCCCCCCCCGGGGGGGGCCCAAAAAAAAAAAAAATTTTTAAAAAACCCCAAAAAAATTTTTTTTTTTAAAACCCTTTTTTTAAAAAAAAAAAATTTTTTTTAAAAAAATTTTAAAATTTAATTTCCGGGAAAAAAAAAATTTTTTTTTTAAAAAAAACCTTAAGGGTTTTTTTTAAAATTTTTTTTAAAAAAAAAAAAAAAAAAAAAAAATTTTTAAAAAAAAAAAAACCCCCGAAAAAAAAAAACCCAAAAAAAACCGGCAAAATTTTTTACACCCCTTTTTTTTCCCCCCAAAAATTTTTTTGGGGGTTAATTTTTTTAAATTTAAAAATTTTTTTTTTTTTTTTAAAAAAAAAAATTTTTTTTTAAAAAAAAAAAAAAAAAAAATTTAAAAGGTTTTTTTAAAAAAATTTTTTTTTAAAGGAAAATTTTAAAAAATTTTAAAAAAAGGGGGGAAAAAAAAAATTTTTTTTTTTAAATTCCGGGAAATTTTTTCCCCC